>JAFEMH010001114.1:0-60000 GCA_022495995.1 Adenophora triphylla var. japonica | reverse complement strand
TTCACTTTGGAGACCTCCAAGATCCAAATATGCAAAGTGGACCTCCCACTGTTTCGGGACAAAATCCCTCCCGCCATGAAGATGATGAAACTCATGAACTTCATCCCAGGACTGGGGCTCGGCAAAAGGTTACAAGGCCAACACCAAGTCATCGAAGCCAAGGACCACACTACAGTCCAGGGGCTCGGTTATGTGCCAACACCAGCTGATATCAAAGAAAATAAAAGGCTCGCCAGCACCAAAGCAGCAGCCCGCAAAAGGGGAACCACCAACGGCACACCCAACCTCCGACCTTACAGTTTCGACCTCGCTCATTACTTCATCAAGGGAACCGACAGCAGAACTGAGGGAACCATCAAGGGAACCGACAGCAGAACTGAGGGGACCGACAGCGGAACCGACAGCAGAACTGAGGGGACCGAAAGTGGAACTGATGAAGATGAGAAAGAAGCAGTGAAAGTCAGCACAGAGACTACAGAAAGGATGGAAAAGCTAGCACGGGACCTCAAGCGTTTTAGAGGACTCAAGGCTAATCCGATAAGGGGAGCGTTCCTCGACATCACAACTCTACCTGGACCAATTGCCACCACAGTCCAGCATGAGTACACATTCAAAGGAATCCCAGACTTGGAAGAGCAGCTCGAGACACTCTTCATGGGAAACAGACTGTTCGGGTCAGCCATCGAGGCCACATTCGAGACAGTAACTCCAAAGCAGAAGGAACCAGAATTCATAGAAGACGCTCTGAGTGGACCCGCTCTACAGAGTCTTTTTGAAGAGGTCATGGAGGTGCCAAACCTGGTTGACCTGGGCTCCGAAAACAGCATGATCGCCATGATCGGGACAGCGAAGCCAAGCCTCTCGACCCCCGAACCCTCATCAAGCATCCAGCAATGCCACTGAAAAACTGGGTAACTTTCACCGGACTAAGGGCAAGCCAGACAGAAATGGAAGACAAGCTGGGCCTGCACCCATATCTCCCTAAACCCGGTCTCAAACCCTTTGAGTCAGTCCTTGTTAAAGTCCAGTCCTCTGAGTCGTCCAACGGCCTTACGCCAGAAGACTATGATAATGTAGCCAACAATGTATTTCCGTTCGCATTTAATGAAAAGTCCGACCTTTCGGAGTATCCCCTCATTGCCACTTTAACAACTGATAAGTTAAAAAACAACTTAAAAGACTTTAATAATGACTCACTTGATAAAGAAGCGGACACACTAAACGAAAAATACATTAAAGAAGTTCTCAAGCGTGTAGTTGACCAAGAGGACAATCGGGCCCAAGCTGCCGAAGAGGTTATGACTAAAGTGAACCTGGGGTCAATGCAAGAGCCTAAAGAGACACAAGTGGGCAGTTTCTTCGCCAGTGCAGAAAAAGAAGCCCTGACAGATCTCCTCAAAGAGTATGTTGACGTGTTCGCCTGGTCATATCAGGACATGCCAGAACTCGATCCCTCAATCGTGGAGCACAGAATTCCCCTGGATCCAGAATCCAAGCCTATCAAGCAGAAATTGCACAAGATCAAGCCAGAGTGGTCCTTGCAAGTGAAAGAAGAAATTGAGAAAATGCTTCGCGTCGGCTTCATCAGAGTAATTGAGTACCCGACCTGGCTCTCCAACATCGTGACAGTCACCAAGGCCAATGGAAAGGTCAGATGCTGTGTGGATTTTCGAGATCTCAACAAGGCCAGCCCTAAATATGATTTCCCACTGCCCAACATCGACATGCTAGTCGACACCACGGAAAATTTCGAGGTAAAGTCCTTCGTGGATGGGTTTGCCGGATACAATCAGATCAAAATGTCCAAGGAGGATTAAGCCAAGACCGCTTTCACCACTCCGTGGGGGACATACAGCTACACGATCATGCCGTTCGGTTTGAAGAACGCTGGGGCTACTTACCAGCGGGCTGCAACAACCCTCTTCCATGACATGATTCACAAGGAAATCGAAGTGTATGTCGACGACATGATCATCCACTCCAGAGGATCAGACATGCAGCACATGATAGATTTGAGAAAGTTCTTCAACAGACTCAGAAAGCACTCTATGAGATTGAACTCTGCGAAGTGCACCTTCTGCGTCAAGCGAGGCAAGGTACTAGGGTACATGGTTACAGAAAGAGGTATCGAAGCCGATCACAAGAAAATCAAGGCCATCATCGACATGAAGCCGCCTCAGACACTGACAGAAGTGAAAAGTTTTATGGGAAGACTTCAGTACATCATCCGCTTCATCAACCAGTTGACATCTCTCTGTGAGCCAATGTTCAAACTGATGAAGAAGAATGCCGACGTCAAATGGGACTCCGAGTGCCAAACAACTTTCGAGAAAATCAAGACATACTTGGTGAATCCCCCGATCCTGTGCCCGCCACATGAAGACAAGCCACTCCTCCTGTACCTGACAGTAACAGACACGTCAATTGGAGCTATGTTAGCACAAGAATAGAAGGATTCCAAAGTTGAGAATGCAATCTACTTCGTAAGCCGAAAGCATCAAGGAAGTGAACTCAGCTACTCAGCATTAGAGAAAACTTGTACCGCCTTGGTATGGGTAGTCGAGAAACTGAAACACTACATGCAGTCACATTCAATGCCCCTGGTCTCCAAAATGGACCCCGTCCGATATCTCTTCGACAAGCCATCCCTGTCAATGAGACTAGCCAAGTGGTCATTCTTCCTGGCTGATTTCGACATCAAGTACATGGTCAGAAAATCAACAAAGGGCAGAGTAATGGCAGATCAGCTGGCAGACTTCCCAAGCAGTGAACCCAAGGGTCCTGATCCGCAGTTTTCAGAAGACGGGATCTTTTCACTCGACAGCGCAAACCGCTGGCAACTCTTCTTCGATGGGGCAGCCAACAAGAAGGGAAATGGTATTGGAATGCTCCTGGTCGATCCCAAGGACGAGCACACTCCCATAGCCATCAAACTAAATTTTGAAGCAACTAACAATGCAGCAGAGTATGAAGCTTGCGCCGTCGGCGTGGAAGCTGCTCTTGAGCGCAACATCTCAGAACTGGAAGTATACGGAGACTCAGCATTGATCATCAATCAAGTGTCCAACAAATGGAAGACGATAGACTCTGGCCTCCAGAAGTACCACACGTACATGGAGGAGCTCATTGCTCAGTTCAAGGACATCTCTTTCCATTACTTGCCAAGAGACAGGAACCGCTTCGCAGATGCCCTGGCTACCTTAGCATCTCTTGTCGAAATTCCCGAAGGGAAATCAGTAAAACCCCTCAGAATAGGTAGACGGGAAACACCCGCTTATTGCTGTGAGATCGAAGTTAAAAATGAACCGATCGACGAACCGTGGTACAATCAAATCTACCAGTACCTCCAAAACGGAGAAGCTTCCTTCACAAATAAAGATGGAAAATACAAAGAAGGGATCAAAGCCAAAAACATGATGGCACTAAAACGCCTGGCATCCCATTTCGTCATTCTGGGGGGTATGTTGTACAAGAAGTGCCACCAAGGGCCACTCCTTCGGGTGTAAATAAAGAAAAAGCCAGCGAGCTGATGAACGAAGTTCACAACGGAACCTGCGGTCCGCACATGAACGCCAGAGCATTGACACAGATCATCCTCCGTATGGGATACTATTAGGTATCAATGGAAACAGACTGCATCCAGTTCGTCCGAAGCTGCGACAAATGTCAACGGTTCTCCAACCTCAATCACATCCCTCCTCACGAAATCTATTGCATGACTACGCCATGGCCTTTCGCCACAATGGGAATCGACGTCATCGGCAAAATCGCTCCTCTAGGGAGCAATGGTCACGAGTTCATACTAGTCGCAGTCGACTACTTCACCAAATAGGTTGAAGCCAAATCATACAAGGTACTGAATTCTAAGAAGGTGGCCGAGTTCATCAAAGAGAACATCATGTGCAGATACGGGGTGCCCAACGAGATCATATCCGACAATGGGACCCACTTCGAAGGAGATTATGACCAACTGTTGACCGAGTTCAGAGTTACACGACACAAGTCTTCTCCCTACAGACCACAAACTAATGGTGCAGTAGAGGCAGCAAACAAGACTCTCGCAATGATAATCAGAAAGATGACCGTCAGAGGTCGGGATTGGCCCGAGAAGCTACATCTAGCGCTCTGGGGATACAGAACATCAGTCAGAACCGCCACAGGGGAGACTCCTTTCGCACTTACCTACGGAATGGAAGCAATGTTACCAGTGGAATTGGAAATTCCAACCCTTCGAGTCCTCTTGAATAACGGGATCAATGAAGTCGAATGGCTTCAGAGCCGTCACGACGAACTTGCTCTACTTGACGAGCGCAGATTGAAAGCCATTGAGCATACTCGTGCCTACCAAAGCAGAATGGCCTGAGCATTTGATAAGAAAGTCATGATCCGAGACATCAGGGAAGGCGACTTAATGCTAAAGGAAAAGCCTCCTACGCAGACTAATCCCCTCGGAAAGTGGGAGCCTACCTGGATAGGTCCGTTCGTGGTACAAAGAATCTTCTTTGGAGGAGCCATGAAGTTAGCAGATTTGGACGGGAACCCTTTCGTTAACCCCGTGAACGGAAGCAAGCTCCGCAGATACTTCGTTTGAGGAAGAACACGAGTCAACTCTCCTTCCCCATACACCGTCCCTCAGTAAAAATTAAAGTGCTAAAAGAGTAATACCCAACTGGATACATTCTCGATAATGATCCAAGTAAAAAACAGGGTCGCACTTCTTTTGTCTTTGTTTTTTCTCAAAAATCACCTAAAGTGTCGAACTACGGTAACCTGAGCCCCTTAGTCCAATTGTGAAAGGGGAACATAGGCAGCCATCATTGGTTCGGTCTCAAAAATAAAAAAAAACAAATAAGCATCAATCGCTTGTGTTTCGAAAAACTCTTTTCAATTAACCTACAAATTCATTATGGTTAAAACAATCTTTGATGAGTTCAAGCACGGTCAACTCTTGACTCGCTACACGCTAGCAAAACAACAATAAAACATTAATCAATTAATGTGTCTGCAATGACAGTGGGTGGATACTCCGGACAGCAAGGTCAACCTAGTCCCCTGTACTTGGTCCTTCATCCTTCTTCCCCTTCCCTTTTCCACGGCGAGTATTCTTCACCTTCACAGGGAATATTCCCGTAGTCCTTCTACCTAGATCTGGGACCCTTCCCGACGCCTCTGTCAAGCCTGCAGCTGCCAACGCAGCCCTTTCCCTAGCTCTATCCTGAGTTGTCTCTCTCCGAGTCATCATGACCATGCTTTGATCGGTCGCCCGACTAGAATTGGCCTCATAATCAGCCATGTCGTCCCCAGTACGATTCTGAGGGTTAGCCACCACTTCGGCCCTCCTTAAAGTCGAGCCGTCAGGGTAATCAAGACCCAACAGCTCCCTCCATCTCCACAAAATGGTCATCTGTGTCTCCCCCATACACTCCTCATACCAGTTCAGATACTGCGTAGACAGAATAATGCCCCCTCTCCGGTGAAGGAGAACCCTGGCAGGAAAGGACGTGTATTGCCACAACCGCATGAGAAGCAATAGCGTCGAAGGATCTTCCATCGGAAGAGATCCCACCTCGAAGGTAGCAGCATGACCCAAACCCGTCAATGGCACCTGCTCCAGCCCGTACTATCACATCACCAAGGATGGAATATAGAAAGCAGTCTGGGTACTCTGACAACCAAAAGACCCTCCTGAGCGGTCTGACAAGTTTGTAGCTTCCAATGAAGAACCCACCATCACAAGTGATGCGTGCGGAGTCTGGCCATCCAAAGCTCCAGTTCAGCCTGATCGCCCCCTATCACCAGAGGACGTCGAGAAAAGGACCAAGGGTCACAAGACACTGGCACCTCGGGCACCATCTGCAATCGCTCCCTCAACCACAGAGTGAGCATAGCGGGACTCCCTCCCCACATGTATCGGCTGTCGGTCGCCATCCGACCTATGCCAAGGAACGTCTCGCTCAGAATCAAAGGCACGATGTCTCCCCCGTTCCGGCACTGCCTCACCAGGTCCAGTACACTGTGATGGCACACACCTAGGGACGTGAACGTGAACAAAGTAGCAATTGCGCACAGAGCAAATGCATCCCACACAAAAATGCTCCCCTCACCATCGGCAAATTTATCAGGCAGCCCCGAAATGTCAACATAATCTGTGTTCAGTATTAGAATCTCGTATGCTTCTTCAGCTGAGATACCAAGCAGAGACACTAACTTCTCAACGGTGGCCATGCCGCCCGTCGAGGGAAGAACTAGTTGTTCCGTCTCAGGTCCTCCTAATATGGCCCGGAAATCTTCAAATGTGGGCGTAATCTCGTTGTATGAAAAGTTGTACACGTGCCTCCGTACGTCCCAAAAACGAGCCACAGCTCTCAAGAGATCCCAATCCGGCATGAGCTCCTTCAAAGACCAAACCGATTTCATCCCATAACAACCCTCGAAAAAACCCTTGCCTTGCCTCGTGTGGTGCCGTACCCACGACTGGAAATTGTCCAAGTATCGCTCTTGCATCTGAGACGATAGCCTAGGAAATGGAGCCATGGAAAGAGCAAAGAAAACCTTCAAGAATTTAAGAGAGAAATTCAGTTGTTTGATCCAAAGCAAACGTGATGTTTTCAAATTTGCAAAAAACTGGATCGCAATTTAAAACAATCTGGAAATTGAATTTCAGTCCGGTCGAACTGTTTTTCTAGTTGACTGGGTCAACTCTGCAGCCAGCTGCCTCAATTTGGAAATATTTCCAAACCATATCCTGTTCAAGCCTCATTTAAACTACGTGCATCCATAGTTTAAATCAACCACTGCCGACACCACTTCCGCCCCGGGCTCGTGCAACAGTGCAATTAATTAAATAACAGTGCATATAGGCATAAATTTTGACAAGTTCAAATTTTGTGCATGTTTCATTATTATTTATTTTTGATCAACCTACTTGCTTATTTGCCAAAAATAACAGAAGGTAATCACTAAATAAATGTGCAAAATACAAGGTTCCGCCTCAAAGTCCCTTTCAAATACAAATCAAATTGTTTGGACAATACACACATTTTGTCTAAAAATAAATCAAGAAAGAGAACTACTCAGAGTCCTGCTCGTCATCCGAGCACACGAAATACTGCCCCGCAGCAGCCGGATCCACCGAGGACAGGTAATCTCCAAATTCCTCAAGGCGGGAATACGAGAAAGGCCGCCTCCGCGCATGTGAGTCTGAGGACTCTCCTCGTTCGTGCCCCAAGTACAAAGAGTGACGAGCTCCGAACCCCGCCGTCTCACTGGAGAACTGGCCGAAATCCTGCGTAAAGTCCGCCCCACCAGTCGTGGAGGCAGACGAGTCTCTTGGCCTAGATGGCATCGGCTCATGCACAGCCGCACTCCTCCGGGAACTACATCGCAAGAACTCCACGAGTCTCCTGGCGTAGTTGGCCCACCCATCCATACGCCTCACGGCCTGGTTGTACGTACGGCCAGACACCTGCAAATCAGGAAAGCTGTCAAAAGACAAACAGACAACACAGATGCAACATTTGCAGAATGCTACTATCAAGTACAGAAAATCAAAACACTCACCGAAGCATTGGGATCCACTCTGTACCGAGGCCTCGTCTCCTCCGGAATAGGGATCACCAATCGCCTGCGAGAACCATCA
Organism: Adenophora triphylla var. japonica; assembly: GCA_022495995.1. Classification (NCBI taxonomy): domain Eukaryota; kingdom Viridiplantae; phylum Streptophyta; class Magnoliopsida; order Asterales; family Campanulaceae; genus Adenophora; species Adenophora triphylla. The sequence continues at coordinate 52,361 of JAFEMH010001114.1, read as the reverse complement.
AGCCCCTCATACGCCAGCCGAGCGCGAGGGAGCGGGTAGTCCCGGGGATATGCAGGGCCCTCGCCCTCCCTGTGCAGCACCTGCGGGCTCCTCAGCCTCGTCCTCACGAAGTTGTCATAGTCGGCACCCTCTATGATAAAATCGGTATAGAACACGCCCTGTTTGTACCGCTCCAGATCCTCCACCGGTATCAACAAAGGATACTGCATGTGTAGAGGCGGGTCCATCGGAACCAAAGGAAGGGACCCCGGACCATGCTGATAGGTCACCCTCTCCCCCAAGTACATCGCGTCACAATGAAGCCCCACCAGCAGCTTCCGCCGACGTGTGACCTCCCTAGCAGCCTGGACCACAAAAACATTAATCCGGTTCCACCAAGTCAGCTGGATCCGCCCGGAAAACTCTCGGCTCATGGCCAGAGACACCTCCTCGTAAGTCAGCCAAGTACCCTCCCTCGACGTTACCGGCTTCTTCGCCGCCTTCTGCCAAATCAACATGGTAGGGAACAAGGACTCATACTCCTCCCTGATCTCCCACCTCTGCGGGTGGAACACCTCCAAGAACCACACATGTCAAACACATGGAAAGTTATGTCAGCTACAAAGCAGATACATACGAGTACAAATGAGACAAGGAAGAGAAAAAGACGGGAACTTACATCCAAGGCAAACACAAAGCAGTACATAGTGTTCTCCTCTCCCCGCGAGAACCTATCCAAAGCATGATAGAGCCCGACCAGACCAACCTCCCCCCATGCAAATCCTCTCACGGCATCCAGATCAGTTAGCGAGCCAAGCAGAGGGAAGTGACATGATGTGTCAGCAGTAGTAAATAGGGTAGCTGACAAAGCGAACCATAAGAACCCTCGAGCCAGACGCTCTGCTGTCATCCTCGGAGACCCCTCCAAATACTCCTCTATACCCCTCCTCAGATGAGCCTCCATCGGCCCGCACCGAATACCCTAGCCCCTGACATCGGTAATAGCAAAATCCAGCAGCTCCGACAACTGCCCCGGGGTGTAGCCATCCACCCACACAAGTGTGTTGCCCCAGAATGGCAACCCCGTAATCGCCGCAAAGTCAGTGGGAGTCACAGTCGCCTCCCCCCACCTGAAGTGAAACGTGTGGGTCGTGTCCCACCAGTACTTGCTCAGGGCAACGTGCAAGACCCTCGCCCTCTGCGTCGAAGCTACCACGGCTACTGCGTTGATAAATCCAGCCAAACTGGAGTCAATCACAAACTGCCGTGGACTCCTCTCTCCGTCCCGAGCCTCGTCTGGGAGCATCTCCCACAACGCTCGAACCGCCTCAAAGGCTCCCCTGCTCTTCAAATTACGGACATTAACCGGCCCTCGTCCCTGCAGGTGAACATGGCAAAAGTACGTTACTACAGAAACAACATCTACCAGAATGCACAGGCGCATATCGAAATGATGAAACACAGATTTAGTTCATTTTCCTAAAATATGTCCATCCCACTTGGAGTATTAACGGTCCAAAATCCCAAAAAAAAAGCACAAACATTTCGAAAAATCCGTCGAACCCGAAACTTTCAAAACATTTCGAAAAATCCGTCGAATTCGAAACTTTCAAAACATTTCAAAAAATCCATCGAACTCGGAACTTTCAAGATATTTCGAAAAATCCATCGAATTCGGAACTTTCAAGACATTTCGAAAAATCCGTCGAACCCGAAACTTTCAAAATATTTTGAAAAATCAGTCGAATTCGGAACATTCAAGACATTTCGAAAAATCCGTCGAATTCGGAACTTTCAAAACATTTCGAAAAATCCGTCGAACCCGGAACTTTCAAAACATTTCGAAAAATCCGTCGAATTCGGAACTTTCAAAACATTTCGAAAAATGTCCGTCGAACCCGGAATTTTCCAAGCATCTTGAAAAATCTGTCGAAGTCGGAACTTTCAAACATTTTGAATATTTCAAAAAATTACTCCGTCCCAAATTAAACTTACTTTAATTTCGGAAAACACCTCTAGACATGGAATTTTGCAACCAAAATTTTTATGTTATCTACCCATGATGTCAATTGAACTAAACTCTAGTCAATTTCGACAAGTGCACATCGCAAAGTCAAAAGCCCCAATTCGGGCACCAAGAAACCTAAATCATTTCTAATCAAATACCTAAAATTTAAAGAATGCACATTCTGAAAATTAACGGAATTTAGAGGATGTTTACCTGTCTTTCGATCCCTTCCTTGGATTTGTGAGTGTTCCGAGCCGGATAAAACTTCGTTGGATCCACGGGAAGAGCGGTGGTTCGAATGGTCCTCACTAACCTCGTTCTCTCGTTGTCGGTCCTCCTATGGCGAGCCCTTGGTTCCAAACCGACATCCATGGTGATTTTTCCTCAAAAATTCGAACAAAACTCGCGAAATGGGGAGGATTTTTTCTCTCTTTTCTCTCTTCTCTCGCCTGAAAAAATGGAAGAATGGCACCAGTTTGCGTTGGCCTGTTGCTGATTTGAACCTAGTCAAATTCAGTCTTAGTCCGGTCGGACTCTTTTGCAGCTAAAAAGATTCCTTGCCACTTTGGCCCCTCAACTTCTCACACTTTCAATTTTACCCCTTTTGGCCCCCAAAAGTGTAAAATTTCCCCAAGTTAGACCTTTCTAACACCCCCTCCCCGAGGTTAAAACCCGTTAGTTTTTGCTAACGTCCCGTCTCCAGACGTTAAATTTTCAGTTAGTTTTCGCTAACGTCCCGTCTCCAGACGTTAAATTCCGGTTAGTTCTCACTAACATCCGTCTCCAGACGTTAAATTTTCAGTTAGTTTTCACTAACGTTCCTTCTCCAGACGTTAAATCCCAAATCGACGTTTGACATTCAAATGCTCATTTCCGTCCCAAATCGACGTTTGACATTCAAACGCTCATTTTCGTCTCCAGACGTTAAATTTCCCGTTAGTTTTCACTAACGTTTCGTCTCCAGACGTTAAATCTCAAACCGTCTTCGGACGTTAAATCACAATCCCGTCTCCAGACGTTAAATTTCCCGTTAGTTTTCACTAACGTTCCTTCTCCAGACGTTAAATCCCAAATCGACGTTTGACATTCAAATGCTCATTTCCGTCCCAAATCGACGTTTGACATTCAAACGCTCATTTCCGTCTCCAGACGTTAAATTTCCCGTTAGTTTTCACTAACGTTTCGTCTCCAGACGTTAAATCTCAAACCGTCTTCGGACGTTAAATCACAATTCCGTCTCCAGACGTTAAAATTCTCATTGGTTTTTACCAACATTCATCTCCCCGGCAGTCATCGTAAGACCGACCATCTCAATCCAGCGGCCATCAAGGTAAGCCCGTACAACAATCCCTCTTCGGCCATCTTCGTAAGTCCGAATACCACTCCAGCAAGTGAACATTCACTTCCCCGGCAGTCATCGTAAGCCCGACCATCTCAATCCAGCGGCCATCAAGGTAAGCCCGCACAACAATCCCTCTTCGGCCATCATCGTAAGCCCGAACATTCCTCCCCAGCAGGATCCTAAGACCATCCGTCTAAGAAGAAACGTCAATCAATCCCCCTAGTTCTGTTAGAACTCTGGGCGCTTTTCCCCAGCAATGTGTCAGTCTCTCCCGAGACCACATCCCGTTCCTAACCCTGTCGTTAGAACGTCAATCCTTCCGTGTTGTTAAGAACGCCAGTTTAACGCAACCATTCCCATCATTGCCACCCTATCCCCAGCAGATAAAACATGGCCGTCATCATAAGTCCAGCACCCAAGGCACGAGCGCCTTACAAAATCAATCTCAAGGCACGAACGCCTTCATCTCAGGACAAACGCGTCCTCGTAATCCCGGTCTGAGGCGCCACACGCCCTCAAAAGTTTTAGTAATCTCGGTCTGAGGCGCCACACGCCCTCGAATGTTTCAAGTAATCTCGATTTGAGGCACCACACGCCCTCGAAAGTTTCAGTAAATCTCGGTCTGAGGCGCCACACGCCCTCGAAAGTTTTAGCAATCTCGGTCTGAGACGCCACACGCCCTCGAAAGCTTCAGCAAAATCGGTCTGAGGCACCACACGCCCTCGAAAGTTTTAGTAAACCTCGGTCTGAGGCGCCACACGCCCTCGAAAGTTTCAGCAATCTCGGTCTGAGGCGCCACACGCCCTCAAAAGTTTCAGCAATCTCGGTCTGAAGCGCCACATGCCCTCAAAAGTTTCAGTAATCTCATGTTCAGACACCTCAAAATAGTCTCCATTCAGGTTCAGATGCCTCGCAATGGTCCCACTCAGGTTCAGACGCCTCACAACAGTCTCGCTTAGGTTAAGATTCCCACGCGCGGCCCTTGCACCTACGAACTACGATCGGCTTGATTCCCGCTCGGGATACGTAGGAATCCTTCCGCTAAGGGTCCAGCCAGCTGACCTCTCAGGTCTCTTCAAGTAAGGCATCCCCTGATTTGGATCCTTATCTTTTTCAACGACCCCACTTCCTTCGAAAGTGACGTCACTGTGGGGCTAACTGTAATTACCCAAATCCAGATCGTCGGAATCCGTTAAAAGTTAACCGGAATCCTTTAACTGGCCCGCTCCAGGTTAACCGAAACCCGTTAAGCTCCCCGTTCTCAAGCCAACAAGACGTCCCGAGATACGTAGGAATCCTTCCGCTAAGGGTCCAGCCAGCTGACCTCTCAGGTCCCTTCAAGTAAGGAATCCCCCGATTTGGATCCTTATCTTTTTCAACGACCCCACTTCCTTCGAAAGAGACGTCACTGAGGGGCTAACTGTAAGTACCCAAATCCGGATCATCGGAATCCGTTAAAAGTTAACCAGAATCCGTTAACTGGCCCGCTCCAGGTTAATCGAAACCCGTTAAGCTCCCCGATCTCAAGCCAACAAGACGTCCCGGGACTGCCCCGTACATCCCAACGACAAAGCGTACTCAACACACATCGTCGCACGTAAAAGTACAGCTTTTCCTGAAAAATGCACTTTCCGGCACTTTTCGAGGGCATTTCGGACATTTTTCGGACAGTTATTTAAAAAACTGACAAAACCGGGAGTAATGGCACAAAAATCCATACTCTGGTGAGTCACAGGGGCACGTGGCACGCATGCCACAGCCCCCTAGTCAACATCAATCAGATTTCAGAGTGAAAAGACCAAAATACCCCTGAGATGTTGTCACAGTCCGTCCGGACTGTTTTTCAGGCAAAACAGAATTGCCAGCAAGTCCTCCCAGTTTCCAAAATACCACAAAATCCCCTGAAATTCAGGTTAAGTCCGTCCGGACACTTCTGCAAATTTACCCTATAAATACAGAAGGCTGTCAAAATATTTGAGAGAGGAAAAACATTATCCATTTTTCACCACAGCCACGGCATAACACCATTTCACCCTCTCCCGAGCCCCATTTTGCCTCGATTTGCGTGAAAACTTCGTATTTCAACCAAATACAAACCAAACAACCTCGAAACACCGTTCCAAACACTAAACCGTATCCCGTATACGTCACCCAAGCCAAAAGAGTCAACCCCTAGCCATAGGTAACACTCTCTCTCCCTAAACACTCGTTCCGTCTCGATTTACGCGCTAGTCGCTACAACCGTTTCGAACAAAAGTCATTGAAATGTAGACGTCACCGTCAACGGGGTTCAATACATTTTAGTTCCAGATCCTCTTCTCTTACCATAAGAGAAGTAATCTCGTGTTAAAACGGAGTTCCGGTCCCGTTTCTTTACTTTTAATGTCATTTACAATTCTGGATCGTTTGATCCGTTGAACGTCATTTACTTTACGCAACTTTATAGTCCGAACCGTTTGGTTCGTGATAGTCATTTAACGGTCAGGATCGTTTGATCCGTTGAATGCTATTTACTTAACGCACCTTTAAAATCCGGATCGTTTGATTCCGTCGATACCGCACTTTAAATACTGTCATTTACAAGTCCGAGCCGTTTGGCTCGTGATAGTATTTACTTATCAAAGTCCGAGTCGCAAAACGATTCGTCGATCGCATATCATTTAATGTTTTTTTCCCGTAAAATCGCTAACAATGTAATGCCCGGTTCAAAACCGGAGTTCGACATTCGAACTCTCTTTCAAAACGCTCAAAGTGACGTTTGGCATCCAAACGATCATCTTCAAACTCAAAATCCGACGTTTGACATTCAAACGCTCCTTTTTTAAAAGTCAACATTTGACAATTAAGTTAAAAGTTCAAAAATCATCACTCGCACCACTTTTCCCAAGAAAACTCCAAAACCGATGTTTGTCATTCAAACGCTCGCTTTTTTCCAAAAAGAATCACAAAATAAACGTTTTACATTCAAACCAAGATTAAGCTTGTCATCCAAGCCCCCATTTTCAAAATACAAACAAACACACACACACACACATTTTCGAGAAAGGTAGAAAGACTCGTCATGCGAGGCGTTTCGGGTGATCTCAAAATTCTCTTCCCGAAACGTAACGTGACCTCTGAACCTAACAATCTCTGGTACTAAAAAAGCCTTTTGTCATGTTTTTGCTACCAATAAAAACAACACCCCTTTTCAAAGCCTTTTCCAAAGTTTTTGCTACCAATAAAAACGACACCTTTTTACATCAGCCGTTTTTCAACGTTTGGGCTCAAAATACAAAACCGCGTGGCGACTCCTCTCCTTCCCAAAAGCGAGGTCCCAAACGCCTATCCTCGAAAGACAACCGCTTTCGCCCGCGCGAATTCGGGTAATTTCACTTGGTGCTCTTCTTTCTTTGACTAGTACTCAGAATGCGCACCATGTTAGTTGCTTGGTCATCTGTGAGAACTGCACAAGACAAGAGACAAACGATTATTAAGAAGAGCTGCGAGCTAAAATATTGACGAGTAAAAAGTTACGAGCAAAGAGATAAAAAACAAGAAAGCACATTACCACCAAGATTCTCTCTCTGGGTTCTACAATGATTGACCTGATTCTTACAAAAGTGACATTGAGCCTCAAACCTCTCTCGCTCATAAATTACCCAGTCATGGTACCTCAATCCTCTAATTATCAAAGCCAGAGGGGCTACATCCCCATCTCCACCAAGCAGCATGCCGGCCTGGATGAAATTATATTTGTTCGACCCCAACAGCTCCCAAATGATAGGTCCCTTACTGACTAGCAAATTCAACCTACGAGTTAGCTCGTCACACCAATCAGGAGCCCAGTACTCCTCCTCCTTCATCACTTGGGACTCATCACTTGGCAGTGGAAATTCCCAGCCAGATCGACACTCGACCAAGATTTTGTGGGAATTCCATCCCACAACTTTATCAGGCAGGTTTATGAATAATTTGGGGGCCTTTGCCCTGGCTGGGGTGCTAAGACCTAGAGTTCTCTTGTCCAGGATGACCTTGAAGAACTCCCTAAAAACCTTCATACAAGGCTCATACCCTATAAACCTACAGACCATAGCAAAGCACACAAGCACCCTACAGGTGTTAGCTCCTAACTGCATAGGGACAGCATTCATCCACTCCAAGAATTCACAGATAAAGGGGTCTAAGGGGAGTCTTAACCCGGCCTCAAATTGGCCATAGAAGAAGGCTACCCTAGAAGGATTAAGGGCCCAATGTGTCCACTCTTGAGATTTCCTCTGTTTTTCTGTGAAATGGGTAAGGTGGTATTCTTCCTTGTTTATCTCAAAAAAGCTGTAAAGTATCTTCAGCCTCGAGTCAGCACTCTTCTTCTCCACATCTGGTTTGGGAGCTACGTATCCTCTTTCATTGCGACCTGGAACGGCTGTCGAGCAAAAGGCATCCACAATCTTGCCAGAGGAGGAGCTCGCCGTATCTTGGGTAGACATATTTGTAGAGCAGGAAGAAACATGAGAATCAGTCCTAGATACAGACTCAAGCGACCTACCTAAGGGCGACCTAGATTCCCCTGGAAATCCTTGTCTATTTCTAAGGAATGAAGGTTTATTGGGCCCCCTAATGTAAAACAGGACTAAGTGATCTAGCAGCTCGTGGAAAAGGTGAAAACAAACAATTCTTGGGTCGTCTACCTCTACATCACCCAATTCTTCTCCTACAGGAAGCTCTAGCTCGCTGAAACTTAAACCCCACCTATTCAAGATGGAAATACACTCTTCCTTGGTCATCTCCTTCATTACGCCGCCTATGTGTTTATATACCCTACGGTTGACTGTACAATACCCATACCAAGCCCCTGGTTCACAGCTAAAGGTTCTAGACATGGCGGAATTGAAAGAAAAAGTGGAAATCAAACCTAAAAGCGAAGGATTAAGAGGGGTACCTTGTTTGATTCGGAGAAGAGGGGTTTTTGACGGTAAATCGATGGTCTGGCTACGCTGAGAAATTCAGTTGCTTCGTTGCTATTTTTTGCTAAGTATATTCAGAAATCCAAGAGTTGTACAAGTTTGAAAAGGAGAAGGTTTTTCCTTTTATATCTTTCCTAAATTGAATTGGAGAAGCTGGGGTTTCAAACGGTTCCCAATGCGGTTGTCCAAGCGTCAAATGGAGCCATCATTATGGGATTACAGCGCTTCAACTCATCTGTCCGTCCAAATAGTTAATGGTCTAGATTGAGCCACGTCATCACTATTTGACCAACTAGCAGTTCGAGCATCTAGCTGCGACCTAATTGAATCTTCATCAAAATTCTTATAACTTCCTGGTCGACAAAGTCCATCCAGAAAGTTGGGGGGCCACTGAACGGAATAAAAGTGATGGGCTAGGCCCAACATACGAAGCCCAGTTACTCAAACATTACTGCCACTAATTCTTTGGTGGGTCAGCCCAATTATTATCAGGCCCAAGGCCCACCAGCAGAGATCAGTCGACCTAGCTCATTGTCCGACCTCCTTGGTCACGACTTAGCTTGGTCCGATATACGATCCATATCTCATCCGAGTATCCTTCGGCCCTATCATACAGTCAGGTCGACCTAGACTCATACAGGCGACCTCGACCTACAAACATACGTCGACCTACAGAGTTATAACGCGCCTACAACTCTTTCCATAATAGAAGTCCTACAAATCAGGAGTTATTTACGTACATGATCTCTTGCACAATCTGTTTCGTGATTCTAGGGATTTCATACAATCCTACTACAAGTATACCTCATATCAACGCCTATAAATACTTGACAACATCAACCGTTTTGAGGTAATTGCTATTTGTTATTCTGAATACATCTTGTTCATTATAATTCAACAGCATATACACTGTACTTACTCTCACGCCCGAGGGTCTTCGCCGGAGACCATTCCGGCTATTCGTGGGTTCGTTGTTTCATGCAGTTTTCTAAAAAACGGCCTAGGCGGCGCCTAGGCGCTAGGCGGTGGCCGGGTGCCACGATTACGTCAAGGCGGGGAGATTAGGCGCTGGGCGGAGCTAGGCGGGTTGGGCGGACTAGGCGGGTTGCAGGTTTGGGGAGCTATTATGTCAATGGAGAAACCCCCAACATTAACAATTCAACCACAAATTCCAAATCGAGCCAAGGTTTTCAATTTGTACTTGATGCCGCAGGAAATGTGCTTATCAGTCTTCCTCCACGTGGCAGGACTGATCACTTGGATCCTTGACCTGAAAACCAGAACCCACGACTAGCCGGATGTGTCTCCGGCTTAGACCCTTGGGCGTGAGAGTAAGTATGTATGTATTGGAGAGCAAAATGTATTGAACAAATGAATATTCAAATAACAAAATTGCAGTTATGTAAGTACCCAAATCCGGATCGTCAAAATCCGTCAGAAAGTTAACCGAAATCCGTTAACTGGCCCGCTCCAGGTTAACCGGAACTCGTTAAACTCCCCGTTGCCAAGCCAACGAGACGTCCCGGGACTGCCCCGAGCATCCCAACATCGAAGCGTACTTGACACACGTCATCGCACGTAAAAGTATGGCTTTCCCTGAAAAATGCACTTTCCGGCACTTTCCGGGGGCGTTTCGGACATTTTTCGGACTGTTATTTTAAAAAACGGACAAAACCGGGACCCGGGAACGAACTCCCACACATTTGGTGAGTCATGGGACACGTGGCAGCCATGCCACAGTCCTCCCATCACCCTTCAATCAGAAATCAAAGGGAAAAGACTAAAATACCCCTGGATTTCAGTCAAAGTCCGGCCGGACTCCCTGTGCAAACTTTCTGAAATTGCCAGCAAGCCCCTCAAAGTTCCAAAATACCACAAAACCCTGGAAATCAGTCTAAGTCCGTCCGGACTCTTATTGCAATTTTCACCCTATAAATAGGAGGGTTGTCAAAGCAAAATAACAACAAAATTACTCCAAAAAATCACTTCACCCACGGCCCAAACTGAATTTCACCCCTTTCGAGCTCCCTTTTTTCTCGATTCGCGTGAAACTTCCGTATTTCGATCAAATACGCCCCTCACCACTCCGAAACACCTTTTCAAACTACTTTCCGTGTCCCGTACACACCCCCGAGCCAAAGGAGTCGACCCTAGCCATAGGTATAACTCCCTCTCTCTAATCTCTCGTTTCGTCTAGGTTTACGCGCCAGTCGCTACAACCGTTTCGAATCACGTTATTGAAATGTAGACGCCTCCATCTAACGGGGTCCGATACGTTTTAGCCCCTCGATCCTCTTCTCTTCCCGTAAGAGAAGTAATCATGGGTTAAAATGGCGTTCCGACCCCGTTCCGTTTACTTTTTATGTCATTTACAACTCCGGATCGATCGATCCGTCGATCGTCATTTACTTTTCTGTTATTTACAATTCCGAGCCGTTTTGGCTCGTCGATCGTCATTTACAATTCCGAGTCGTTTGGCTCGTTGATCGTCATTTACGATTTCGGATCGTTCGATTCCGTTGATACTGCTTTAAATACTGTCATTTACAATGTCCGACCCGTTTGGATCATGATAGTATTTACTTTTCAAAGTCCGAGTCGCAACCCGATTCGTTGATTGCAAAATCATTTAATACGCTTTTTCCCGTAAAAATAGTTAACAATGTAATGCTCGATTCAAAACCGGAGTTCGTCCTTCGAACTCTTTTTCAAAAACGCGCGAAATGACGTTTGGCATCCAAACGCTCATCTTCAAACTAAAAGCCGCCATTTGACACTCATAATCATTTAATAAGATTTTTCCCGTAAAAATCGTTAACAATGACTCGCCCGGTTCAAAATCGGAGTTCGTCCTTCGAACTCTCTTTCAAAAAAGCTCAAAATCGACGTTTGCCACGCGAACGCTCATTTCCGTCTCAAAACTGACGTTTGTCATTCAAACGCTCGTCTTTTCAAACAAAGTCACCTAATCAACGTTTGACATTAAAACCAAGATTAAGCTTGTCATTCAAGCCCCCCATTTCAAAATGCAAACACACACACACACACACGCACGTTTTCGAGAAACGTAGAAAGACTCGTCATACGAGGCATTTCGGGTGATCTCGTAATACTCTTCCCGAAACGTAACATGACCTCCGAACCTAACAATCTCTGGTACTCAAAGCTTTTTACTCATTTTTGCTACCAATAAAAATGATCCCTTATTTTCAAAGTCTTTTCCTAAGTTTTTGCTACCAATAAAAACGACACCATTTTCACTAAATCCGTTTCTCAACGTTTTGGGCTCAAAATACAAAAACCGCGTGGCGACTCCTCATTTTTCTTCCCATGAAGCGAGGTCTCAGACACCAACCCTCCGCGAAAGACAACCGCTTTTGCTCGCGCGAATCCGGGTAATTTCAGTTGGCGACTCCGCTGGGGAAAAGCGATACTTTTTTCAAAACTACCGTTGTTTTCTAAAAAGCCTTCCGTGGGTCAAACTTTCGTTTACCCTTCCTCGTTTTCATGTGCGTGTGTTACTTTAAACCTCGAACGGTTTTTTTCAAAGGCATTACATTGTCGACTTTTCAAAATCATACCATGTTTGTGCATCCCCATTCATGTTTGATTTTCATTGCTATCTTTTGAACTGCGCATCATAATGCTTTAAAACACATTCTGAAAATATCTCGTTTTACTCGTAAAAGAATTTTAGTGACCGCACACTACTCGCACTTGCCGCCTCGGAACACCGCACTTCACGTGCACTTGCCGCCTCGGAACACCGCACACTACAACCCGTAACCCGGGATGGCCTTATCGCTTGCACCCCGATTGGCCTCGCGATGCCTTTCGGGGGCGCACGGGGTCGTCCCAAACATCCCATCCTAGCTCGTGTAAGCCATGCACTCTTTGTGTCACACTTTGTCCAAGACCCCGGTTGGTTTTTGGCTTAGCTCATGTCATAAAGCCTAAGTGTATGTTTTTTACGTCGGGCCCCGCCCCGAGTCAAGCTCGAGAGGTTGAGACCGAAGGTCGTTCCCGACCCGAAGTCTCGAGCTTTTCATCCTTGACTTTGACGCGGAGCTCTGCCGAAAAATATACCCGAAGGTTCAATGTGACGCCGTGTCACCAAACCCTCGCCGTATGCACTGTGCCAGCCACAACTTGGCCAACGCCAAAAGCTAAGGTCTCTCGCACAAGCGAGTCAGAGAGGTCATGCCGAAATTTTGGCACGATCCCCGCCTTAACTTAAGGACGTTGACTTCGACTGTGGCCCGTGCGTCACATACGTTAAAAGTCTGCGTGATCAGCTAGCCTTAAGTTCACTTTTTCCTTTGTCGGTGGAACTCGCTTGCCTTATAAGACCTCGCTCGGGATAGTCTGTCCCGAGAAAGATGATCTACAAATGGAAACGAGGGGCTTATAAGCGTAGTGACGAGATCCACTGATTAGAGCTCTAGGATTAGTTGCGAAAAAGAAGACTCGCTCTTTTCCAACCGATTAGGACTCTGAGAAAACACGCTTTAAGTAAACATTAATCGGTAACTGCACATTGCACAAGCCCGAAACCTTGAGCCAAATACCCTTTTCCGAAGCCTAAACCCTTCCTTTCGTTCCTCGCAATGAGCGTAAAGTGGTTCAGATTTCCGGCCGCCTCGCCGGGAATCACCGTTACGACGGCGTCGAGACGGTTCTTCGGTTCCTCGGTTCCTCGGCCAATTTCGACATGTCTAGCTCACCGAGAAATCGTGACGGGACGGACCCCCGCCACCGGTAACGTATATGACTTTGGAAGAAGCCATCCGGCTTGTGAGGTTCACAAGAGGCGTAAAGAAGATCGCCAGAATTTCGTGGTACAACTTCCGAATGAGCGAGGTATAGCAGCCTATCCCCAGCCGTACGGCACTTTTGTCCCGGTCGAGGATGACGATTCCCCGAAACCATCTCCTCAAACCTTCAACCAGTTCCTCCCCCGCCAACTTACGGGATTCCTTCTAACCAAGGAAACAACCGACCTAGGCTCCACATTGCCACCTCTCAAGGCAACCCTGGTGTATATGGCCAGCCCAAGGCTAACCCCATCACTCAATACCACTCGCCGCACCTGACCATCTCAGATGCAAATATCCTCAATACCCTCCCGGTTCATCCTTGCCTTATACACGAATCCCTAAACACCGGGACAAACCCCGATACAGCCGTAAAAGGCCCCCATATATCCGCATATATCAAGCCTTCCACCTCCAATCACTACCGCTCACGTGGTAGCACCCAACGCCGAGCCTCACAAACCCACCACTGGACCCAACCTTAGCCTCGGATGGTCGAATGTATGAAAGACCCGAAAGCCACCATGAGCAGCCTCAAAGCAGAAACGCTCAAATCCACGGATCCGGAATGGTCACGCCTCTCCCAGCCAAGTTCGTAATGCCTGGAGATGGACCGATTCGACGGAACCGAATGTCCTCAAACGCATGTCGACACCTACGTTCTCGCATGAGAGCGAAAGGAGCAACCCTCCAAAGAAATGGCCGACCACTTCCAGCATACGCTCAAAAGTTCAGCGTTACGATGGTTTCGAAGGGTCAAGCTCGCGGATCGCCACACCTGGGATCGATCAAGCAACATCTTCCCCGGAACGGTACCGATCCAACTTAGAGTGGGAGACGAGTCGCGAGGACTTAATCACCACCGAGCGTAAAGCGGATGAAAGCGTCGGAGAATTCTACAAGAGGTGGAGCCGGAAACTCTCCGAGATCATGGAGCCACTCTCCAAGGATGAACAGATGCGGATCTTCAAGTCCCGCTAAGACCGTCCATCGAACTCTCATCGGGCCACCATTTCTTCCTGCATCTCCGGCCATGGTCAATGCCGGCTCACAGCTTCGAGAAGGATCTCAAGGAAAAGTTGGCTACCGCACAGCCCATACGTATACCGCTCGCAATTGCATTCAATCCCGCACCGGCCCCCGCAAAGGGAAAGATACGTCCGTCAACTACATCCATCGTGGACAACAATGGGCAATGTAAAACCTGGGCCCCACAAAGCAACAATTCTACTCGTGCTGCCGTACACTTCGACAAGTTGGACATGCCACCGAGCAAGATGCCGGAAGGGTTAATCAAGGAAGGTCTCCTTAAACCCGTTGCAAATTACAAACCCAAGAATCCCGTAGTCAACGCCGACAAGAGCAAGTATCGCGCCTTCCATCGCATCACGGCCATACCACCGACAACCGCGTGGGGTTACGATACGAAATCCGTAACTTGATAGAAGAAGGCAAATTGGAGCGCCCCGTGGCCCAATACAGCCGGAAACCCTTTTCCGAACAATAACAAGTGTGAATTCCATTGAGTGGGTGCCTAAGAGGATTGCCGCAGAATCCGCTCCGCCTCTTCCAGCCGGGTCCTCCTCTAATGTCCACATCGCCTACGATGTTTGTGATCGCTCCGCCGCCCGGGAGTACGAGTCCTAAGACATGGTCCGAGCAATCCTCCGAGAAAACAGAAGAAGAAATCCTCTCAACGTATGCCGAGAGAAAGATACGAAGCCGGAGACACCAAAGGTGGGTACACTCTGAGAGCCATCCGGAAGTTCGAATACTACGTACTCTACTCCACAGCCCTCCTTCCTCCAGTGCCATGCAGCTTTAGAGCGCATAAGGGTGGAAAGCCGAAAAGTCCCGCCGAAACCAGAGTTCAGACCCTGTGGCTCCGAATACCTCGCATCTTGGTAATCTTATCGCGCCGAAGCCTAACCCCCGCGGGATCGCCTAAGATTCAACTTGTCCAGCCTTCCGAGCACGGACAGCAAAGGAAGATCAAAGTCGCCTTGGCACTCGCACTCGATCAACGTGCTAACCAAGGGCGGCAACCGCCACAAACAGCCTCAACGCAATCCCGAGGCTCCAAAGAAAGGCTTTACCTCGCAAGAGGAAGACAGAAATGGATGGCTTGATGACTCTCCTTCTCCTGATAGAGACGAGATCTACGATTCCCGATCGTATGGCAAGATGATCACGTTCGTGACGAAGACCTACCGAGAGATGCCTCGGGCACAACGAAGCTCGTACATCACTCTCAAGCTCAATACCATATCACTCCTGAGTATTGGTGGATAACGGGTCAGCCGTTAACGTCCTCCTCTCAAAGCATGATGCGAGCCCCGCGCATCAACGAAAGCCATCTCGATTCCGTCAACCCGACTATCAAGGCCTATGACAAAGACGCCTCGCCCCATCCCGGGACGGTGACTTTGGAACTCGGTTCGAAACCCAAATGGTGCCAAAGAAATTCCACGTGATGGACATTCCATCCGAGTTCACAGCCTCTTTGGGACGCCCTCGTCGCATCACATGAAAGCCATAGCCTCCACTCTCCATCAATGCGTCAAGTTCATTAACCGGCAGGGAGATCTTGAAGTCATCGGAGGGGACAGTTTCCTCATAAGGAACGAAGCCGAGACAGCAGCCAAGCGTGCCCGCAATGTGCACCGGGCTACCTCCTTCAAACCGACTGTGGGACTATCGGGCAAATCTCATCGTAATCCTCGTAGTCCGGAGATGCTAACTATGTAAACGTACTCGAGCAAAGTGCACTCGAAGGCCCGATACATCAAGTTCAACTGTCGTTTCCAACATTTGGAGTGCAGCATTGGAAAGAAACACCGAGCATCGCCATGATGCGGGCACGTAAACCCCGTCTCCAATCGGAGATTCACAAGATTCTTCAAACCAACTCTCTGGCCCCGCCAGGCGAAGAGATCTTCGTGATAAAGGTCAACAAGCACCGTCATTCTCGTGATGAATGTATGGAAGTCGTAAGGGATGTCCTCCATGAGGAACTACCCGCTGCACCCCTCTTCTCCAATGAAGGGCATGATGTTTTCCTAGCAGCTCCAAAGAACGCACCCGACGCGATACGTCCCTATGTTTGGGTTGAGCCGTCAGACGACGACGAATCAGGACTCTCTGGAGTCGAGGATGCGGTAGATCCGCGGGCAGACCTCTGTATTCACATGCTCAGTTTCGAGGACGGCACCCGTTCCGATCATGTCACCTATGACCAAGGCTCCAATACCATGGAGATTGTCAAGCTCAACATCCAGTACAGGCGGCTATCCGACAATTGGAAGCAACTGGTTGACACGACGAAGAATCCTCTCGATCAAGTGATCGACGACGACTTCGTCAACATCATCTATTCCGTATATCCCGATGATACCAAGGATCCGGTCCTTATCGTCGATTCTGCAATGCCAAAGTCACCCTCGACGATCGCTCGCTCATGGTAAACGAGGCCCCGGCCAAGCGAGCTCGTAGCTCATCATTACTTCCGAGTACCAGCCTGCTGGCAACCGGCCCGTGCCATCGGGCCAAGCTTATACCTCAAGCGCCGCCAAGGCCAAGGGCAACCGAAGGAGGCAAAGCTCCTCACCGCTACGAGTCGATCAACCTCGGGAACGCTTCCTGCAGCCCACCCCGAAAACATCTCGTGGAAGGTCTTCCCCGCAAGACAGAGTCAGCTTCCGACGTCGGAAACGACCACCTCAGCATCAACATGCTCCAGTTCGATTCTGCTCCCAGCCATCACGGCCCCGGATTCAGACATCCCGCCAGCAGACTGCTAGCTCTGATAGACTTGGCGATCGAGCAAGATCACGAGACTGTCAACATTGCAGAATTCAACACCCCCGTGGGGTCAATCAAGCAGATATGGGCAAATTTCTTGGTAATCGAGATCAAGGAAGGCCGCATGGAATGTCCCAGCCCGACTTCCTTCGTTAACGTAATCCAGGTGTTTCCGCCATTCGGCGATTTGGATGTGATCACGGTTCTGGACACTAGTCAGACGGCACGCACCTACGGAGACTGCTTAGCTCTCGCAAGGAAAGCCCTCATGGAATTAGCTGCTCAAGAAAGCCGTCTTTGGGACGAAGACCAAGCTCAAAAGACCGATAGGGACCGAGCCCTTAAAGTGTCACAGGCAGCTTCAGACAGAAAGCTAGAGGCCACTCTAGACCATTTCGACCTTAGGGGTTTTGCTCACGGCAACTTCCTCGACTACCGTCTGTTCTCATCCAACCCCCTCTGCCACACGAGGGCGGTCAAAGGTCCCGATGACCTAGGAGATGGAACGGCACAGCAGACCAAATCCCAACGCTTACCTCCCCGAGGAAAGCAAGTTTTCTGTGAAAGAGACGACGAAGACGATGAAACCATTCTCTTCCAAGCCGGTCATGAAGTCAACAAAACCGGACTCCCAAGGGTCCTGAGAGGATGGGGACGGATCATTTCCACACTCAAATTGAAAGGCCAACTCAGGGAGGAAGGTCTATTCAAAAGAAACAAGAGGAAGATGGAAATTCGTCTCGAGCAACTACTCAGGGAAATTCCACAGACCGCGGCATTCGTTTACGTAAACGATCAACTGGGACAGCAACCAGTCACATGGGCAGATGTTCGGGAAGCCGTGTACTCACCTTCTGACATACCCGCCACTCAGATAAAGCAGAAAAGAAAGCTATCCCCGATGGAAGTTTACCTAGACTGCCGCACACAGTTCAAAGAAGCACTGGCTATTCTCACATGGGAGGAAACGCATGCACTAACTCTCGACGCAGGCTCCGCTCCAAGAAAGTTGATTTGGGCCAAAAGTGGAGGAAAATTAGCAAACCATGAGTATCGCTGCACCCAACTCCATAATGCCCCGAGTATGCTCAAGAAGAAGGAAAGGAGCGCGATATACCGTGAAGAGATCAAGGAGACCGTTCGCTTGAGCCAGAACTCTCCAAACTCCCTGAGGGTCAACAACGCACGCTCGGGCCAGTAACCATTGTTACGCACCGACGTTCGAACACTGCGACGATCCATAAACTACCTCCCCGCAGAGGCACCCAAGCGCATCCCGGGACGTAATCCGCCAAGCCGCCGAAGCTCCCGGAATACGTCTACGCCAATGAGTTGAGGGATGACATATGGCTCCTACGCTACGAGGAATCCTCCTCTAACTATGGCTCAACTCGTAGCGGCCCGTTCGTAAGGGACCAAACCCGATGTCGCCGTTCTAACCCGATCGGGTCAAATCCATGCATTACCACCTAAGGCCACTAAAAAGCTCGCGGAGCGTAACCGCAACCCAGCCCGCCCGAAGACACAAGTTCCGTGAAAGAGGACCCGATCCTCACTCGGCCTGCAGCACTGTGCGAACATTTCCCTTTGGTCCCCTGCTCACGTCCTCATATCCTCACAAGCTCAAGCTAGAGGAAAGCTCTGGCCCGTACCATGGTCCCCGTGGACGCAACCCCGACGAAGTCATTCGATGATCGGTAACATCCACTATGGCAACATTATCACCTTCACGCATTTGGACCTTCCAAAATTTGGGGCCGATCAAAATGAGCCACTCTACATCACAAATCCGCTGGACGAGCGTCGCCTTCCCCGCGTGTTGGTAGACGGAGGTTCCGAAATGAATGTCTTGCCCGCCAAGATGATGGACTCGCTTGACATCAAGCCCACTCCGAAGCCTTCACCCACACCGTCCAAGGCCTATGACTCTACTTCCCGCACAGTTCTCGGGGTTGCTGCTCTTAATATCTGGTTCGGCAAGCGGATGATCCCCACCGAATTTCAAGTGTTGGACATTCCAATCACTTTTACAGCCCATCCTGGGCATCCCCGGCCGCATCAAATCAATGGCATGGCATCCACCCTTCATCGGTGCCTCAAGTTCATGCAAGGCAACGAGCTAACCACACTCTACGGCGACGTTGTCACCACCGAGAGGACCAAAGACCAACGACATTCCAAAGTGTTAGAAATCAAGCATAGTGACAACATGGCATTAATCGGATTCACTCGAAACCTCCAAGATCCAAATATGCAACGTGGACCTTCCACTGTCTCACGACAAGGTCCTCCCCGCCATGAAGATGATGAAACACATGAACTTCATGCCAGATCGGGGCTTGGCAAAAGGTTACAGGCCGCATCAAGTCATCGAAGTCAAGGACCACACCACGGTCCAGTGGGCTCGCTATGTGCCAACACCAGCCGACATCGTGGAGAACAAAAGGCTCGCCCGCACCAAGGCAAGCAGCCCCGCAAAAGGGGAAACCTCCGACGGCACACCCAACCTCCGACCTTACAGCTTCGACCTCGCTCATTACTTCACCAAGGGAAACCGGCAGAATCCGAGGGGACCGACAATGGAACCGACAGTAACCGAGGGGACCGACGGTGGAACCGATGAAGATGAGAAAGAAGCGAGGATAGTCGCACCGAGACTACGTAAAGGATGGAAAAGTTAGCACGGGACCTCAAGCGTTTCGTAGGACTCAAGGCTAATCCGATTAGGGAGCGTTCCTCGACATCATCCGCTTCTACCCGGACTAACCGCCACCATAGTCCAAAGATGAGTACACATTCAAGGGAATCCTGCACTTGGAGGAGCAACTCAAGGTACTCTCCACGGGAAACAGATTGTTCGGATCAGCCGCCGAGGCCACATTCGAGACAAGAACTCCAAAGCGAAGGAACCGTAATTCATAGAAGACGCTCTGAGGTGGACCGGCCTCTACGAGTCTTTACGAAGAAGTCATGGAGGTGCCAAACCCGATTGACTCCGGGCTCCGAAAACAAAGATGATTGCCATGGTTGGGACAGCCCGAAGCCAAGCCTCTCGATCCCCGAACCCTCATCAAGCATCCAACAATGCCACTAAAGAAGCTGGGTAACTTTCACCGGACCAAGGGCAAGCCAGGCAAAAATGGAAGACAAGCCGGGCTCGCACCCACATCTCCCTAAACCCGATCTCAAACCCTCTCGAGTCGCCTCCTTGTAAAAGTCCGAGTCCTCCGAGTCCGTCCAACGGCCTTACGCCGGAAGACTATGATAATGTAGCCAACCATGTATCTCCTTTCTCGTTTAATGAAAAGTCGACCTTTCGGCGTATCCTCTCATTGCCACTTTAACAACTGATAAGTTAACAAACAACTTAAAAGACGTTAATAACTCAATTGATAAAGAAGCAGACACATTAAATGAACAATACATTAGAGAAGTTCTCGAGCGTGTAGTTGACCAAGAGGACAACCGGGCCCAAGCTGCCGAAGAGGTTATGACCAAAGTGAACCTGGGGTCGGTCTGCAAGAGCCTAAAGAGACCTGAAGTGGGCGGTTTCTTCGCCGATGCAGAAAAAGAAGCCCTGATAAGCCTCCTCTGGGAGTATGTTGACGTGTTCGCCTGGTCATACCAGGACATGCCCGGACTTGATCCCTTGATCGTGGAGCACAGAATCCCCCTGGATACCGAATCCAAGCACGTCAAGCAAAGGCTGCGCAAGATCGAAGCGAGTGGTCTTTGCAAGTAAAAGAAGAGATTGAGAAAATGCTCCGAGTTGGTTTCATCAGTGTGATTGAGTACCCGACTTGGCTCTCCAACATCGTGACGGTCACCAAGGCCAATGGAAAGGTCAGATGCTGTGTAGATTTCCGGGATCTCAACAAGGCCACCCCTAAAGATGATTTCCCACTGCCTAACATCGACATGCTGGTCGACACCACGGCAAATTTCAAAGTAAAGTCCTTCGTGTACGGGTTCGCTGGATACAACCAGATCAAAATGTCCGAGGAGGATCAAGCCAAAACTGCCTTCACCACTCCGTGGGGGACATGCGTTACCGGTCATGCCGTTCGGTCGAAGAACTGGGGCTACTTACCGGCGAGGCAATGTGACCCTCTTCCATGACATGATTCACAAGGAAATCGAAGTATATGTCGACGACATGATCAACCACTCCGAGAGGATCGAGACATGCGGCACATGACAGATTTGAGGAAGTTCTTCAACAGACTCGAGAAAACACTCCATGAGATTGAACCTGCGAAGTGCACCTTCGGCGTCAGCGCGGCAAGGTGCTGGGGTACATGGTTACGAGAAAGGGTATCGAAGCCGATCCCAAGAAAATCAAGGCCATCATCGACATGAAGCCGCCTCGGACTCGACGAAGTGAAAAGCTTCATGGGAAGACTTCAATACATCGGTCGCTTCATCAACCGGTTGACATCTCTCTGCGAGCCCATGTTCAAAGCGATGAAAAAGAATGCCGACATCAACTGGGACTCCGAGTGCCGGCGGCTTTCGAGAAAATCAAGACCTACGGTGAATCCCCCAATCTGTGCCCGCCACATGAAGACAAGCCACTACTCCTGTATCTAACAGTAACAGACACGTCAATCGGAGCAATGCTGGCACAAAAGAAGAAAGATTCCAAGGTTGAGCATGCAATCTACTTCATAAGCCGGAAGCTTCAAGGAAGTGAACTCAGCTACTCAGCATTAGAGAAAACTTGTACAGCCTTAGTATGGGTAGTCGGGAAGCGAAACACTACATGCAGTCGCATTCAGTTCTACTGGTCTCCAAAATGGACCCCGTCCGATATCTCTTTGACAAGCCATCCCTGTCAATGCGACTAGCCAAGTGGTCATTCTTCCTGGCTGAGTTCGACATCAAGTACATGGTCAGAAAATCAACAAAGGGCAGAGTAATGGCAGATCAGCTGGCCGACTTCCCAAGCAGTGAACCTAAAGGTCCTGATCCGCAGTTTCCGGACGATGGAATCTTTTCACTCGACAGCGCAAACCGCTGGCAACTCTTCTTCGATGGGGCAGCCAACAAGAAGGGAAATGGTATTGGAATGCTCCTTGTCGATCCCAAGGACGAGCACACTCCCATAGCCATCAAGCTGAACTTTGAAACAACCAACAATGCAGCAGAATACGAAGCCTGTGCAGTCGGTCTGGAAGCCGCCCTCGAGCGCAACATCTCAGAACTGGATGTGTACGGAGACTCAGCATTGATCATCAATCAAGTGTCCAACAAATGGAAGACGGTAGATTCTGGCCTCCAGAAGTACCACACGTACATGGAGGAGCTCATTGCTCAGTTCAAGGACATCTCTTTTCATTACTTGCCAAGAGACAGGAACCGCTTCGCAGATGCCCTGGCAACCCTCGCCTCTCTTGTCGAAATTCCCGATGGGAAAATAGTAAAACCCCTCAGAATAGGCAGACGGGAAACACCCGCCTATTGCTGTGAGATCGAAATAAAAAAAGAAATGATCGACGAACCCTGGTACAATCAAATTTACCAGTACCTCCAAAACGGAGAAGCTTCCTTCACAAACGAATATGGAAAATACAAAGAAGGGATCAAAGCCAAAAACATGATGGCATTAAAACGCCTGGCATCCCATTTCGTCATTCTGGGGGTATGTTGTACAAGAAGCGCCACCAAGGGCCACTCCTTAGGTGTGTAAACAAAGAAAAAGCCAGCGAGCTAATGAACGAAGTTCACAACGGAACCTTCGGTTCGCACATGAACGCCCGAGCATTGACACAGATCATCCTCCGTATAGGATACTATTGGATATCGATGGAAACAGACTGCATCCAGTTCGTTCGAAGCTGCGACAAATGTCAACGGTTCTCCAACCTCAATCACATCCCTCCTCACGAACTCTATTGCATGACTACGCCATGGCCTTTCGCCACATGGGGAATCGACGTCATCGGCAAGATCACTCCACCAGGGAGCAATGGTCACGAGTTCATTCTAGTCGCAGTCGACTACTTCACCAAATGGGTAGAAGCCAGATCGTACAAGGTACTGAATTCTAAGAAGGTGGCCGAGTTCATCCGAGAGAACATCATGTGCCGATACGGAGTGCCCAACGAGATCATCTCCGACAACGGGACTCACTTCGAAGGAGATTGTGACCAACTGCTGACCGAATTCAGAGTCACGCGTCACAAGTATTCTCCTTACAGACCACAAACCAATGGTGCAGTAGAGGCAGCCAACAAGACTCTCGCCATGATAATCAGAAAGATGACCACCAGGGGTCGGGACTGGCCCGAAAAGCTACATCTAGCCCTCTGGGGATACAGAACATCAGTCAGAACCGCCACAGGGGAGACTCCATTCGCACTCACCTATGGAATGGAAGCGATGTTACCCGTGGAATTGGAAATTCCATCCCTCCGAGTCCTCTTGGAAAATGGGATCAATGAAGACGAATGGCTACAAAGCCGTCATGACAAACTTGCTCTACTCGACGAGCGCAGATTGAAAGCCATGGAACACACTCGAGCCTACCAGAGCAGAATGGCTCGAGCATTCAACAAGAAAGTCAAGATCCGAGACATCAGAGAAGGCGACTTGGTGCTAAAGGAAAAGCCTCCTACGCAGACCAATCCCCTCGGAAAGTGGGAGCCTACCTGGATAGGACCGTTCGTGGTACAAAGAATCTTCTCCGGAGGAGCCATGAAGTTAGCAGATTTGGACGGGAACCCTTTCGTTAACCCCGTGAACGGAAGCAAGCTCCGCAGATACTTCGTTTGAGGAAGAGCACGAGTCAACTCTCCTTCCCCATACGTCGTCCCTTCAGTAAAATTAAAGTGCTAAAAGAGTAATACCCAACTGGATACATTCCCGCTAATGATCCAGGTAAAAAACAGGGTCGCACTTCTTTTGTCTTTGTTTTTCTCAAAATCACCTAAATGTGTCGAACTACGGTGACCTGAGCCCCTTAGTCCAATTGTAAAAGGGGAACGTAGGCAGCCATCATTGGTTCGGTCTAAAAAAACAAAAAAAATACAATAAGCATCAATTGCTTGTGTTTCGAAAAACTCTTTTCATTTAACCTACAAATTCATAACGGTTAAAACAATATTTGATGAGTCCAAGCACGGTCAACTCTTGACTCGCTACACGCTAGCAAAACTACAATAAAACATTAATCAGTTAATGTGTCTGCAATGACAATGGGTGGATACTCTGGACAGCAAGGTCAACCTAGTTTCCCGTACTTGGTCCTTCATCCTTCTTCCCCTTCCCCTTTCCACGACGAGTGTTCTCCACCTTCACAGGAAATATTCCGGTAGTCCTTCTACCTAGCTCAGGGACCCTTCCCGACGCCTCCATCAACCCTGTGGCTGTCAACGCAGCCCTTTCTCTAGCTCTGTCTCGAGCTGCCTCGCTTCGAGCCATCATAACAGTGCTTTGATTGGCCTCCCGATCAGCATTGGCCTCATAGTCAGCCATGGCATTCCCAGTCTGATTCCGAGGGTTAGCCCCCGCTTCAGTCCTCCTCAAGGTCGAGCTGTCCAGGTGATCAGCACCCAATAGCTCACTCCGTCTCCACAAGATAGACATCTGTGTCTCCCCTATACACTCTTCATACCAGTTCAGATACTGCGTCGACAGAACAGTGCCCCCTCTTCGGTGAAGGAGAACCCTGGCAGGAAAGGACGTGTATTGCCACCACCGTGTGAGCAGCAATAACGTCGAAGGATCTTCCATCAGCAGAGATCCCACCTCAAAGGTAGCAGCATAACTCAAACCCGTCAATGGCACCTGCTCCAGCCCGTATTGTCGCAGAACCAACGATGGAATGTAGAAAGACGTCTGAGACAGCCCCGGCACTCTGACAACCAACAGACCCTCCTGAGCGGTCCGACAAGTCTGTAATTTCCAGTGGGGAACCCACCATCGCAAGTGATGCGTGCAAAGTCTGGCCATCCAGAGCTCCAGCTCAGCCTGATTGCCCCTATCACCAGAGGACGTCGAGAGAAGGACCAAGCGTCACAAGACATTGGCACCTCAGGCATCATCTGCAGTCTCTCCCTCAACCACATGGTAAGCATAGCGGGACTCCCTCCCCACATGTATCGGCTACCGGTCGCCATCCGACCTATGCCTAGGAACGTCTCGCCCAAGACCAACGGCACGATGTCTCCCCCGTTCCGGCACTGCCTCACCAAGTCCAGTACACTGTGATGGCACACACCCAGAGACATGAAAGTGAACAGAGTAGCGATCGCGCACAGATGTAAGTGCTCCAATTTGAGCTTGTTAGAATTTTCGTTAGAAAATTAACGAAAGTTATAACATTTCTAACAATTCCTAACATTCCTAACATTTCTAACCAAGTAAGGGTAGATTAGGGATTGCCAAAAAAGGATAAACCAAGGAAAGGAATCAAAAAAGCAAAAGAAATAAGAAAAACCAAAAAAAGAAATGGCTGGAACATAATCTGGCTGTTTAATTTGAATTTTAAAAAAGATTATTCCTTGTGTCCAAAGCCTGAAGCAGCATTTAATGAACAGTGCACGCGACTGATCCTATCCGCGCGGATAGGTTTGTCATTTCCAGAGGGCTATAAATTGAGCCCTCCAGTCACAAAAATAAAGAGGAAGAAGAGCACAATTCACAGTATTTGGCGAATATACTCGAGAAAACAGTGAGAATTCTATAAGAATTGTCACCTTTTTCTCTTGAATCTTCCCAACTTTCACTCACTCAAATCAAACCCAAACACTCTTACATTCAAAGCCTCAAACACTCATACATTCAAGACAAAGCCCCAAAATACAAAGAAGATAGGTATAACCTCCCTCTTCTTACCCTAAATCTCTCATCCATGCATGCATTTTCAAACTACAAAATGTAGTTCATTCATCTTCTTGTCTTAGATCCAAGAAGATCACCATGGAAGTTCATCTCCATGGATGATCTTCTACAAGGATCAACATTATTTTCAAGTTCTCTTACTTTCTTGCAAAGAAAACACATTTTCAAAACCCTAAAATCATTTTCAAGCACCAAATCTTGATTTTCAAAGGATAAAAATCCCCTTCCCAAGCAAATGAAGTGCTTAGTCCTAATGTACCCCAAGGATGGTTTGGTATAGTTGATTCACCACTAAAATGTCAAGTGATCACTAACCAAAACCTAGGGAAATGGGGACAAGCATGGATGCAAAACCCCCTTTAAAATCATATTTTCTTTCTTGAGAAGTTGCTGTCCAGTAGCAATTTTCCAAGACCCCAGTCCATTGTCTTAATTTTTGGACACAGATAAACTTGGAATTTGGTGTTGACTACAAAACACTTTTTGTATCCAACATCCAGAGCTTTCCATAAATATTTTTACTTTATTTTTTAGGTGAGTAAAACTCTCTTTTTGAAATTTTCTTTTAGAGGCTAGTTCATCAGCTTCTGGAAATCCAGATTGCATATCTGAGATTTCCAGAAGGTTTTGACCCCTCAAATCTTCTCCAAAATGGAAAATTCCTTCGTACAAATCTTATTTAAGGTGTATGGAATAACTTTCATTCTATGATTTTATCCAGATTATGAAGTTTTAAGACCCTTGAATCCATTTCAAAATCAAAGGTCCACTGCCTTTTTCATTCTGGCAGAAGTGACTCTCAACTTCAAAAGGTCTTTTGAGTACCAAATCTCAATCCAAAAATCTTTCAAAAAATCATGGGATCAGTTTAAAGTCTTAAAAAGATATCCCAATTTTTACTTTTCTGAGTTTCAAATTATTTTGGCCAAAAACACACACACACACACACAAATGATTTTCAGCTTGGAAGACTCGTTTTACGAGGCATTCCGGGTGCACACTAACGTCCTTCCCGGCGTGTAACATGACCTCCGAACCCAAATCTCTAATCTCGGGCATTTTTCAAAGTTTTGGCCCTTAAAACAAAAATGGCGTGGCGACTCCGTTCTTTTTCGATTGGTTTTCAAAGAAACAAAAAATTTCAAAGCAAAACCCTTTCGGGAAAAAATTTTAGGCGGGCACATCATCACAGTGGCGACTCCGCTGGGGAATTAAGCTTTTTCAAAAAAAAAAGTGATATTTGGTATATTGGTGGAAATCATTAAACTTCCCGTTACCGCCTCCTAACACGAGTCGGGGATAAATTGTGGTTTAACAATCCCACGTACCGGTATCACCGTTTTCAAAAAAAAAAAGAAAAAGCTTTTGAGGGTCAAGCTTCCGTCCCGGCTTTGAAAATCATTTGTGTGTGTGTGTTGATTTTTGCACATTTTTCGTGTTGTTTTGGCCGCCTCGGAAAAAGTCAAAATTTTGACTGTCGGAATCATGTCCCTAACTGTCGGAATTTTCGTGCTTACGTGCTTATGTGTTCATTAAATTTCAAAAAAAAAAAAATTTCAAAAAAAAAAAAGGATTTTCAAAAAAGAAAATTTTCAAAAAAAAAATCATGCATCATATTTTTAAGACACATAAAAAAAATTTCTATTTTACTCAGAAAAAGAATATAGACTGCTTGCACACTACGCGCACGTGACCGTACACTGCACACTACGTCCCTAACCCGGGGAAATCCTTGTCGCGGTCCGCTTGGTCTTATTTCGCCTCTCGGACGAGCACAGGACTACCCAAATATCCCATGGAGCCTCGTGTCGACCATGCACTTGTCCGTGACACACTTTGTCCGAGACCCGGTTGGTTTTTAGTCTGGTCTGTGTCATGCCCTGTCTGTGTATAGACCTTTCCTTTCAAGCCTTTGTCGGCATACCGACTCAATGTCTTTTGGGGACCCTAATCAGTCGAAGTTCTGCCGGTTTTCCGCCGCTGTAAGTACCCAAATCTGGCTCATGCCTTCCGGTTAATTTTCCCGGCAATTTCGGTAATTTTTCCGGTAATTCCCCAGATTTTCCTAAAGTTCCGGAACAATTCCGGAACTGCTCCAAGCCTTTTAAGGGCTGAAGGGAATGCTTGGTGATTAAGAAACACGTTTTTCTTAAATCCCAAAACCCTTCTAGAAGGCTGCCACCTTGCACGTTTCTAGAAGAAGCCAGATCTGGCTACTTATGTCGTGCGACATAACCAGCCAGAGAAACCTTCTAGAAACCTGCCACCTTGCATGTTTCTAGAAGAATCCAGAAGTGGCTACTTATGTCGTGCGACATAACCAGCCAGAGAGATTTCTAGAACCATGCCACCTTGCATGTTTCTAGAAGGAAAGCAGTTATGGCTTGTTATGTCGTGCGACATAACAAGCCCATGCAGGCAGCCTATAAATAGAGGCCTTCACCTCTCATTTTGACAGACCTCTTCCACCCCTCGCCCCCTCTATAGGGAATACGCTCCGAAGCCTCCTCTCTCCTCACATACCCCTCAAATCAACCTAATCCTCCCAAATCCATCCCACACACACTTCCCACACACACACTTCCCACATACATCAAGAAATCAAGGAGTTCCCAAGGATCCAAGGCCTGAACTCAGTCTCCGGAGGAGGACGCTAGAAGGCTCCTATATCTAACTTGATATAGGAGTTGTGGATCTTCAAGGGTAACGAGTTTCTACCCCTTTTCCATTCTCTATTTTCCTTTGAATATAAAATCTATGTGTTACATGCATTGATAATATAGTATTCTGATTAAAGTTGCATGCTTTAGCTTCATATTACCCAGATCCACATTTTATTTCATTACATTTCATATAAAATCTTCGTTTTGACTTGGTTTTTGCATGAACACTCAAGATGAGTGTGGATCCCTCATATCCACACCCTCTTGAAGTGTTCATTATTGATAAACATGCTCTCTGAGATTTGTTTGTGAAGTAACTTGACCATTTTGGTGCCTTGTTACCTCTGCAAATCTCAGTTGTAAAGCCTCTGCAAAATGGCTAGTTATGTCACGCGACATAGGCAGCCTATGTCGTGCGACATAAGTAGCCGCTCGAAGCTTCACGCTTCAAGCTGTAATCTGATGTTAACCCCCATAATGCTAATACCTGATGTTTAGATAATATCTATGTACATAATATGTCATCTTTTCATTAAAATACCATTCTCATACATAAAGGTGCATCCTTTGCACCAAAATCCCATTTTTCATGCATTAAAATCATTCCTTTTCCATTTAAAATCCCTTTTCACATTAAAGATGCACTCTTTGTACAAAAATCATTTCTTAACATAAAAGCACTCATTTGCAATCAAATGCATCATTTTCAAACCAAAAAGTCATCTTTTCACTAAAGTATCATTTTTACATGCATTCCCCCGTGTCCCCATTAGCAACCTTGGAACGGACCGAAAGTTCTCATCTTTGCATCGTTCCTTCCATTAAAAGGTTCATGATTTCTTTAGGAAAAGGGACACCTTGAACCCTATATCTCTGATTATCGCTTAAGAAAGAGTATGAAGCCTCTATACGAGCTCGACCGTCTTAAAGCGTAGGATTGATGGGCTAAGGACATTCCTTCCTAAAGAACCTCATCTTTGACCAAAAGAGAGTCATTCTCTCGATCACGCAAGTCCCGAGGGTCCCGAGGTTAAAATGCGATGATCACAAGTCATAAGATGAGGACGGGATCATAATCCCAAATACATAAATTCCAAGGAATCCCGAGCGACAACCAACAAATGGTTTGTACGTCCGGAAGACAACTTGGGACATTCCCCCCCTTATTTTCAAACACATGCACACAAAGAAAGCACGCAAGCAAACACGATTAATGAAATCTCGGGAGACTTGCTCCGGCAAGGCACTTTGGGTGAACGCCAAACGTTCTTTCCAAGGGGTAACTTAACCTCCGAACCCATAAAACCTTTTTTTCAAAGTTTTGAGGTAATCAAAATGGCGTGGCGACTCCGTTTTTCAAATAACTCGGATGTCTTCAAACTCGCGTGAATTCCAATAAAAAAAATTTTTGGGCACACATTCACAGTTTGGCGACTCCGCTGGGGATAATCCCAAAGGAGAAAAGTTTTATTTTCAAAACAAAAATCGATACTTGGTATATAGGTGGACCCCACTTACCCTTCCTGTATCGCTCCCTAACCCGGGGCTTGGGATAACAAGGTGGTTTAACAATCCCACGTACCAGTATCCTTTTTTTGAAAAAAAATTTTGAAAAAAAAAATACAAAAGCTTTTCCCTTTGAGCGGGTTAGACTCCCATCGCCGATTTCATTAATCGTGCTTGCTTTCTTTTACCATGCATTGCATCATTTGCATCTTGGAATCTGTGCATACTTTGAACGGGAAACAACCCGAAAAAAATAGCAAAAGGAGTGGAACCTGGAAAATTGATCCATGTAGTCGTACGGCTAATCCTCATAGGATTCGACCATACGACCTCGTGGCAATTCCACCGGGGAAAAATCATGGTTAATCCGGGCGCCCTAGCGACTTGGGGCTATTCAGCTCCATGACCGACCGGGGCTCCTTAAAATTTACGTGCTTATGTGTTGCATTTTCCCCGTCCCGAAAATCATTCCTTTAAAACACATTTATGAAAATCTCTGTTCTAACTCAAAAAGGAACATTTTTAGGAGACCGCACACTACGCGCACTGATATATCTGTACACTTTTGCACGCACGTCCTTCAAACCCGAGGGTGGTTCCAGTGCAGCCACGGACAGCCTTACGATGCTCCCGGCGCGCACGGAATCATCCCAACCTCCCGTGGCGGCCGGTGTCGACCAATGCACGGTCCGTGTCACACGTTTCAAAAATCCGTGACTTTTGGTTGGTTTTTGGTCTAGTCCGTGTCATATAGCCCAGTTGCATACCCACGTAAAGGTCAAGCCTTAGCTCATAACGGAAGCCAAGATTTTCGCTCAAGCGAAATTCCGCGAAATTCCGACAAGGAAAAATCGGTGGGATCTTGACTCCGACATTGACTATTGACCTTGACCCGCACGGAATGCGTAAGAGTCGAGACCAAGTCTTTGCCAAAAAAATCAAAAGATCTTTCGCTCAAGCGAAGCTCTGCCAAAATTCCGACAAGGAAAAATTGGCAAGATCTTGACCGGCATTGACTTCGATTCTGACTCACGCACTACGTATGCAACGAAGTTCAATGTGACACTGTGTCATCCGGCTTTTGCCGCCCGACCCATGCCTATTATTCTCTCGGACATTACCGAAAGTCAAAAACCGTCACTCGCTCAAGCGAAACTCTGTCAAAGATCCGTCAAGGCAGAGAGACGAGACTTTCCCGGTATTGCCTTGACTATAATCCGCATCGCTCGTGCGTTGAAAAGTCCTATGACCCGCTAGACCCGATAGGAGCGTTCTTTACTCTCGGTCGGTGGGATCCGCGTGCCCTATAGGACCCTCGCCCGGGCCGTCCCACCCCGGGAGGTCGAAATACGGGTGGAATACGAGGGGCTTATAGACGTAGTGACGGAACCCACTGATCCAGGATCTAGAGTAGTTGTGAAAAAGAAGGGCAGAACCCTTTTCCAACCAATTAGAGATTAATAAAAGACATTGTTTTAAGTAAACTTGAACAATTAGTGTAATCATAATTGCATGTTCCTATCTCTGAAATCCCTAATCGAGACCTTTTCGGTCCGATCTCCGTTTTCCTCATCCCGACCTTTCATGGTCAAATCCCTAATCGAGATCTTTTCGGTCCGATCTCCGTTTTCCTTATCCCTACCTTTCATGGTCAAACCCTAATCGAGACCTCTTCGGTCCGATTTTTGGTTTTCTTTATCCCAACCTTTCATGGTCAATCTCTAATCGAGACCTCCTCGGTCCGATTTTCGATTTCCCATCTCGACCTTTCGCGGTCAAGTCCTTAATCGCGACCTCTTCGGTCCGATCTCTACTTCCAATCTTGACCTTTCAAGGTCTCATCTTTTCCGATCAATTAGGATTAGGAGAAAATGCGTTTCGAGCAAAAGTTAAAGCGATAAGGGCATGTTACTTGAGCCTTCAGCCTAAACACTTACCTCTAAGCCTAAACACTTACCTTCGAGTCTAAACCTTACCTATCCCCGAGTCTAAATCTTGCCTATCCCTTTCCCGCAGCGAGAAAGAAGTGAGCGAGAGTACTGGGTCAGCGGCTTTTCAGTTCGTACAGGTTCATCGGCTCGTAGAGTCGAATGGCAGATTTGACAAAAACGGTGAGGGTATGGGAAATCGATGATTAGGAAGGAAGAGTTAGTCCTGGCTTTGGAAAATGCCCTAAGGTTCATGAAGAACAGTTGTCATTGCTTATCGGTGCTCTTCACCGCAATGGAGTCCAAGTAACAATTGAGTCCAACGGTTCTCCGGGTAGTGGTCGAAGATGAGACTCCGTAAGTAGCCATCTCAGCCCCCCACCTATAACTAATACCTTCCTCCATCCACATATGATCCCTTGCCAAGGACCACTTCTCCTCGGTCCTTTCCAACATCCCACTCATCGTGGCCCCATTGCCCTCGGCTTCTCGTAACGGATTGGATTTCACCCCACTTATCCCTCGGTCTCGGCAATACCGCCAGCTTTATGCTCCAACCTCACATAATCGGTTTGAGATATGTGGCTATGTTCAAGCCCCTATACCCGCCCGAATGCGATCATGAGTTGCCAAAGGATGAACCGAAGTTTTCACCGTTACCTACCGGACTTAATGAATTCAGCCGTCGGTTCGCTACTACAAGTCCTTTGCCGATTCCGGTAGCCCAAGAGTCCCCGTTGACCCCATGTGGCAATGTTGATAGAGCAAGTGAAACAAATGCAAGAGAAGCTTGACCTCATGATGAGTATCAATACTCCCTTGACCCAAGATGTCGGACTGTGCAAAGAAATGACTCCACCGAGCATAACCCAATACCAAGCGGCAACCGTACTCGGCTCGGCACGCACTCCTCACAAAGGAAAGAATGTCACGCCTTCCTTCACCAAATCCAACAAAGTGGAACCAATTGGACAATGGGAATCGAGTTTTGAGAATAACAAGGTCCCCCGAAAACCTTGTTCCTTTCACTTTAACAATACAGAGATGCCTTTAAGCAAGATTACGGAAGAGCTAGTGAAAGAAAAACCGATAAAGCCACCGGAGAATTGGAAGCCCAGGAACCCCAAGATTCGGTTGGATGAGTCCAAGCATTGCCTTTTCCATCAACACCATGGGCACAACACTGACCATTGCACCGCTTTGAGGCATGAGATCCAAAAGTTGATAGAAGATGGGAAGCTTGAGAACCTCCATGGGCCAAAGACAGAAAGTTATGACAAGAGGTCAATTCAAGAAGTGCAAGGTCGAAACGTCGGCGATGATTTTGGGATGCCCATGAGCAAAGTTTTCAACGATTTGGTGAAACAAAGCCTCCTCACACCTCTCGAGAATCATAAGCCAAGAAACCCAAATAGAGTTGACAGGGCCAAGTTCGTGAGTACCACAAGCATTATGGTCATGTGACAGAGACAAGTGTGTGGAGCTGAAGAAAGAAATTCGGTGGGCGATCTACGAAGGAAAGCTCAAGCTCCCCGGGCACCCAACCCGCGAAGAGTAACTAGACTAGGGTTTACCTATCCTTAAAAAAAAAAAAAAAAAAAAAAAAAAAAAAAAAGGAAGGAAAAGAAAAATAGTCTCTCAGTCAACCTTCGTAGGTCCTAGTATTTTTTCCTTTCAATTAAGTCCTCTACGGACATTGTATTGAATCTTCAATTTTCTATAAAAGAGTCTTCTTCTTTTCTTGCTAGACTTAAGACATTATTTGCACACCTACATTACATTTAATGAAATGGTTTTATTTTATATGATCACTTGCATTGCTCAACGAACAATCTCTCGAAATAATTAACGTTCTGATTAATCGGTGTGAGAAAGTCAACTAATGCCATCAAGCCATACACTTTCCTTACCCCACAAAAGGCCTTCATCAAAGCCATACACTTTCCCAAACCATGTCCACCTTCATCTTGACCAAGTCAACGACGGCGACAACATCAAGGAACGACAAAAAAGGCCACTCAGCTTCGAAAGATTGACCCCGTGTCGACAACAACCTAGGGGCTTGGCTTAGACTTCAAGGGTATCAAGAATGTTCAAGCAGGGGCTTGCCTTGGCCCTCAGGTGCTTCAAAAAAAAAAAAAAAAAAAAAAAAAAAAAAAAAATGTAGTGCAAAAAGAGTAATACCCAAATAAGTGAAAATCCCAAAAAAGGGCAGCCTAGGCAAAAACAGGGGTTGCACATAAAAAAAAAAAAAAAAAAAAAAAAAAAAAAAAAAAAAAAAAAAAAAGGAAAAAAATCTTAGTGCAAAAAGAGTAATGCCCAGCTAGGCTGAAAATCCCAAAAAATGGCAGTCTAGGCAAAAAACAGGGTTGCACATAAAAATAAAAGAAAAAAAAAATGAGGCCAAGGACCCAGCACCGCCAATCAAAAGCTTGACAAACAGACAAAGTCAAAGCTCGAAGAACAAAAGTTGTCGATAACAATGGGGCAGTCGAAGCAAAGCCAGAAGCATTTCATAAGCCTGCAGGCACGTACGAATCCTTTCTTCCCCAACGGAAGAGGAAGCAATCAGAAGCAGCCGTCCAAGAATGACTTGGTCAAGGAATCATCCCGAGGCCCAATCCTCATCATCTCATCCTAAGCCTTTTCACTAATCCCAAAGCCTTACACAGTCCGGCCAAGGCCGAACTACGGCGACCTGAGCTCCTCACAATGAGGGGAACGTAGGCAACCAGCAATGGTCCGGTCATAAGCATATCCAAGTTTCAGAAAATCCGGTCTCATCAATGACCTCCCTCATAAGCATATCCAAATTACCGAAAACCCGGTCTCATCAATGACCTCCCTCATAAGCATATCCAAATTACCGAAAACCTGGTCTCATTAAATGACTTCTCCCATGGACACAGTCAA
Source organism: Adenophora triphylla var. japonica (assembly GCA_022495995.1). NCBI lineage: Eukaryota > Viridiplantae > Streptophyta > Magnoliopsida > Asterales > Campanulaceae > Adenophora > Adenophora triphylla. The sequence goes on along the minus strand of JAFEMH010001114.1, from coordinate 17,620 downwards.
ATCCCAGAAAACCCGGTCTCATCAATGACCTCCCTGTACACAAACCTTTCTTTCACACCAGCCAACCTTGATCCGCGGCATTGGTTGACTTTCTCCTCATGACTAATAAGAATGTTTTTTCATATCGAGATTAGTGGTTGAATAACCCGAACATTAATAAAGGGTTTTAAGCAATCTTGTGATCATCGTAAATAAAACAAGTTTTCAGATGTCTTGACAAGTCTTCTCTTTCTACATCTTAGGAAAAATAGTGCTAAACACTGATTTTCTGTCAACAGGGGCTTCCATACACTTTTACAAACCCTTCTACGCTTATACTCTCTCAAAAGAGTCAAACCCAAAGCGAGTTTTGTGCCTACATCGAATAAGGCCATCGGAATAACACAAAATCGGGATATATTCCCACCTTTCAAAAAAATATGCCCCTGCATGTACATATCTTCCTAAAATTCTTCTCTTTGTCTGCGTCTCCTTAAGGTTGACTGGTTGACTAAAAAAAATAGAAATAAAAAAAAAAGAAAAAGGATAGGTTTTCCCTCTTCTGTTACAATTCGCATTAGGACTGCCTCGAAACTCTTCCAGTCTGGGGCTTTGCCAAGTCATTCCCTTAAACTGGGGCTTCTTTAGCCATGCTTAGGGTTCATATCGGATTCTTCACTAGGTCCCTAGATGGATTCAGTCTTGGTCAGATCAATTTCAGAATCACGTTCGCAATACCAATCAGATTGGGATTTTTAGGTCACTGTGACTGGGGCTTCGCCAAGTCACTTCGCTTGCTCAGCTCATTCAACCGGGGCTTTGCCAAATGAAAGGATCTTTCCTGGCTTTAGTAAGACATGGGGTTTTGTAGAAAGTTTTTCCTCCGACCGGAGCTCCAATAAGTCATATCCATCCCTAGAAGAAAGGTTTGGTCACTCCAACATCTGCTTTGGTTGTAAAAGCCTGTCAGCATCAGCTTCAAGCGCCAGAGTTTAAGAAAAGGACCTTAGTCAAGACCCGAGGTTTAAACCCGCCTCGGCCCAAGAAGGAATTCTCGCCCACGTTGACAACAGCAACAGTTCAGTCCGCACCCAAGGGATACAACCCCACCTGTTTGAAACCCGTCTCAAACAATTCCCAAATACATTCCATATGTATATCCAAACCCAGTCCCTACCATGTTTCCAGAAAAAAATCACCCCTAGGCCCAAGTAACGTGCCAATTGCTAATGATAACATTTTCTCCCAAAAGTGCCTTCGAGATAACTCTAGGCGACAGTTTCCTAATTGTCAAAACGTTGAAAATCCTAGACATCATTCCTAACTGTCTAGGTAAAGTTTGAACTACGATCAAGGCTTGATTCCTCCGGGATACGTAGGTAGCCTTTCATAAAGGTTCAGCCATCCAACCACATTGGTCACCTTTTCCCTTCTCCATTCTCCAAGGGTGCGTAAGCTTTTCATAAAAGTCCAATTTTGTGACCATATGGGCCACCTCTTTTGATTTGGAACATTCCTGTGAAGGATTGGTTGCTTGACCTCCTAGGTCACCCCATTTCCATCCTTAAGGGACCAATATCTCTTTGCCATTGTCCTAAGGAGACTGTGTTTGTGACCTATTTGGTCACCCAATTCCAACCTCGTGTCAAGAATTTCACCCAAGGCCAAAAGGTAAGAGAAATGCGCCTTGGCTACTTATGTCACGCGACAAAGCTGGGATTGGCTACTTATGTCGTGCGACATAACTAGCCACATCGTACATCGACATCGCAGCTTCCTCGTTTCCCTGTGGCACTCCCGACTTGTCAAAAGCCGCAAATACCATCCATTCACCTCTCAAATGCATAGTGGAATGGTTCATTTACCCCGTATACACTCATGCATTCATTTACAAGCTAAAAATTCATCCAAGTCATCCATTCAAACCATTCGTACATACAAAGTAGATCAAGTCCAAAAGTTGTGCATAAAAAAAATAATAACATGTGTTTTCCCCAAAGGGGGTACAATAGCCAAAAAGTCATAAATGTCTACAGGGAAGGGGGCTACTCAGATCCTCTCCATCACCCTCTTCATCATCCTCTCCCTCATCTCCATCCTCGTCGCCATCCTCGGCCTCCTCTCGGCTCATCATCGTGGTCGTCCGAAGGTGCCTCGTAGGCTATGGTCCCCGTGCGATAGTAGTCGTCGAGCTCGGTGATAACAGTGGAGTCAAGCTCATAGTCCGTGGCCGTCTCAGCTCCGTCCTCATCCTCATCCTCATCCTCATCATCATCATCAATCTCAATGGGTACTGTAAAGAGGCACATTTGCAGCCTTTGTCCGAGGCGTCGGTCCTCTAGTGCTCCCGCTGGTGCCCACGTCATCGTAGCGGCTCTTCTTCCTTCTCGGTTGGCCAGGTGGAGAGATATCAATCGAACCCCGTGACCGGCACCGATTCTTCCGTAAACTCATGCCTTTCGGAGCTTGCCAATCATGCCCACCACGCCGTATATGCCCCGGTCAAATGTCCGTAAGCTTTGAGCAGGAACTTGCAAGCAGACATAAAAAGCGTCAGAATGCAGTTCTTGATAAAAAAAAAGATGCAAGCAATCCAAAGAGGCGTAAGGAACAGTACTTACAGATCTAGAACCTCGCGGGAGCACCAGATGAGGATGAGTCTGGGACATATCAATGTGAGCTCGCCTCATGCGACCGCCACCCTGATAATCAATGAAAGTCGGGGGCAAAGGAGGTCTAGCTACGTAGCCGGGCCGAAGGCCCCGCGCTATGAGCACCATAACCAACCCTGGTCTGTGGAGACTGAAGATGCATGGCCACGTACATAGTATAGTCCCCCTCTCGTGTGTAAAGATGTGCCGCCATGCCTACGATCAAAGCATCTACATTCTCCAACTGGCGAGGCAACCACATCCTAGCTGGAGGATCATCAGGGATCCGAGCGTGCTTATTCGGCCCATGCTGTCTATACACCCTCTCTCCCAAGTACAAGGCGTCTCCGGACAAGCCCACCAGTAGCTTGCGACACTCTGTGAAGTGCGCAGCGTGATCTAAATCCAGAGCGGCATAACGACTACCCAGGGGAACAAGCTCATCCTCTCGTGGAACCCCTCTCGTGCATGTCAACGTATCATGATAAGAAGCAATAATCCCGCACCTCGAGCCCTCCGGCTGTCTCGGCCCTGCTTTCTCGGCATCCTTCGTCCACCGACGAAGAGCAGAAAAGTGGTGGCAGTGAAACTCATCCTTGATCCGCCACTCATAATGTACCAAAATACTCGTATGCCCAAGCACGAAAAGGAGAAGAAGAAGTCAAAACAGTGGAAAACAAGGGATATAATGAAATGCGCTAAGGAAAAGAGATCAAGGTGAGAGAATACCTCGAAAGCCGATGAAAGCAGTGTGAAGTACTTCGCCTTCCCTCGACCGACGTCATCTAGGGCCGAATACATCTCGCCTAAGCTCGCTCCCCCAGTGATCGATTCCCGACGCATCCTGTGCTCTCAAAAGCTCCAATAGTGAAATCAAAGCAAGAGATGCACTGTTGATGAACAAGCATGTCGGAAAAGCCCACCCATACAAAAGCTCTAGCCAATCTCTCGGCTCTCACCGGCTCTCAACAGGATCATCTACCACAACAGTAGTCCCCGCTTCCGCCCTCAATCGTGCCATGTAGCACCCCTAACTCATATCCATTCCCCTTCTTGATCCGGGGAACGAAACCAAGTAAGCCCATAAAATCATCATCGCAATAGCCGGGGCTCAACTCCTGTACGGGCTCCTCTATGTAGAGCGGCTCATCCGTAAAAGGCGCCCTGTGATGACCGCAAAGTCCAGCGGAGCGACTGTCGTCTCACCCCAAGAGAAGTGAAATGAGTGAGTGGTCTCCCACCGTAACTCTCGAATGCCCTCACTAGATCCACACTCCTCTCGAGTGCTCCCGATGGCCTTCGCCATCTCAAAAAATTGCCTCTAGCCTGGGCCAGCCAGAAATCGTGCCCTTAGGCGAGTCCACTGCTTCTGGCTACCCGGCAAGCTATCCCATAGCCTCGCCAATCACCTCGTGGGAGCCACGGGTGCGCAATCCCGCAAGAAAACATGGCACAAATATTAATATTTCGTGCTATCTCTTGAAATCATCTCAAGCAAAAAGTAGGACAAAATGGATCAATATATGGCATGCATTTACGCATTACATTTCCTAGATTCATTCATGTTCACAGCCAATCCATATGAAGTTCAAATGCGCCAAGAAAAACTCGGTTCAAATCAATTTCGCACAAATTGAAAATTTTTCAAGAAACCCTAGGTTTCTTACCTCTTCCTTCTTCGTGACATCCGAAGTATGCTCATCGAGCCGTGGGTAGAAATCTCCCCTTGGTGCTTCCGAAGAAACGGCCGTTGATTCTTTTGCACCCCTTTCTTCGAGTAGCTAGGTTGGCATGTTGAGAAGCCCTCTTGGTCGGATAGAGCCTAGGAGGCATTCTTCAATTGAATCGGACTAAGAAGTGTTGGATTTCTCTCGATTTCTTTCGAATCTCCCTCTCTGATGTCGCTCTCTTTTCTCTCACTGTCGCCTCCCCTCAATTTCAAGTTCAATTGATTTTCAAATGACGACCGTGCGAATTTTTAAAGAAACTGTTCACTGGCCTATTATGTCGTGCGACATAATAAGCCTCTGTGGCTTGTTTTTACAATTTTGCCCCTAAAGGCTCCATTTTACAAATTTTGTTCCCGTAGGCCTGCTTTTATCCTTTGTGCCACCGGCATTTTCATTCAAATTTTCCCTCCAAAGGCTCCCCCGAGGCTTATTTTACAAATTTACCTCTCGTGATTCACTTTATTTGCCCTTGGCATTTTCAATTTTATTTTTCAAATAATCAGGGTACATCCCAGTTTTCTTTACAAAAAATTATTCGGGTGCGTCCCACCTTCCTTTACAAAAACTATTGATTCCTTTCAACTTCTCTACAAAGTCCAACCTTTTTCGCAATCTCCGTTATTCCGTTATAACGGGATAACGTTAGGTGACTGACCCTCCGAATTGTCAAAACTCTAAACTTGTGCTACCACTATCCGCGAATAGTGGTGTATGCCCAAGTCATTTCAAATTGTGCTACCACTATCCGCGAATAGTGACGCATGCCTAAGTCATTCCAACTTGTGCTACCACTATCCGCGAATAGTGACGAATGCCCAAGTTATTTCAACTTGTGCTACCACTATCCGCAAATAGTGACGAATGCCCAAGTTATTTCAACTTGTGCTACCACTATCCGCGAATAGTGACGAATGCCCAAGTTATTTCAACTTGTGCTACCACTATCCGCGAATAGTGACGAATGCCCAAGTTATTTCAACTTGTGCTACCACTATCCGCGAATAGTGACGAATGCCCAAGTTATTTCAAATTGTGCTATCACTATCCGCGAATAGTGACGCATGCCTAAGTCATTCCAACTTGTGCTACCACTATCCGCGAATAGTGACGAATGCCCAAGTTATTCCAACTTGTGCTACCACTATCCGCGAATAGTGACGAATGCCCAAGTTATTTCAAATTGTGCTACCACTATCCGCGAATAGTGACGAATGCCCAAGTTATTTCAAATTGTGCTATCACTATCCGCGAATAGTGACGCATGCCCAAGTTATTCCAACTTGTGCTACCACTATCCGCGAATAGTGACGAATGCCCAAGTTATTTCAACTTGTGCTACCACTATCCGCGAATAGTAACGAATGCCCAAGTCATTTCAAATTGTGCTATCACTATCCGCGAATAGTGATGCATGCCTAAATCATTTCAACTTGTGCTACCACTATCCGCGAATAGTGACGAATGCCCAAGTCATTTCAACTTGTGCTACCACTATCCGCGAATAGTGACGAATGCCCAAGTCATTTCAAATTGTGCTATCACTATCCGCGAATAGTGACGCATGCCTAAGTCATTCCAACTTGTGCTACCACTATCCGCGAATAGTGACGTACGCTCAAGTTTCCCAACTTAAGTTACCTCTATCTCCGTCATAAAGAGATAGCGCCATAAGCTCTAGCTTCTTTAGGTGACAGCCTCCAGTAATTGTCAAAATTAGGTGACATCCTCCAGTAATTGTCAATCAGGTGACAGCCTCCGAATTGTCAAAATCCCAAGGATCCTAGACATCGTTCCTAACTATCTAGTGATGCTTGAACTACGGCCTGGCTTGATTCCTCCGGGATACGTAGGTAGCCTTTCATGAAAGGTCCAGCCACTCGACCACCTTGGTCACCCAATCCATCTCGACATTCGCCAGATTGGATCCTTTTCTATCGACAACCCCACTCGCCCTGCAAGTGACGTTGCCGAGGGGCTTCTGTAAGTACCCAAATCTGGCTCATGCCTTCCGGTTAATTTTCCCGGCAATTTCGGTAATTTTTCCGGTAATTCCCCAGATTTTCCTAAAGTTCCGGAACAATTCCGGAACTGCTCCAAGCCTTTTAAGGGCTGAAGGGAATGCTTGGTGATTAAGAAACACGTTTTTCTTAAATCCCAAAACCCTTCTAGAAGGCTGCCACCTTGCACGTTTCTAGAAGAAGCCAGATCTGGCTACTTATGTCGTGCGACATAACCAGCCAGAGAAACCTTCTAGAAACCTGCCACCTTGCATGTTTCTAGAAGAATCCAGAAGTGGCTACTTATGTCGTGCGACATAACCAGCCAGAGAGATTTCTAGAACCATGCCACCTTGCATGTTTCTAGAAGGAAAGCAGTTATGGCTTGTTATGTCGTGCGACATAACAAGCCCATGCAGGCAGCCTATAAATAGAGGCCTTCACCTCTCATTTTGACACACCTCTTCCACCCCTCAGTCCCCCTCTATAGGGAATACGCTCCAGAAGCCTCCTCTCTCCTCACATACCCCTCAAATCAACCTAATCCTCCCAAATCCATCCCACACACACTTCCCACACACACACCTCCCACATACATCAAGAAATCAAGGAGTTCCCAAGGATCCAAGGCTCGAACTCGCCTCCTGAGGAGGACGCTAGAAAGGCTCCTATATCTAACTTGATATAGGAGTTGTGGATCTTCAAGGGTAACGAGTTTCTACCCCTTTTCCATTCTCTATTTTCCTTTGAATATAAAATCTATGTGTTACATGCATTGATAATATAGTATTCGATTAAAGTTGCATGCTTTAGCTTCATATTACCAGATCCACATTTTATTTCATTACATTTCATATAGAATCTTCGTTTTGACTTGGTTTTTGCATGAACACTCAAGATGAGTGTGGATCCCTCATATCCACACCCTCTTGAAGTGTTCATTATTGATAAACATGCTCTATGAGATTTGTTTGTGAAGTAACTTGACCATTTTGGTGCCTTGTTACCTCTGCAAATCTCAGTTGTAAAGCCTCTCGCAAAATGGCTAGTTATGTCACGCGACATAGGCGGCTATGTCGTGCGACATAAGTAGCCGGTGAAGCTTCACGGTTTCAAGCCGTAATCCGATGTTAACCCCCATAATGCTAATACTGATGTTTAGATAATATCTATGTACATAATATGTCATCTTTTCATTAAAATACCATTCTCATACATAAAGGTGCATCCTTTGCACCAAAATCCCATTTTTCATGCATTAAAATCATTCCTTTTCCATTTAAAATCCCTTTTCACATTAAAGATGCACTCTTTGTACAAAAATCATTTCTTAACATAAAAGCACTCATTTGCAATCAAATGCATCATTTTCAAACCAAAAAGTCATCTTTTCACTAAAGTATCATTTTTACATGCATTCCCAGGTGTCCCCATTAGCAACCTTGGAACGGACCGAAAGTTCTCATCTTTGCATCGTTCCTTCCATTAAAAGGTTCATGATTTCTTTAGGAAAAGGGACACCTTGAACCCTATATCTCTGATTATCGCTTAAGAAAGAGTATGAAGCCTCTATACGAGCTCGACCGTCTTAAAGCGTAGGATTGATGGGCTAAGGACATTCCTTCCTAAAGAACCTCATCTTTGACCAAAAGAGAGTCATTCTCTCGATCACGCAAGTCCCGAGGGTCCCGAGGTTAAAATGCGATGATCACAAGTCATAAGATGAGGACGGGATCATAATCCCAAATACATAAATTCCAAGGAATCCCGAGCGACAACCAACAAATGGTTTGTACGTCCGGAAGACAACTTGGGACATTCCCCCCCTTATTTTCAAACACATGCACACAAAGAAAGCACGCAAGCAAACACGATTAATGAAATCTTGGGAGACTTGCTCCGGCAAGGCACTTTGGGTGAACGCCAAACGTTCTTCCCAAGGGGTAACTTAACCTCCGAACCCATAAAACCTTTTTTTCAAAGTTTTGAGGTAATCAAAATGGCGTGGCGACTCCGTTTTTCAAATAACTCGGATGTCTTCAAACTCGCGTGAATTCCAATAAAAAAAATTTTTGGGCACACATTCACAGCCGCAGACTTTGACCAAGATATTGACCGGCGCCTTGACTTCGGCTCTGACTGGCACAAATTATACACTGACTCCCAGCATTGACACTGAGTCATCAAGGATTAATGATTATTCCATGCCTAATTACGGCTTAACTGACGACGAGTCAAGATCAATTGTGGACGCTTATCAGTCCAAATCATGCCGACTTTTCGTCGAGCCCTCGGACATGATCTTGACTTTTGACGTCAGCTTTGTCCGTAATTTACATCGAATGCTCATTAAGACTCGATTACCCGCCAGACTTTTAGGATCGTTTTTCTTTCGGTCGGTGGGACCCACTTGCCCTATAGGACCCTCGCCCGGGGCTGTCCACCCTGGGAGGTCGAAATACAGGTGGAATACGAGGGGCTTATAGATGTAGTGAAGGGCCCACTGATCCAGGATCCAGAATAGTTTGCGAAAAAGAAGAGCAATCTTTTCCAACCGACTAGGTTAATAAAACATGTTTCAAGTAAACGTGAACAAATAATCGCATGTTGCATGAGCCTAAAGCCCAAACACCTACCCTCCTTCATTCCCAGACATCTGAACCCTCGTGCCTTTTCCCCCGCAGCTCCGCACAAAGCTTGGTTTCGGGCACCGGGTCATCGTTTGATTAGTTGGGAAGAGTCAAGCGCGTCATCAGCTTCGCCGTTTGTTCCGACTCCGGGTTTGGAATGTCCGCATCGGCCGGTAATGATGGGGATAACGTCACTCCGCCTCCCGGGACCCCTCGGACAGAGCAACAAGTGGAATCGGTTAGCGTAACGAGATGAGGTTACGACAGGGAAGCACAGGCTAAACAGCCTTATGGAGGCTATTAAGAGCCATGGTCTCGGCCGCCGGCCTCAATCCGAGATGGCACCTTCACCGTGGAAGAAGACGAGGATGCCAACCCCACTCTCGCCGCCACGACTACACCAGGATGCCACCACCCACCTCCTATGGTGCCACTACCGTAACCCATGTTCCTCGGTCTTCGGGTCGATCGGCTCCCCAACCGAGATCACTGGATCCATGCGGCCCGACGGACAAACCGGGGTTCGCAGTCCCTTAGTGGGGACAAAGCCAGTACGGAATGTCTTCTCATGGTTGGGGTTATCTCGGAATGCCCCAACAAATTGGAATGCCACCTCAGTTCGGAACCGATCAATCCGGACCTTCACAAGAATGACCACGGTTCGGAATGCCGCCACAGCTTGGTTACGGGCCACGTCAGGCCCCTCCTCGAGCGATTACTAGTTCACCAAGCTCCTCACACAAATCCGTTCCTCACTCCCGAGACTTCTATGGGTTACCAAGCCTCCATCCTGGTGTCATCCGAATCACCAGGACCGCAGCACCCAGGGTTATACACCTCGCCTCGCCGGCCATGCACTCAACAGTCAGGGACAGCAGCCCGCATCTAAGCCTACTTATGGGCCCCACTCTGGAAATCCAAGTTATCCGGCTACATCGGGGCTGCCTCCACCTACTTTGCCAGTTGAAAATCAACAGCAGGCTGCAAGGTTCTATCCCTTTGCCCAAGCTCCTACTCATGCTCCCCAGGGTAACTCACCCAGGACGGAGTTTTCACCTACGTCCTCGGATCGGCCGTTCCCTCCACCCGATCTGCCTCCGAGTGGTAGCTCCTCTCTCTAGCTCGGCCACTAGCTTTGAATTCCATGGTTCCACCACAAGACCCTCACTTGGCCCGGTTCATGGAACAACACATGGAAATGAAAGCGCAGATCGCCGAACCGTGCCAAGAAGTCCCGCCTTAGGCCTACAAACCCGGACTCCATTGTTCCTTCCGCCCCACAAATTCGTGATGCCTAATCTGGATCTCTTTGATGGGACCGCATGCCCGAAAACCCATTTGGACACATATACCTTGGCGATGAAGGCCAAAGGGTGCACCAATCAGCCAGTTAGCCGACTATTTCAGATCTATCCTTGAAGTCCGAGTGCCTTAAAGTGGTTCTTCCGTTTGAAACACGAAGCCGGGGCTACGTGGGACCAGATTACCAACGCCTTCACGTAAAAATACAAGGCCAACTTGGAATGGGAAACAAATAGGGTTGACCTACAAACAACGGTGCGGCGTCCGATGAGAATGTTGGGGACTTCTACAAGCGGTGGAATCTCGAAACTCAGCGAAATGGCCATCCCTCCTTCCGAAGAGGAACAAGCTGGACATCTTCCAGTCATGTTCGAAACCGCATTCGAGAGCCTCCCTCGGTCACTTCCCGTACTCGGACTTACGGGCCATGGTTAACTCTGCGGCTAAGTTTGAAAAAGCTTACAATCGGCAACCGGCCGCTGCACCCGCTTACGAGATATCGGGCTCCTCCTGCAAACACTGCCTCTGCTCCTGCTAAAGGCAAAGAGATGATTAACTATGCGGGACAGGAATGCAATACCACAACTCCTTTTGCTCCCAGAAAACCAGCCGAGCCCAGACCATGAGTCATGAACCTCGAAAACTTTGGAATGCCTCTCGAATGACATCTTTAGGGACTGGTGAAGGAAGGCTTGCTTTGCGGCCTTTGGAGAATTTCCAACCCCGGGGAATCCGAATGCTCCCGTGGATACTACAAAGTATTGCGCTTTTCATCAAGCCCACGGACATCTAACAGATAACTGCTTTACTCTGAAAAAGGCAATTCAGGGGCTGATAGAGCAAGGAAAGTTGGAAGGCCCCGAAGGGCCTAATACAGTCAAAAATCATCTGCCAAGGAACCATAATCAGGTGAATATGATTGAATGCGCAGAATCTTCGCATGCCCAGGAAGATGCGATGAAGGTCCCCAAATACCCGTGGCCAACCTCGTCGAGGATCCCGAGATTCGGATTCCCTCGGCCTTGAGGATATCGAACGAATCAACTCCATCTTGGTCTCATGTCGAGACTCCTTGCAAGAATACGAGGCCCGCTATGAAGGGAAGGCCAATACCGAAGAGTCGGGGCCGTTCCGGTCAAAACATGAGAGGACCATTTACACAAGATGGTTAGAACAATCGAGAAGAATTGAACAAGAAAGCTTAGCGAGCACTGTCTTGGGGCTTATCAAGAAAGAGGCCGAAGAGCATCCGGAGCTAGTACACTTCCACAAACCGGCTATTGGAGAAGTCAAATACGACCCCGAAGGCGGTGGCGAAGAAGAATCGAGGAGGAAGAACCCTTCTACATTCTACTTGGTGTCAAATACGTGCCGCCCCTCTCACTCTTCCCCCGCAGTTTCGGGAGGAGAAGCCGAGTCACAATTACCACTTCTGGAATGGGAGCATATGACAATTCTACGCGGCTGCACGCACCCATATTCCCCTAACGGGTTCGATCGGCGTTCCCTCTCAGCCGAAATCCCGGTAGTATGGGAAGAAGATTCCGATGACAGCGACGACGATGATGATGACGAGAGCGAAGAGTCAACTGAGGCCCCAGATCCGGAAACAATCTGGAACAATCATGCCGGAAATGAGCCCACGGGAGCCAGGCACAATGGTCGGTTATCGATGAGACGACGAAGAAACTTCGGAAGACGAATACGAAACGAGAGGACATGAAAGCCATGAAATTTCTGGGCCGAGTATGTGGAGGTCATAGAATTCAACACTGCCTACCATGCTTTGGGGAAAGGATTCTCAGACATCCGATCCAAGCGGATAGTTGAAGATTTGCTAGAAAGAGGGAGACTGACTCCCATTCTCCCCAATGAGAAAATAACCATGGTCAGATCAAATCCGCCCGAAAGCAAAGTGTTGGGTACGCATGTTTTAACCCTCATATTTTGTATTAGATTTGATTGATACCTTAACCTCCTGTCTATTTTATGGACTTTAGGACCCTATGTAATGAAGCTTAGACTTCAATTTTTTAGCTAAGTCCATTTTATAGAATAGGTTAATCTTAGGCTTGAAGACTGGCACAAGACTCATTGGAAGCAAGGTTGCAGATCCAGCAGTATTCAAAACCGCCCTATGAACCGCACTTGTAAACCGCAAGTGTAGCTCTACCTTGAATCTGCCTATTGAACCAACCGCATGCAACCGCCCTTGAACCGCACCTGTGCAGTTCATGTGCAACCGCATCCATGCAACCTCCTGGTGTAGCAAAACCGCACATTCCTAACCGCGTCTCACCAACCGCATCCAATGATTGGCTACTTGAAGTGAACAACTTTTTATCCGTTGGAATCCACGTCAGCAATATCAAAAGTCAACCACCATATCTTGTCACGTGATTCAATGTCGAAAAGATCCGCAAGGATCTTGAAAAGGTGACAGTGTCCTAACCTCATTGCTTGCTACTGGAGCTCGATCGGCTTTATCTGCAGCAGCTGTACCAAAGGACAAAAGTGGTTGCTGTGGACCAATAGGATTGCATCAAGTACTGTCCTTACAACAGCTGAATCCAACGGCTAGTTTCTTGATGCTTGGGTATAAATACCCCCAATCTTCACCATTTAAAGCTTGCTTGAGAATTTGAAAGTGCTGTGTTCATAGAAGCTGAAGCTCTGCCCAGAAATTATTCAACCCTTTCAATCTTCATCTTCATACTTCAAGAAATATTCCTAGCCCGTAAATCAAGCCTTAACACAATCAAGAATCATTGTGCTCTACATCTACTGAGATCTAAAGAGCCTTGATCTTGTTCTCACACACTCACCTCACTTGTTCTAATCACATAGATTAAACACTTGAGATACACTGGTTATAGTTTTGGATTTGTTCTTCATAGAAAAGATTTTATTGTACTTTGTAATCTCACAATACTTAATATAAAATCTCTCTTAGAAATCCAAGACTAACCATCTTGGTAGTGGACGTAGATCGTTTATCGATTGAACCACTCCAAATAGCGTGTTCTTACTTTCTGCATTTATATTTCCTGTGCTTGCTAATTATTTATCTTTGTCTCTGTTTGATCTTGATTTAGTTATCCATTATTGTGAAATAGTGTTTTGAGTTAACAAAGTCAAAACCACACGTGTTTGTAAAACTGCACTTCCCAAAACCGCACCACCAAAACCGCATTTTACAAACCGCCTCTCAAAACCGCTTTACACTCTATTATTCCGCTGTGCATTTTACACTATCACTTGCAGTCTATTAAAAACTGCAAGAGGATTTTGTAAGCAAGAGGTTCAGTCTTTAAACGAGGGCGAAAAATTTTAAACAGCCTATTCACCCCCTCTAGCTGTATTTTCACCCTTGTTGCCACCTTTGGGACCAACAAGTGGTATCAGAGCTAACACTTTTTAAAACCACTGTTTTTCAAGCTTAACAGCTTGTGTGCCGATTCGATATGGCAACCTCAAAGACAATGACTACTGTTAACTATTCACACATTCCAATGTTGGACGAAGACCACTTTGACATCTGGAAGTGCCGAATGCTTATTCATTTGGAAACCATAGATGAGATGCTGGTGGAATGCGTGATCAATGGCCCTCTAATTCCAATGAAGGCTAACACCGATGCAACCACCAATGCCGAAACTCCAGAGGTCAAAAAGCCAAAAGATGAGTGGTCGGATGAAGAGAAGAGAATAGTTGCCTTGGATGCAAGGCGAGGTTCATCATTTCTGGAACCCTCCCAGTATCAACTCTGCGTAAAGTGATGTACCTCAAAACCGCAAAGCGTATGTGGGATGCCATAGAGAGCTACCTCGAAGGTGATGAAGAGTGCAAGGAAAACAAATTATACACTGTTGAAAGATCCTACAACAACTTCAACAAAAAACCCAACGAAACCTTGCGTCAAACCTACGATCGCTATGTTGAGGTAGTTAATGCTTGTAGATCTCTTGGTAAAACTTTAACCGATAAGGAAATCAATATGACTTTCCTATCTGCTTTAGGTTCTAGATGGGTAAATAAGGCTACCTCTCTAGAAGACTCCAAAGTATTGGGTACTTGGTCGTTAAGTAACTTGTATGCCAATCTTAGAGTCTATGAACTTAAATTAAATCATATTGAAGAGATAGAAGGGAAAACCAAATCGCTTTCTATGTACGTAGTGGAACATGAAGAGAAACCATCCACATCCAATCAAACCACCGATCCTTCCATATCAACCTCATCACTCATCGAGATGGATGATGATGATTTTGCCATGTTTGTGAAAAGATTCCAAAAATTTAGAAAATCTTCAAAACCTCTCACAAAATCATTTTCAAAAGGCAAACCTCCCGCAACATTTTCTAGGGTCAGCAGATACAAAGAAGAAGAGTGACTTGGTTTGCTACAATCGTAGAAAACCCGGCCACTTTGCATCCGAGTGTCCACACCTAAATATGAATACATGAAAAGAAAACTTTTCCTTCGAAATTTTCTCATCGTAAGGGAATGGTTGCCGAGGAGGAAGAGAATTCCAAGGAATTAGCAACTTGGATTGAAACTGATTCTCGAGGATGGAAGTGACGGTGAAACCGAAGAGGTTAACCTCTCGCTTAGTTGCAGACGCTTCGATGACTCGATTACGAATCATTTGAGTTGCATGATATGGAGGAAAAGGAGGTTTTTGCAAAACTTCCAAATTATAAATTGGATGATGATATTAAACTTACTCCTAGCGTTAAGATAGGAAATTGTTCGTATTCACGTCCCATTTTCTCATCTAAAACCGCTCCACCTTCAAAAGCTATTCCAAAGAAAATTTTGAAAAAGGTGGTGGAAGAGGTTTCTCCTACTGGAACATGAAAAGATGTTCAAGGAAGTCGAAATGGTGATCCATCAATTCTCAAATCTTAAGAAAGCCTTAAGCTTAGCTCATGATGAACTTAACTGTACAAGACGGAGAAAACCGTGATGAGGTCCGAAATTTCAAATCTTAAGGACCAAATCAAATGATGACTCCTCTTGCCGATCAAAACCGCATCCTTGAAACTAAGGTTGCTGCACTTCAACTTCGGGAATGATGACTTGGTAACCCAAATCGACGATCGCCAAAAGATTATTGATTCGTGGCTCAAGTCTCAATCCACCAAGGATAAAATCTTGGACTTCCAAGTTCCTCCCGGAACTAAGGATGGTCTAGGGTTTGGATCTCGAGGAAGAGGAGAAGTGTGCATCCTCGAGTGAAAAGGATGAGGAATTTTGGAACTGACTAAAGAAATTCCCAAGGAGAAGCATGCTAAGGGTAAGGGTAAAGCAAGACAAGTAAATTATGTCTACCCTAAAGGAAAGCAATATGGGAAGAATTACGTGTTAAAACCTAAGAATTCTGTGGAAGCACTCCGAAGAGGAAATGGCTTATGGAATTGGTAGAATCCCGCTCCAACCGCTTCGGTGGAAAAGGCGGTTCTCGTTAACCTGTGTCCGACCGCGCTTCTCTTCTTCGACCGCTCCTCCCGCCTTCAAAAGCAGGAATAGCGCTTCCCAGAAATACGTGGTCAAACCAAAGCCTCGTTCCCTTTGTATCACTGGAATGTTAGCCGGAACCGCACCTCCCAAACCGCCTCCTTGTCCCAAACCGCATGCAACTCCTAAGAAGAGTAAGGAGTTAGTAAAACCTCATGAAGCTTGTAGCTATTACAAATGTTCGTGTGTGATGGTTTAGGTCACAAGGCCGCAGAATGCCTTTTGCGGTTCACATCCAATGCTGTGAAGAGCAAACTCTCCTTGTCAAACAGGTGTGGGTCGTAAAGGGTTGCTAACTTCGTGACCTAAGGAATAAAGGGGGACCTCGTTCTTAATGTTTACATTTCAGTCCTCTCGCTTCATGGCCGGTCACCCAAGGATAATGAATGGTATCTTGATAAAGGGCTGCCAAGACATATGACTGGAGATAGATCATTACTTGAAGATGTCGTTGAAGCAAGTGGTCCATCTCGTAACCTTTGGTGACAACAACAAAGGCAAGACCATTGGATATGGTGTGATTAGGAGAGGAAACCTAACTATTGAGAAGGTTTCTCTTGTCGATGGACTCAAGCACAACCTCCTTTCAATTTCTCAATTTTGCGACAAAGGAATGCTTTGCAACTTCACGTCATCAAATTGCTTTATCAAAGATAGCATTTCCGGCGTCACCCTACTCACAGGATTCGTAAGAGTAATATTTACATTATAGATCTAAATTCGCATGTAGTATTACTAATCTCGTTTTGTAGCTAAGAATGTGAGCGAAAATAGTTGGCTATGGCACAAGAGGTTGAGCCACTAACTTCAAGTATCTTGCAAAGATTGGTAGGGAAAACCTCGTTCGTGGTTTACCCAAAGTGGCTGACCACCATCCAGAGAAATGCAAATGCATGCCACTGTGTAAGGCCCGCGCTGCCTTTCACCAAAGAAGACCGCTCCTTCAACTTCAAGATGCTTACAATCGCTTCACATAGATTTGTTTGGACTCGTAACCACCGCCAAAGATTGGAGGAAATAGATATACCTTAGTGGTGGTGGATGATTATTCAAGATATACAATGGGTTTCGAGATGATGATTTCCAAAGATGATTGTTATGAGATTCTCACCGCACTATTTAGACTCGCTCCAAACTCAAAAGAAGATGACATCGTTAGTGTTCGATCGATAATGGAACAGTAATTCAAGAACAACGGTGTTGCTCAAGATTGTGATGACCCATGGGATTGATCACAATTTTTCCAACTGGTGTTCCACAACAAAATGGGGTTGTGGGAAAGGAAGAATAGGATGTTGATTGAGGCCGGAAAGACAATGATATCCAAGCGAAGCTACCTCGCATTTTTGGGTCAAGCAATCAATACCGCATGCTTCACTCGTAACCGCTCCTCATCAACAAAACCTATAATAAGACTCCCTATGAGCTTTGGCGAGGAAGAACCCCCAACATTGCATTCTTCAAGATCTGCCGCAAATGTTTTGTCCTCACAACGGAAGAGAAAATAGAGGTAGAATTCGGAGCCAAGGCCGATGAAGGTATTTTTGTTGGGTATGCTAAACATTCTAAAAGCTTTTCGTGTTTTCAATAAAACTAGTTTAAAAATAGTTGAGTCTCGTCCATGTTACTTTTGATGAGCATTCTCTCCTTGAGCCACATTTGGCTCCAAATGTTGCCGATGATTTTGTTTGAGCATAATGAACCAGTGAACCTCAAACCGCACTCCGAACCTCAACCGCAAAATCCGGCACCCTCCCTAGCTCGAAATTCCCCTGAAAACCGCAATTCTTGAAAACCGCACCGAAGAACCC
>JAFEMH010001113.1:0-533394 GCA_022495995.1 Adenophora triphylla var. japonica | reverse complement strand
GTTAGTGATTTGTGATTTACTTTTTAAAGCTTTGTCGAGACGCAAGATCTCTTGTTTTGCCTTTTGCTTCATTGTGCACTTTGTCGGCGTCCATCTTTGGACTTTTCTCGTTGCATTTTGCGGACCGAAGGCCCCGGGGCCATGACGGCAATCCACTTTGCCGAGGCTTTGTGCTTGGCCGAGAGGTTTGAGTGATCTCTGACAAGTCATTTTGACGGTCTTTTCGTAGCTTCCTTGCCTCTTGTTGGCGTCGGGCTCTTGACCTCTTTTTGCGGCCTTTTCCGCTTGAGCCTCTTTTATTTTTTGTTTTTTTTTTGTGAGCCCTTGCTCGAGCTCTCTCTTTTTTTTTTTTTTGTGAGCCCTTCGAGCTCTTTTTTTTTTTTTTTTTTTTGAAGCGCGTGAGGGTGAAGACAAGCCCCCGGCTTGGAAGCGTACATGAGTCGCGCGTTTGATGCCGAGCGACCTTCGGATGTCCTTTGATGTTGCCGCCGTCATTTGACTTGGTCAAGGTGACTCCGTCGGGGCGTGTTCTTGAAAAGTGCGTAGCTTGATGGAGGTCTTGATTGACATTCAAACTGACTTTTATGTATTTTTAGACCGGACCAATTAAGGTTGCCTACGTTCCTCCTGACTAGAGGGCTCGGGTGCACGTAGTTCGACACTACATGGAGTGCCAAGAGATGCACAGCTTGTTCTTCTTTGGCGAAGTATCTCGCGAAGTTTGCTTAGCTGACCGGATTCATGAAGGGATTGCCGTCTAGGTCCGCGCTTCATGGCGCCTCCGAGAAGATCTTTTGAACCACGAAAGGGCCGATCCATGTGGGTTCCCATTTTCCCGGTGGGTTGGTTCGAGTGGGAGGCTTTTCTTTTCGAGTACAAGGTCACCTTCCCCGATGTCTCGGGATTTGACTTTCTTGTCGAAAGCTCTAGCCATCCCGCTTTGATAGGCTCGGACGTGTTCCATGGCCTTTAGTCGTCGCTCGTCTAGCGTGAGCCAATTCGTCGTGTCGGCTTGAGCCATTCAACTTCGTTGATGTCATTTTCCACAAAGACTTCTGAGTGAGGGAATTTCTAGCTCGATGGGAAGGATCGCTTCCATTCCGTATGTCGGGGCAAATGGGGTTTCTCCCGTGGTGATTACGTCGATGTGCGGTAGCCCCAAAGTGCAAGGTGCAGCTTCTCGAGGCCAATCTCGTCCTCGGGTGGTCATTTTCGGATGATCCGTTCGAGGGTTTTGTTTGCTTTGCTTCCACAGCGCCGTTTGTTTGTGGCCGATAGGGAGAAGATTTGTGGCGTGTGATCTTGAATTCAGCCGGCGAAGCAGTCGAATTCCCTTCGAAGTGTGAGCCATTGTCGATATGACCTCATTTGGGATGCCGTATCGGCATATGATGTTTTCCTTGAGGAAATGCGCGACCTTCTTGGAGGTGAGTACCTTGTAGGACTTGGCTTCGACCCATTTGGTGAAGTAGTCGATGGCTACTAAGATGAACTCGTGACTGTTGCTACCTGGCGGAGCGATTTTCCTGATGACGTCAATTCCCCAAGTGGCAAAGGGCCAAGGTGTAGTCATGCAGTAGAGATCGTGGGGCGGCGGATGATTGAGGTTGGAGAACCGTTGGCACTTGTCGCGGCTTCGGACAAAGTGGATGCAATGCCTCCACGTGGAGATCCAGTAGTAGCCCATCCACGAGAATGATTTGCATCGTGGCTCGGCGTTCAATGTGGGGACCGCAAGCCCCATTGTGGACTTCGTTCATGAACTTGTTTGCTTCTTCTTGGGCGATGCGGCGTAGGAGTGGCCCATGGTAGCGTTTCTTGTATAGCATGTCCCCGAGGATGACGAAGTGAGAGGCGAGGCGTTTTAGGGCCATGATGCTCTTGGTTTTGACCCCTTACGTGTGTGGGTCTTCCTTGTTCATGAAGGTGGTTTCCCGTTCTTGAGGTATTGGAAGATCTGGTTGTACCATGGCTCATTGACGGGCTTAGGTTACGGTTCGATCTCACAACGGTAGGCGGGAATTTCCTTTGCCCGACCTTGAAGGGTTTGATTGCTTTTCCTTCGGGGATTTCCTGAGGAAGCCAAGTGTGGCTAAGGCGTCTCGCAAACCTGTTTCGGTCTCTTGGCAAGTAGTGGAAGGTGACCTCTTCGAATTGTGTGATGAGGTCCTCCATGCGGGCATGGTATTTTGGTAAGCCCGGTCTATGGTTTTCCACTTGTTGGAGACTTGGTTGATGATCAAGGCTGAGTCCCCATAAACTTCGAGTTCTACGGACATTCCTCTCGAGTGCGGCTTGTAGTCCGGCGGCGCGAGCTTCATATTCGGCGGCATTGTTGGTTACCTCGAAATTGAGCTTTATAGCAATTGGGGTGTGCTCGTCCTTGGGATCTACCAAGAGCATACCGATGCCGTTTCCCTTTTTGTTGGCCGCTCCGTCGAAGAACGGTTGCCATCGATTTTCGCCTTCGATTGCGAAGATTCCCTCGTCCGGAAATTGTGGTTCGGGGCCTCGAGCCTCGTCGGTTGGGAAATCGGCCAGGTTGTTCGGCCCATGGCCCGTCCCTTGATTGACTTTTGGTTTACGTACTTGATGTCAAATTCCGCTAGGAAGAAAGACCATTTGGCGAGCCTCATTGACGAGAGATGGTTTGTCGAAGAGGTACTTGGACCGGGTCCATTTTGGAAACCAAGTGTACCGTGTGCGACCGCATGTAGTGCCGTAGTTTCCCGACAACCCATACCAGAGCTGCGCAGGTTTTCTCGAGGGCCGAGTAATTGAGTTATTGCCTTCAAACTTTCGGGATCCGACGAAGTAGATGGCGTTTTCGACCCGTGACTCCTTCTTTTCTTGACAGAGCATGGTTCCAACTGCGGTGTCGGCCACGGTTAGGTATAGCAACAGTGGCTTTTCCTCGTGGGGAGGACAGAGAATCGGAGGACTCACAAGGTATGCCTTTATTTTCTCAAAGGCATCTTGGCATTCGAGTTCCATTCGATGTCGGCGTTCTTCTTCATCGAGTTTGAAGATTGGCTCGCACATAGAGGTCAATTGGTTGACGAAGCGACGATATACCGTAGGCGGCCCATGAAGCTTTTCACCTCCGTGCGAGTTTGCGGTGGTCTCATTTCGATGATAGCCTTGATCTTTTGAGGATCAACCTCGATGCCTCTTTCGGTGACTATGTATCCCAAAACCTTGCCTCGGTTAACCCCAAATGTGCATTTGGCGGGGTTAAGCCTCACTTGAGTGTTTTCTGAGGCGATTGAAGAATTTTCTCAGTCGGTGAGGTGTTGTCCGTCACGATCCCCTCGAGTGGATGATCATGTCATCGACGTACACTTCGATCTCTTTGTGGATCATATCGTGGAAGCAGGGCGGTTGCCGCCCGTTGGTAGGTAGCCCCGCCGTTCTTTAGTCCAAACGGCATTACGTGTAGCGCAGGTTCCCCAGGGGGTCATGTGAAAGCCGTTTTTTCTGGTCTTCTTCGGCCATCTTGATCCGATTGTAGCCGGCAAAACCGTCCACGAAGGACTTGACTTCAAATTGGTCGGTAGTGTCTACCAACATGTCGATGTTGGGTAGTGGAAAATCGTCCTTGGGACTTGCTTTGTTGAGATCTCGGAAGTCCACGCAACAGCGTACTTTTCCATTGGCCTTGGTGACCGTGACGATATTGGAGAGCCATGTGGGGTACTCGATCACCCTGATGAAGCCGACGCGAAGCATTTTTTCGATCTCCTCTTTGACTTGTAAAGACCATTCCGGCTTGATTCGGCGTAGCTTTTGCTTGATGGGCTTAGCCTCGGGATTTAAGGGAATCCGGTGTTCCACAATGTTAGGATCTAATCCGGGCATGTCTCGGTAAGACAGAGCGAACACGTCCACGAACTCTTTGAGCGGTGCGGTCAAAGCGTCTTGCTCTGTGCCGGTGAAGAAACTTCCGATTTGCGTCTCTTTTCGCTCTTCGCCAGCTCCCAAATTCACTTTGGTTAAAACCTCCTCGGCAGCTTGGGCCCGGTTTTTCTCTCGTTTGACAACATGCTTAAAGATGTGCTTAATGTATTGTTCGTTTAATGTGTCTGCTTCTTTATCAAGTGAATCGTTATTAACTATTTGTGTGTTAGTTAATTTATCAGTTGTTAAAGATGCAATGAGAGGATACTCGGAAAGATCGAAGCATTCATTAAGAGCATACGGGAATACATTATTGGCAATGAGTTCGTAATCTTCTGGCGTGAGGCCATCAGATGACTCGAGAGACTCAAATTCAAAGCTAATGGACCCAGGATGAGTTTTGACACTAGACTCTAGGACTCGAGGGGTCAGACCAAGTTGTTCGATCATGTCCCTTTTGCTGGCAGTGGGTCCGGAGAAGGTGGCCCAGTTATTGAGTGGCAATGAGCTTGATAGGAGATGGGGCTTGAAAGGCTTTATGTCACCGTTCCTGATGTGGCAGATTTTACTATATGTATTTCCCTAATTTTCTGAGCATTTTATTCTGATTTTAATGTATTTTAGAGTAGTTTTTATGTAATTTTGAGTTTCTGTGAAATTGGTAAGTTGTGGGATATCATTGTAATTTTGAGATATATTTTGAGTGACTTTGTGATGTCCTGCAAAAGTTTATGATACCGAGGATAAAGCTGCAGTTTTCAGAAGTTCAGGAATCAAACAGCAGAGCAGAAGATTTCAGTGACCAAAATGAAAGATGGAAGCTTGGTGACCAAAGTAAAAATAGGTAATTGGGAAATTGAATTTGCTCTTTCAACAACTACTGTGGACTCACGTGAAGACCAAAGGGGGCGGCGCATGGACCAAAGGAATTTCATTGTTTTGACCGAGGCATTACACAGTTGACCGCAGGTGGCTTTTCTTTGTTTTTATTTTATTATTTTCTTTTTGTTATCTTATTATTCTAATTAATTAGTTTTTAGGTTTTATTAGGAAGGGGTATATAAACTCCTTAAGAATATTATTTTAGGGTTCCTTCTTTTTATGTTATTTTTACCTAGAGAAAGCTTAAGAACATTCATGGAAGCTTAAGCTCTTTTGCTTTGGATTTGATTGATTGAACCCCTAATTATCAATTTGAGGTATTGTTCTTTTCAATTTGTTTTTCCTATTCATAATTTTACTTGTGCTTAATTTAGATTTATACCTAGGATTTGTGGATTTGGCCAATTCATTTATTCTGTTTATGAATCTTTGCTAGAATTGTCTATTACTATGCCAGTGTAGGAATTCATAAGTAGCATCTTTTCGATTCATGCATGTGCCATGGTGAATTGTTAAGTGGGTAAAATTAGACGATTATCTATATGAAATAATTGTAGAAAGCGTTCTTGATCTTAGTTTCTTACATCGTTCTTCAATTAATTACGATCTAGGCTGTGCCGGTCAGATTAATTTATTAATTAGGGCTTTCTAGTGAGTGCCAAAGCTAGCAACTAATCTGAAAGAAGAAACAGAGATTGAAATATATCTCGTGATCAGGTGAATAGGGTGACATTGAAAAGAGATATCAATGATAATTTCATAATTAGGTGGGGATTGAAATCAAATCTGAAGTGTTTCTCAATCATTGTTTTCACTCTTAATTAGTTTAATTTATGTTCTTAGGAAGTAATTCAAAAACAAACAAATCCCCCATTGTCCGTGACTAGTTCGTAATCAATACTGTTCTCTGAGATCGATCCTGGACTTTCACTATCTACATTTTTAGGAGTCCTTGTAGTAATTTGTAGGCGTGCGATTAAGCCTACCAAATTTTGGCGCCGTTGCCGGGGAACGGTGTAATTGTTTACGGACTTATTCTGTTTCTTAATCTATTTCTTTCTATTGTTTTCTTTTTGTTAAGTTTTTTTTTTATGTCATCTTTTTCTTAATCTTACTTGACTATGGAGGGTGATGGACAACGAATGGATTTTAATGTTTTTGATGACATGAAATCTGTTTTGGAGAATGCTTTAGGATTTGCTGAGTTAGAATTTGTTCTTTCTGATGAGATGAAGGAGGCGGTGATGGAGTGCTGGCGATATGCTTGATGTTGGTAAGACCAATGCACCGAGTGAGTTTGGGGAAGAGGTCCCCAAGAAAAAGAAAAAGAACAAAAAGGTCAAGAAAAAGGCCACAAAAACTCCTTGGGAGGTACCCAAGAAAAAGAAGAAAAATATAAAGGCCAAGAAAAAGGTCACAAAATTTTTTTGGGATCCACCCGATTTAATCAAGAAATATACATATGGGTGAAAAATTGTGGGTATTTGTACTCGTGAATGTGCGCATGGGCCGAGGAAGAAAAGTTAAGACCAAAAACAAGGTGGCCACCTCTAATCCCCATTGAAGTGGGAATTTGGTCGGGCTAACGACCTTAACCAAATGCGCTTATCGGGAGGCAACCCGAAAATTTCTTTGTTTTTATGTCATTTTATATTTTATATTTATTTCTTTTTATGTGTAGAATTGGTGCTACTAAAAATTTTTGGGTTGTGGTTTTGTGCGGTTAAAAGCAGCGAGACGGAGATGAGAGCATAACAGAGCTTTTTCCCAAAAAAAAAAAAAAAAAAAAAAAGGGTAAGTTTTAAACCGTGAGTTGTATCCCATAACCTCATTATTTTCCCTAACTCCTTCTTCCTTCTTCCTGTCTCTCTCTACCCTCCATTAGCAAAGAAAACCCACTCTCTCTCTACCCTAAACCCACGAAATTAATCCCATAACCTTGAATTGACCAAGCCCACCACCCCCTCCATCAATTTCCTCCATACTCCCTTCCACCCCAGCCTTCAATTTCTTCTTTCAAAAAAAAAAAAAAAAAAAAAACAAAGGCCACAATCTGTATATGAGGCGCCCGCCCCATAACTACCCATGCGGCCGCCTCGTTTGGGGGAAAAATTGGCCCAAGCCTCGGATCTTCATGCGGCCGCCTCGCGCCATTCAAGCGCCCGTCTCGCGTTGTACCCTGTAATTCCAACGCCATGAAGGATTAAATCGGGTTTGGTCCAATTTGGGTCGGATTGGTTTTTGGTTTGGGTCAGAGTATATAAGGAATTTGGGTCTCAGTTACCCATAATCAACAACCCACTTCGGTTTCTCTCTCCTCTCTCTAAACTCTCTCTAATTCCGGCGAGTTTTCCCCATTAAATCCGGCGAGTTTCATCCCCTTCCTCCCTTTTTCCGGCCAAGCTTCCTTCACAAATATCTTTCCCCTCACCTTAAGGTTGTGGTGATCTAAAACAGGAAATGGGATTTAGGAAATGGGATTTTTTGTGATCAAAATGTTTGTTGCCCTGAATATGAACTGAGATACCGTGGCTCTTGAGGTGGGATTTTTGTTGATTTCATTATTGGTTTTTGGTTTGATGAAGTGGATCAAGGACTTTTGTTCATATCAGTTCTATACACGTGCTCTTTGTTTTGATCCAAGTGGTGGAATTTTTTTTTTTTTTTGGCTACTGTCCTTAGTACAAGGACAAGGAAATAATACTAACATCTTCAGAATTTTGCCTTCTTGAAAAAAAAAAAAAATGAAAAAAAAAATGAAAAAAAAAAAAAAATAAGAAAAAAAAAAGTGTGGATTAAACAGTATGTGAACCTTTACTATCTACGGACTACGTAGCGAAGTAACAACAACCTGGGTGCAGCTCCAGTTGGTCCATGGGGCTATCATTTTGTGCAGCTCCAGTTGGTCCATGGGGCTATCATTTTGTGCAGCTCCAGTTGGTCCATGGGGCTATCATTTTGGATCGTTGCAGTAGTGCCGAGAGGTATCGCTACCCCTGTCTTACTTATATTATACTTCTGTGATGCATATGGGACTATGCATGATTTAGTGAGGGGGTGGGGTGCATGGTTGTTGTTGTATATGCTGTTTCGTTTTCCGAAAATATATAAAAAAAATGAGAGGCTAAGTGAAAACCCGAGAGGGCACTTAGGCAAAAGGAGAGAGTGTGTTAAAAAAAAATAAAAAATTGAGAGGCTAAGTGAAAATCCGAGAGGGCACTTAGGCAAAAGGTGAGGTTTAGAGTGAAATACTTTCTATCATTTATATCACCGGTGTTGGAGTAATAAGGGTGGTTAGGAGTCTCGGGTTAGGATTTTCATATTTGATGTAGGAGGCTCGGTTAGAGGTGATTAGGATAGAAACCCTCGTTTTCTTTCTTGGAGTTATAAGGGGTGTTGATGCTTTGCACGAGGTAAGTCTTTGCTTGGGCATTGGCTTTTTTTTCGAGGGAGATTGTAGTGCGAGATAAGCGTGGGGGAAAATTAGGACATCTTTAGTTCCCCTTGGCTTTTTGATGTGTGGGCCTTAGCTTGGATGTCCCGTTTTTGCATATTTGGAGTTGGGGTCGAGCTAAGGCTATTGGTAACATTATTATTTTTGGAGTGATAAGGAGCGGAGTTCCATTTTCCGAGTACATTGAGTGAGTGTTTGAGTTGGTTGATTTTTGACTGGTGGTTTAGAGGAGATTAGGGATCATTTTCCTCCCATGCTATCTGTTTAGACCGGTGCTTAGAGTGGGGATAGGATATTACTCAGGGACGAGTAATGGTCTAAGCATGGGGGAATTTGATGTGGCAGATTTTACTATATGTATTTCCCTAATTTTCTGAGCATTTTATTCTGATTTTAATGTATTTTAGAGTAGTTTTTATGTAATTTTGAGTTTCTGTGGAATTGGTAAGTTGTGGGATATCATTGTAATTTTGAGATATATTTTGAGTGACTTTGTGATGTCCTGCAAAAGTTTATGATACCGAGGATAAAGCTGCAGTTTTCAGAAGTTTAGGGATCAAACAGCAGAGCAGAAGATTTCAGTGACCAAAATGAAAGATGGAAGCTTGGTGACCAAAGTAAAAATAGGTAATTGGGAAATTGAATTTGCTCTTTCAACAACTACTGTGGACTCACGTGAAGACCAAAGGGGGCGGCGCATGGACCAAAGGAATTTCATTATTTTGACCGAGGCATTACACAGTTGACCGCAGGTGGCTTTTCTTTTCTTTGTTTTTATTTTATTATTTTCTTTTTGTTATCTTATTATTCTAATTAATTAGTTTTTAGGTTTTATTATGAAGGGGTATATAAACTCCTTAAGAATATTATTTTAGGGTTCCTTCTTTTTATGTTATTTTTACCTAGAGAAAGCTTAAGAACATTCATGGAAGCTTAAGCTCTTTTGCTTTGGATTTGATTGATTGAACCCCTAATTATCAATTTGAGGTATTGTTCTTTTCAATTTGTTTTTCCTATTCATAATTTTACTTGTGCTTAATTTAGATTTATACCTAGGGTTTGTGGATTTGGCCAATTCATTTATTCTGTTTATGAATCTTTGCTAGAATTGTCTATTACTGTGCCAGTGTAGAAATTCATAAGTAGCATCTTTTCGATTCATGCATGTGCCATGGTGAATTGTTAAGTGGGTAAAATTAGACGATTATCTATATGAAATAATTGTAGAAAGCGTTCTTGATCTTAGTTTCTTACATCGTTCTTCAATTAATTCTGCGATCTAGACTGTGCCAGTCAGATTAATTTATTAATTAGGGTTTCTAGTGAGTGTGCCACTGCTAGCAACTAATCTGAAAGAAGAAACAGAGATTGAAATATATCTCGTGATCAGGTGAATAGGGTGACATTGAAAAGAGATATCAATGATAATTTCATAATTAGGTGGGGATTGAAATCAAATCTGAAGTGTTTCTCAATCATTGTTTTCACTCTTAATTAGTTTAATTTATGTTCTTAGGAAGTAATTCAAAAACAAACAAATCCCCCATTGTCCGTGACTAGTTCGTAATCAATACTGTTCTCTGAGATCGATCCTGGACTTTCACTATCTACATTTTTAGGAGTCCTTGTAGTAATTTGTAGGCGTGCGATTAAGCCTACCAGTTCCCGATCATTGCTATCACAGAGTTATCAGAAACAAAATCGATTAGATCTGGCATCTCGATTTCTTCTTTGAAGAGCAGGTGGAGCAGTGGCTCGTCCCAAGCATCGTCTGCGGAGTCTTTTGCTTTTGTCTTGGGCATTACTAGCTCGAATGCAGACTCGTCCCGTTTGTTGAAGGCAGGAGTGTTGACAGAGAGTTTTTCGAGTTCTTCTGCCAAAGAGGGGGTTTTCCCGAACCAAAATTCGTTGTGAATAGTGGTGGTTGTGGATCCGGCGAGGGCGGTGTGTCGAGGAATGCTCTTCGGACGGGATTTGGCTTGAGGCCTCCGAATCTTGCCGAGTTACTGCTGGAGCTTGTCCATGGTTGTCGGCCGGCTTTGTTTGGCACCGATCGGCTGTTTCCCTTTTAAGGATCTTCTTCCAAGTTGCCGGCCTTCTTTGTGAAGTACTTGGTCATGTCGAAGGCTGTAAGGACGAAGATCGGAGATGGCGTGCAAGCCTCTTTTTGTTATCGTGGAGCGTTTTCGTGCGGCTCGCTTGTCCTCCGCAATGTGTTCGGGAGTAGGAGAGTATCCCGGGCCGTGCGGGAGTATTACGTTCTTTGATATTGATGATACGTTGAGTGCCACGATGGCGTTTTCCCAAACCGAGCCCCGGGATGTAGTTCATGTGCTTCATCATTTTCATCGGGGGAAGGATCTTGGCCCAAATCAAAGGCGGGTCTATGTGGCACACTTGGGCCTTTGGGCTTTCGATGGTGAACCACTGTTAGCATCATGCCATCATCGTCGGGTTTGATTTCTAAGACCAGGACGCCGTTTGTTTCGGTCCTTTCGTTGACTATGCTATCACCGTAGATGATGGTAAGATCTGTTCCTTGGACGAACTTTACGCAGCGATGAAGAGTGGATGCCACCCCATTGATGCGGGTGTAGCGAGGGCGTCCCAAAATGGCGGTGAATGTGATTGGGATGTCGATGACTTGGAAATCCGTCGGGACCATTTGTTTTCCAAACCACGAGTTCAAGGTGGCTATTCCCAAGACTCGGGCGGGATGTTGAGTCGTATGCCTTGATTGCACGAGTCGAGGGCTTTAGATCGGTTGCTTTGATCCCTAGCAAATCCATCATTTTGGTGGAAGGACGTTCGTGGATGATCCCCACGTCTACCAACACAGTGAGACGGCGCTCGTCCGGTTGAGCTTGTTATGTAGAGAGGCTCGTTGTGGTCGGCCCAAATTTTGGAAGGTCGAGCTCTGTGAAGGTGATGATATTGCTTGTAATTGACGTTGCCAATCATCGAGCGCTTCATCGGTGTCAGCGTGATGGGAACCATGGATGCAGGCCAAGCTTTCTTCCAACTTGAGCTTGTGCGGGTAAGATGAAGTGAGTAAGGACCGAGCGAGATGTTAGCTGAGTGCGCTTGAGGCGTGTCAAGACAAGATCTTCGACCTTTGGGTCCAAGGTTTCGGCTTCTTTGGCGTAGGGTCCCTTTTCGGTTCGTGGCTCGGGTATGGCCGGCCTTTTGTCTGTCCGTGGAGGATTATTTGGGATTTGACCAAGGAACGTGTCGAGAACATTCACCCTGGACTTATGGTTTTGCTTGTCTCTCCTATTTACGTAGTGGGAGGAGCCCGATTGGCGTAAGTCGGTGCGCATTTCAATTCGTTCACTGTCATGGCTTTTACTGAAGCGTCGATAGTGGCTTTGAGATCTTCCCAAGACGGGGGTTGGATTATGCGGACCTTCGGGCTTTCGGTGGCGGTGCGGCTCGTCCCAGTGATCATAGAGCGTACGTTGCCATGTCCTTGTGCAGAGCTAGACTTCTTGGAGTAGATGACATAGTAGTCAAACTTTCACGAGGGTTCTCGAAGGGTTCGGCTGTGGGATCCCACCGGATTCGTACCTCTTTTTCAATTTTTGTTGAGAAGATAGCTTCTTCTTTCTTCGAGGACGGCCCTCGTTCATTGCATCCTGGAATTCCATTTCCGGACAAGCACTGCAATCGCAGACGTCCCACCGGATGTGTTCGTTGTTCGGCGGTGGTACCGGGACCTCGGGAGGCTGGATGGGCAAGCTTTCCTCTCGGAAGGTCTTGTGGCCTTACGTCATAAGCTTGCATGGCTCGTACGAGGGTAACAGGTTGATTTACGGGAGACAATGAGAGATGTTAGAGGCTGTAGGAGCAGTCATGGCTTGGGAAGCCCCAGGTAGTTGGGTGGCTAAGGTTCGAAGTGGTGCATGGCACCTTCGATCCGAGCTTGTTGCTCACCTTGACGTTTCTCAATAGCCATGAGGACTCGCCAAACTTCTTCCAATGTTGGGAAATTTCTTGGGGGTAAGGTCCCGTTCTCATCGTTGTTATCCACCGACTTGGCCATGGGGATTTGACTGACTGTCCCGGTGACGTAGCTGGGAAGGAGGTAGGACCTTCTTTGTTTGACACTTGGAGACGGGTTCCGGGTACTCTCGACCACTCTCTGTTAGCTGGAGGGGTGATAAGCAAGGTTTAGACACGGGAATGGCCTAACGGGATAAAAGGGGAAAGCTCACGTGGCATGCGATTTCCGTTTTTTTTTTTTTTTTTTTTTTGATTTTTTTTTTGTTGTTTTAATTTACTTAAAACATGTTTTCTCGAGAATCCTAGGTAGGTTGGAAAAGATTGCTCTTGTTTTTCGCAACTATGCTAGATCTGGGTCGGTGGAGACCATACGTGCGGCTATAAGCCCTCGTTTTGCACACGTATTTCGACATCCCGGGGTGGACGGCCCCGGGCGAGGGTCCTATAGTGCAAGCGGTTTCCACCGGCCTAAAGAAAAATCGAACCTAAGGACCGAGCTGTCATGTTCGTTTTGATGCGTTAGCCATGTGAATAGTGAACCGAGCCGGCCACCGAGTCAAGATCAGTCAAGAAGTTCGGCATGACCTCTCTTTACCTTGCTTTCAGCGCTAAAGTGGGATGCATGACGTTAGGCGTTGGCTGGGTCATATCGTCATGGGCGACGTATCAAAGGCGTGATGACATGGTGTCATGCGAGCATGGATGTATATCGGGACGGAACATCGTGCAGGTGTAGCTTCGGAAATCAAGATCGAGTCAAGATTTTAGCATGACCTTTCATCGCTTTGCTTGCGCAAGGGATCTTGAGTTCCGAGCCTTGACTTCCGAAGAAAAATGGCCGGCATGGTATATGTATCGAGTACAGTATGACACGGGTGAGTAAAAACCAACCGAGTACGGACAGAGTGTGACTCGAGACTCAAACGTGCGGGGTTGACGCTTGGCTAGGATGGGATGTTTGGAATGATCCCGTGCGCGTCCAAGAGGCCTAGGAAGACCTAACGGACTGCAAGCGAGACCACTCGGGTTGAGGGTTGTAGTGTGCGGTGTATCCGAGGCGGCGGTGCGCGTAGCGTGCGGTGTAACCGAGGCAACTTGAGTGTGAGTAGAGTGCGGTGTAACCGAAGCGGCCGGTGCGCGTAGTGTGCGGTCTCTAAAATTCTTTTTACGAGTAAAACAGAAGTTTTTGAAGAATTTTAAATGTATGCACGCGAATGTATATTGATGCATTTTTTTTTTTTTTTGTATTTTTTTTTTTGTAAAATAAAAACGAAGCACGTGCACACACACACAGCTTGATTAAAGGAAGGGGTAAAATGAAAGTTTGACCCTCATCATCGTTTTAAAAATCTTTTGTTTTGTTTAAAAGTTTTTAAAACAAAAATATTCAATGAGTCGCCAAGCGAAATTACACGGATCCGAGAAGGCTTCGCGGCCCGGCATACGGCATCTTTCGCGTTGGAGCGAGTGTCTCGCCGTTTTGTTTTCGCATTTGTAGAGTCGCCACGCCGTTTTATTGAGCCCAAAACATTGAAAAAGGGCATCGGTTTAAAGATAATTTTAAAGCTGTTTTTGTGTGATGAGATTTTGAGTTCGGAGGTCGAGATGACTCCCAGGGAAGAGAATATTAGAATATTAGAGCTCAGAGTAGCCTCGTAAAACGAGTCTTTCGGATACCCCTAATATCCTTTAAATGTTGTGTGTGTGTGTGTGTGTGCGCTTTTAAAAATGCATGTTTGTATCGGATGTCTACATTGTATGCTATGTATGGAAATGTATTGAAATAGTAATGGAAGGAAGCCTTACCAATGTTGGTTCGTGTTTGTCTTCCGGCGGGGAATAGTGTTTGAGGTCGGAGTAGCGTTAGGTATGGATCGGGATTGCCCGGGGAGGGACCGGTTGTACGCGGACGAGTTTCGGCGTGAGTTGAGGTTGTAGAGCTGCGTTCGGGGCGGAGGTTCGGCGTGCGTGGGGATCGTCGGGATCACTCGGGGCGAGAGGTTCGGCGTCCGTTGTGGTGGCGGAGTCACTCGGGCGGGGAGTTTCGGCGTGGTTTGGGATCGTCGGTTTGACTCGGAAAGAGCGGGACAAGTGGAAAGACCGAGAGGCGAGGCCTCGGAGTACCACGAGGGCCTCGGAGTACCTCGAGAGTGCCTCGGGGCGGCGCGGGAGCGTCTCGGGAGCGCTCGGGGAGGCTTCGGAGCGCCACGAGGGGGCTCGGAAGGCCTCGGAAGAGATCCCGAAGGGCGGGAATGCCTCGAAAGGACTTAGAGGGAAGCCGAAGGCACAGGGGAGGAAGAGAGAAGTGGGAGGTGTGTGAAAATGAGGAGGGGGAGCCCTCTATTTATAGTGCCGCATTTAGGTGCAAAGAGGTCCGTACGGACCTCCACAGTAATCCGGTATTTTGGTTTTCCTCGATTTGAGGGAATGCAGTGATGATGGAGGAATATTTGCAATTATGGTGTCCCACGAGCAATAAGGTCCGTGCGGACCATCTTGCATGCAAAGAGGTCCGTACGGACCAACTGCCTACTGAGGGAGTAATCATTTTCCCGAGGATTTGAGGGAATATTGTGGACTTTAAGAAGATTCGGTAATTATGACAACAAAGAGGTCCGTACGGACCAATATTGCTTTCCCAATTTCTGAAAATTCCCGAAAGGTCCTTTGTCCCTTTTTATCGAGAAAGGCTCCTCCTCCCTTGGTTTGGTTGGGGGGTTTAGAGAGGGTTTTGAGTGAGAGGGGGTCGTCGAGACTGTGTTGATGAGTGCACGGTGTTTCCCGTGTGTTTGAAAGGGTGTGATCAGATTGGGGGTACTTACGCTGTGCGCGCAATTTTTGTGAAAAATTTCTATCAATTGCATATAATAGATTGGTAGAAACGGATGAGTAAAAGGAACTACTAATATGGTTGGGGTTATACTCTATTTATTTTCCTACTTCAAACCCTACGGGGTTTCAACCTGATAAATAATTATACCGCTAAATAGGTCCCGATCAGACATATGACCAGATGCCCCCTTCTCGGGCGCCGATCGCCCCATCTGTTTGGCCACCCAGTATTTGATCGTCCCACTCTTGGGCGCGGTCGCTCACTTTACTTTAGGCAGGCAGTAACTCGGCGCGATCGGCGCCTAAGCGTGATCGCTTTGTGTGTACCACGAGAATTTTGAGTTTTGCTTGTTTTTCCTCTAATTTAGGCGTCACCACCTTATATGCCACGATAGTAAAATGACTTATGTCCATGGTAATTTTTGAAATAATCCTTGCTAAGAACTTTCTTTTGTACAATATTCAAGAATTCAACCGAGCCCGTTTTTAGGGTCACATAGATGTTACTGAGGGCCCAAGTTTGATTATAGGGCTAATTTTTTTTAATATATATAAATATATATATATATATATATATATATATATATATATATATATATATATATATATATATATATATATATATATATATATATATATATATATATATATATAACTACGAATCATACATACGCAAGTTGAAAAGTGTTAGGTGGTTAAGTGGGGTGTAAAAGGTGTTGGGAAGCTGAGTTTGAACCTTTGTATAATGATGTTTGTGTATATTTATTCCCTCCTCTTCATTTTCATTTTTCAACCTATATTAAGGGCCTAGTACCAACCTCCATTTTGCACGAGGACGCTAAAAATTATTGAGACAAACGGGCTGCCAGTTGGCATTGATCTCCAAGCTTCACCTTGAGTATATATATATATATATATATATATATATATATATATATACTAGAATAAGGTGCAGGATAAGAGATACGTTTTTTTATTTTTATTTTTTAATTAAGCCGTGTTCGAGGACACATTTTTTTTTTAAAAGGGCAAAATTTAATTTAATTTTTTTAAGGGCAAAATGGGAAAGGGACAAAACATACACGAAAAAAATTTATTTAAGGCACAAATTTAAAACTATTAACACTTTACCGATTAAACTCATTTATATATATATATATATATATACTTATACGCACCCACATAATTACAAAAAGCCTTAAATAATCGCTTATGGGTGTCACATAAAACACGCACTTTTTCCCAAAAGGAAGGTTTTTATAATTCTTCCACCCTGCCAACTTATCATTTTCTTTACAAGACAATCAATATTCTCTCTAACCTTATTATACTCCCTCCATTCTCTGTTTAATTTTTAAATATGTCACTTGACGCAGCATTTAAAAGCTTTTCTCTACCACGTTTTAACCCAGAGCTAGTGTGAAATTGGTTTTGTGAAATAAATTTGGGACGGAGGGAATATATATATACATGACACTACTTATAAAGTCGGTTGATATAAGCCTAGTTTCTTTTCTAATAGTATTTTTTTTTTTAAAGATCTAATAGTGTCTATTTAGCATAATGATCGTCTGAAATGCGTTTTATAGATGTAATTTCCTCATGTGCAAACAATCCTCACACGACTTTCATTAATTATTTAGAGTTGGTCTTTAAAAAAAACTTGTTTTAACGCTTAGAAAACGTGTTTTATTTTACTAAGTTCTTGTCGGTGTCGAGTTTAACAAAGTGTCGGTATGACTAAAGTGTCATGTAATGTAACAAAGTGCCGGTGTAAAAAGTGCCGGTCGCGGTTTAACAAAGTGCCGGTCTTCAAAGTGCCGGTGCATGACCGTAACAAAGTGTCGGTGTAAAGTGTAACTCGGGAGTTTAGCAAGTGCCAGGTGTTAGTGTAACAAAGTGTCGAGTGTAAAAAAGTGTCATTGCATGTATATTAAGTGTCGGTTTATAAACTAACACGGCACTTTGTTACACTGCTTGGCACTTTGTTAAACTAACTGTGACACTTGTTTTACACTGCTTTACCAGACACTTTGTTACACTAACGCGGCAGCACTTTGTATGCTAACTGTGACAACTTTTACCCCGACGTCGGCACTATTTTACATTAACACCGACACTTTTAGATGTGTAAACTTAATAATAAAAAATCCCAAGACAATCGGACCAAAACAACAAAACGTACAGGAAATCAATTTATTGACTGGTTCTTTGTTCAAGATATGGGTAAAGAGAGAGATCGAAGAAGGAGGGAGGACAAGAATTAGGTTGTTGGTGGTGGGTATCATAATTGGCTCCATCCTGTTTCAACGCAATATGAAGAAAAAGGTAAGCAGTATTGACATTTTCTTCAAGAAATTCGCCATTGTTAAGCCCAGATGAATCTCTAATGTCGGCTATAGAGAGAGAGAGAGAGAAAGAGAGAGAGTGTGTGTGTTTTTTTTTTTTGAATTTGGGGATGAATAGGAGTTGGGCGCCGCGAGCGATGCGGGATGTGGAAGAGTCTATGAAGAAACAAAACAATTGAATAAAACTCTCTTGAAATATTATTGATATGACTGAGGTTTATATACATACAAATATGCTTGGAGAATAAGTAAAAGATTACAA
Source organism: Adenophora triphylla var. japonica (assembly GCA_022495995.1). Lineage (NCBI taxonomy): Eukaryota > Viridiplantae > Streptophyta > Magnoliopsida > Asterales > Campanulaceae > Adenophora > Adenophora triphylla. The sequence goes on along the minus strand of JAFEMH010001113.1, from coordinate 515,717 downwards.
CAAATAAGTAAAAAGATTACACAGGATTGTAGCAAATATTTACTTTCTATATCTAAATATATACAAAGATTAGGGAGGATCTTTTGGATCCTTATCACGACCCCTCAAGATGGACGATCCACGGAGAAGTCCAATCTTGGATAGCAAAGAGAGAAGCCGAGCACGAGGAAGAGGCTTTGTTAAGGCGTCCGCCAGTTGGTCATTCCCGGAGATATGTTGAACACGAAGATGCCCTTGTTGAACAAGTTCCCGAACAAAATGAAAAGCGAGGGCTAAGTGCTTCATACGTGAGTGAAAACCGGGTTGGCGGAGTAGTGCGTGGCTCCGAGGTTGTCACAATAAATAGTTGGTGTTTGTGGAATGTTGACACCAAGCTCGGAGAGTAAATTTCGAATCCAAACAACTTCAGCTGTGGCATCTGCAATGGCCCTAAACTCGGCCTCAGTGGAGGAGCGAGCTAGAGCTTTTTGTTTCTTTGAGGACCAAGCTACAGGATTTCGCCCAAGGTAAATAATGAACCCAGTTGTGGACACGTAATCATCCTTATCACCGGCCCAGTCGGCATCACAAAAAAAGTGAAGGGTGAAAGGTGAGTTGCGAAATAGTTGGATACCCAAGTCTAGTGTGCCATGGAGATAACGAAGATGGCGCTTGAGAGCAGTCCAATGTGATAGATGAGGGTGTTGCATGAACTGGGCTAATTTATTGACAGAGAAAGCAATATCCGGGCGGGTAATGGAAAGGTACTGTAAGCTCCCCACAATGTGTGACGACCCCAACCCTAGGCACTTATTTTAAATATTAAATTATATGCTTTTAATATTCATGTTAGCTTTATGTGTTCAATTATGTCTTTAAAATTCTAAATTAAGATAAATTGGGTGAAAAGTAAATTTAGGATCTTAATAAGAATTTATTGGACATTAAATAAAGAACTAGGGGAAATAATAATAAATGGGAATATGGTAAATAGTGTAGGGAGGTTAAATGAGTAGGATGTATTAATGGGATAAGGAATTAATTTTATTTTATTAAGTTAAAGTGAAAGCCTTGCTAATTTCCTTGGGGGGCCATTTTGTAGAGTCCTTCCTCCTTGTGCCAAGTGTTCCCTCACCATCACCTCTCTTACTACCCCTCACTTCTCCCTCCTTCTCCTTCATTCTCACTTCTTCATCCTAGAGAAACTAAGAAGACCTCCATTGAAGCCTTGCCCAAGCTTTGAAGTCAATGCATTCTTCATCAAAATCCAAGTCTAGGAGCACATTTGAAGATTGATCATCTTGGGAAACTCATCTAACTAGAAAGATTCACATTTCCTTCTAAAATCCAAGTAAGTTGTTATGACTTCTCTTCTCATGAATGCTCATGAATATTCCTTGTGGTTCTTGTTCTTATGTTGGTGATTTCTTGCTTGGGAAACCTATTGGGAGTTGAATGTGTTGATTTAGAACCTTGTTGGGTTTGTAGAAATATTGTGAGTTATGGAAGTTGAATGGATCTAGGTTTAAGACTTGATTTCATGGAGTTAAAGGAGTAGATTAAAGTTACCCAAGTTGGAAATGCCCTTTAGGTTCATAACTTAGGATGCACTTGGTTGGAATTTTGGTATTTTGGGAGATTGTTGTTTGTTGCTGCTGTTTTTACCTTTCTGGGCCGAGGGCACGAGTCGTGACCTCAGGCACGAGTCGTGCCATGTAAAGGTCACGAGTCGTCCCTTGGATAAAGGGAAGTCGTGACCAGTAAGGGGACGCCAGGTTCTGAGGGGGTAATTTGGGCACGAGTCGTGCCACAGGGCACGAGTCGTGCCACAGTCGAGATTTTCTCACCTCAACTTTATAGCTATTCAAACCTAATCAAAATCGAACCTAAATGAAATCTTTTTAACCTAGATTAAATTAGAATACTTGGCTTCTCAATGACGTTCTAAGTGATCAAAATGGAATAGGGGAAGTACCTTAAGTGTTGCTTGGAAAACGTTAGATAAACTAGTTTAGTAACTAAACAATTATGATCCCAACTTGGTAGATTCCCCTTAGACCTTTCAAGAGGCTATGTATTATTGTATAATGACTTTGTAGGATGGATTTATGCTACTTCCTTGCCGTACATTGAGTTCATATACATTGTTTCTATTGCATAGTGTATTGAATAAATGTTGCACTATGATATTGGTTGGACATGAGTATAGTTTACCATGTTGATATGTTGTTATCCCTTTTTGTGGATTTTATTCAAGTATCTATTATGTGCTTGATATGTGTGAGTCAGCTGACGTTGGGGGTATAACAGAATACGATCAATTATGGAAGTGTGACCTAATGTGATCGGATTATGTTATATCTGTGACCGTCCCCTCCTGTGGCCACGAGTTGGGGTTATAGCGTCTGTATTGAGCCAAAAAGCCTTACAGAGTTGCTACTGTCTTATATGGTTCCCTGAAAAACGGGTCTTATAAGACGTGAGTATTGCTTAAGCAGCTCACTGTAATTGGAGTATTATTATACCCAATGTTGTACGACTACTGTTCAGACGGGAAAAGGTAAACCAAGGTAATGGAATGTGTTTATAGCTTTCCCAATGTGTTATGTGCGGCGGTTATATGTTGCATTTATTTGGCATATTGCTGCATCCATAATAGCTTCTTGAGATTTATTCTCACCCCTCTCCCTTTCTTGTTTTAGATCCCGAGACGGGAGGACCGCCCAGTAAGGACGGAAAGGAGTTGGGCTGTGAGCATTTTGGGATATTGTCGGGGTACGTTAGGTTGGCGTAGAAATTATTTTGTCATAATTCCTTTTGGGAGTTTGTAATTATAAACTTTATTTTCTACGTTAAAAACCAATATCTTTTGTAACTAAACAGTTGATTGTTTTCAAAGTTAGTTATCTCCTCCTCAGATGTGGAGTTGAGTGGAGTTCTTTTGAAATGTTATATTATTAATGCTTATGTTTGAAAGTCAAAGTAAAGTTTTAAAAGTTTAGTGTTTTTGGGTTAGTTTGAGGACGCTCCAACTCGGGACACGTGTAGGTTCCGGGTCGGGGTCCTCACGGTTGTATCAAAGCTCGGTTAGAATTCTTGGGTAGAGTCTAGGCGAGTGAGAGTGTGTGTAGCGACGTCGAGTGTTTAATGCAGGAGTTTGTTGTAATGGCGGGAAATGAAGGTGATCCGAACTGGTTTGGGTGGTGTTGGTAATCCGAACGCCGAGATGATGGACATGTTAGAGGGTTCCTTCGGCATATGGCAACTCGGAATCAGAATTTGAATCGGAATCTAGGCGAGCAAGGGCAACATGGTTTGGAGAAGTTCGTGAAGATGTCTCCTCCTAGCTTCAACGGAGATCCGGATCCGGTGAAGGGCCGAGAGGTGGCTTGAGGCTATGAACAAGATTTTCGCGGCTATGGAGAGTACGGATGCGGAGAAAGTGAGATGCGCCGTTTTCAAATTGGAAGGACCGGCGGAGCATTGGTGGCAAGTGGTAAAGGATGGTTGGGACCGAGATTTGACACCGCGGACGTGGGAGAACTTCACGCTCAAGTTCCGAGATCACTTTGTGCCGATGGTTACTAGAGACAAGAAAGAAGGCGAGTTCCTGAAGGCTGGAGCAAGGGACCATGACGATAGCGCGGTATTCGGCAAAGTTCACGAGTTGGCCCGATATTGTCCCCATTTGGTGCCGGATGAGGAGAGGCGAGTTTACCGGTTTGTGAAAGGTTTAAGAGTTGAGTTTCGGAAGCAGTTGTTGGCGCATGCTTCGCCAATTTCCAACGGCGGTGAATATGGCGTACCGGATTGAGAACGACATAGAGGAGCATCGTGGTAAGAATGAAGGAGGAAACGAGGAACGCATTTCGGGGTCAAGGATCGGGACGAGAATAGAGTGCGTAGAGGACTTTCACCCGGGAGCGAATCGAGGAGGTCATGTGGCGGCTCCAGGCAAATCGTGCGACTTCCGGTCGGTTTGGGACAACATGTGGGTTTTGCAAGAGGATAGGGCATTCCGAAGACAAATGTTGGAGCAAACAAGGCAAGTGTTTGGAGTGTGGATCGCCGGGCCATTTCGGGAGGAATTGTCCCAAGTTACGAGAATAAAGCGACGGGTACCGGATTCGGGGGTCAAGGTAGTGGTGTGAAGAGAGATGTTGATGGGAAACCTAAGGATAAAGTCCAAGGTCGTGTGTTTGCTTTGGGTCGAGGGGAGGTCGATCCTAATGCCGTCATTAGAGGTATAGTTCCTGTCTCAGGAGTTAAGGCCCGCATTCTTATAGATCCGGGTCTTCCCATTCATTGTGGCGTCTCATTTTGCATTCTCATTGCATATCTTGCCTGAATCTATGCCTTATGTGTTAGAGGTCTCTACTCCTATGGGAGAGAGCCTTGAATCTTCTTTGATATATCGTGGATGTGATGTGACTATATGTGGGCATGTATTGCCGGTGGATTTGGTCGAGTTACCAATCCGTGATTTTGATGTGATCCTTGGTATGGATTGGTTGAGTCAGTGCCATGCTTTGGTAGGCTGTCGTAGGAAGCGAGTCTCATTTGCTATGCATGATGTGCCTACATTTATATTTGATGCCGATAAATCTATGTTCGGGTTACATGTTATTTCTGCCTTAAAAGCTAGAAAGATGCTATCTAAGGGGTGTACGGGTTACTTAGCTTATGTGGTAGATTCCAATAAGAAGTCTCCCGAGTTAGCTCATGTTCCGGTTGTGAATGAATTTAGTGATGTGTTCTCTAGTGAGTACTCTATGCCTCCGGATCGTGAGATAGAGTTTTGTATTGACTTAGTACCCGGTACCGCTCCTATCTCTAAAGCACCCTATAGAATGGCTCCGGCCGAGTTAAAAGAGTTGAAGGTCCAATTGCAAGAATTGTTAGACCGAGGTTTTATTAGATCTAGTGTGTATCCGTGGGGAGCACCGGTCTTGTTTGTTAGGAAGAAGGATGGTACCTTACGATTGTGTATTGACTATCGTTTGTTGAACCAAGCCACCATTAAGAATAAGTATCCTCTTCCGCATATAGATGATTTGTTTGACCAACTCCAAGGTTCCGTTATCTACTCAAAGCTTGATTTGAGAAGCGGATACCATCGATTGAAGATTAGACCGGATGATATTGCTAAGACGGCTTTCCGAACTAGATATGGTCATTATGAGTTTGTTGTGATGCCGTTTGGGTTAACTAATGCTCAGTAGTGTTTATGGATATGATGAACCGTGTCTTCAAGCCTTATCTCGATAGTTTTGTGGTGGTCTTTATTGATGATATTCTTGTGTATTCTAAGTCGGGAAGAGCATGAGAATCATTTGAGGATTGTCTTGTCCGTTCTTCGTGAGAAGCCAGGTTGTATGCTAAGTTCGGTAAGTGCGGGTTTTGGCTTGAGCGCATTTCTTTCTTGGGGCATGTTGTGTCGAGTTCGGGGATTTCCGTGGATCTGCAAAGATTGAAGCCGTGGTTAATTGGAAGCGGCCTTCGGCCGTGGAGAAGTCCGTAGTTTTCTGGGTTTGGCGGGGTACTATCGGAGGTTCATTGAGGGTTTTCTCGGATTGCTACTCCGTTGACTAGGTTGACTCGGAAAGATGTATTGTTTGTGTGGGATTCCAAGTGTGAAGCAAGTTTTGATGAATTGAAGAAGAGGTTGACGACGGCTCAGGTTCTTACCCTTCCGAAGTGGTTGCGAGAATTTTGTTATTTATAGTGATGCCTCGAAGGCGGGTTTGGGATGTGTGTTGATGCGAGAATGGGAAGGTTATTGCGTATGCCTCTAGGAAGTTATCACCGGCGGAACAGAATTATCCTACTCATGATATGGAATTGGCGGCGATTGTATTTGCGTTGCATAAGTGGAAGCATTATCTTTACGGAGCGAAATTCGAGATTTTCACCGATCATAAGAGTTTGAAGTACCTATTTACCCAAAAGGAGTTGAACAATGGCAAAGAAGATGGTTAGAGTTTTTGAAGGATTTTGATTGTGTCATATCCTATCATCCGGGAAAGGCCAATGTGGTGGCCGATGCGATTAGCCGAAAGGCGTATGTGACAGCCTTGAGTTCTCGGGAGTTGAAGAGTGAAGTGATAGTTGCGAATGTTCGAGCCGTTCCGACATTGTATGGTGATTTGAAGGAAGCTCAACAAGAAGATCCGGAATTGAAGAAAATTTGTGATCAAGTGCAAGATGGGAAAGCTGGGGATTTTGCTTTGAATCGAGATGGGATTTTAACTTTCCAAGGGAGAATTTGCGTTCCGTCATCGCCGGAAATCAAGAAGCGTGTTTTAGAGGATGGCCATAAGTCCAAGTTTGCGATTCATCCGGGGAGTACCAAAATGTATCAAGACTTGAAGCGTGGATATTGGTGGAATGGAATGAAAAGGGAAATAGCGGATTATGTATATAAGTGTTTGACGTGTCAACAGATTAAGGCAGAACATCAAAGACCGGCGGGACTACTTCAACCATTGGATATTCCGGAATGGAAATGGGAAGGGATCTCGATGGATTTTGTTTCGGGTTTGCCTCTCACCGCAAAGAAGATGGATGCTATATGGGTTATTGTGGATCGGTTGACGAAGTCGGCTCATTTTCTTCCGGTATCAACCAAGTTTTCGTTAGAGAAGTTAGCTCAGTTGTACTTAAAGGAGATTGTAAGACTTCACGGAGTTCCGGTTAGTATTGTTTCCGATAGAGATCCGAGGTTTACATCTAGATTTTGGAGAGCATTGCATGAAGCCTTGGGTTCTAAGTTGTGTTTTAGTACCGCGTTTCATCCTCAAACCGACGGTCGGTCAAGAGAACTATTCAGATACTTGAGGATATGTTACGAGCTTGTGTGATGGATTTCCAATTATCTTGGGAGGATCATCTACCTTTAGTGGAGTTTGCTTACAACAACAGTTATCAGTCTAGTATCGAGATGGCTCCGTATGAGGCGTTATATGGTAGGAAGTGTCGATCTCCGATGTGTTGGGACGAGGTTGGTGAAGCGAGACTTTGGGGTCCGGACTTGGTTAGAGATTCTACGGAGAAGATCAAGGTGATTCGGGATAGATTGAAGACGGCTCAGAGTAGACAGAAAAGCTACGCCGACAATAGAAGACGGGATTTATCATTTCGGGTTGGTGACTTTGTATTCTTGAAGGTCTCTCCGAGGATGGGGATTAAAAGGTTTGGGAATAAGGGTAAGTTGGCTCCGAGATTTGTAGGACCGTTTGAGATTCTAGAGAAGATAGGGGAACTGGCTTACCGGTTAGCGTTGCCTCCGTCTTTCTCTTTGCTTCATGATGTATTTCACGTTTCTATGCTTAGGAAGTATTGTCATGACCCCTCCCATGTTTTGAGCTCTCCTCCCGATGATGTCCAAGCGGACATGTCGTATGTTGAAGAGCCATTAAGAGTATTAGAATTCCAAGTTAAAGAGTTGAGAACCAAGAGTATTCCGATAGTGAAAGTCCTTTGGAAGAATCATACAGTTGAGGAAGCGACGTGGGAGCTAGAGTCGGAGATGAGAGCGAAATACCCGTGGTTGTTTGAAAATTCAAGTAAGTTTCCTTTTAAAATTCGGGTCGAATTTTCTTTAAGGGGGAGTGAGTGTGACGACCCTGACCCTAGGCACTTATTTTAAATATTAAATTATATGCTTTTAATATTCATGTTAGCTTTATGTGTTCAGTTATGTCTTTAAAATTCTAAATTAAGATAAATTGGGTGAAAAGTAAATTTAGGATCTTAATAAGAATTTATTGGACATTAAATAAAGAACTAGGGAAATAATAATAAATGGGAATATGGTAAATAGTGTAGGGAGGTTAAATGAGTAGGATGTATTAATGGGATAAGGAATTAATTTTATTTTATTAAGTTAAAGTGAAAGCCTTGCTAATTTCCTTGGGGGGGGGGGGCCATTTTGTAGAGTCCTTCCTCCTTGTGCCAAGTGTTCCCTCACCATCACCTCTCTTACTACCCCTCCCTTCTCCCTCCTTCTCCTTCATTCTCACTTCTTCATCCTAGAGAAACTAAGAAGACCTCCATTGAAGCCTTGCCCAAGCTTTGAAGTCAATGCATTCTTCATCAAAATCCAAGTCTAGGAGCACATTTGAAGATTGATCATCTTGGGAAACTCATCTAACTAGAAAGATTCACATTTCCTTCTAAAATCCAAGTAAGTTGTTATGACTTCTCTTCTCATGAATGCTCATGAATATTCCTTGTGGTTCTTGTTCTTATGTTGGTGATTTCTTGCTTGGGAAACCTATTGGGAGTTGAATGTGTTGATTTAGAACCTTGTTGGGTTTGTAGAAATATTGTGAGTTATGGAAGTTGAATGGATCTAGGTTTAAGACTTGATTTCATGGAGTTAAAGGAGTAGATTAAAGTTACCCAAGTTGGAAATGCCCTTTAGGTTCATAACTTAGGATGCACTTGGTTGGAATTTTGGTATTTTGGGAGATTGTTGTTTGTTCTTCTTTGTTTTACCTTTACGGGCCGAGGGCACGAGTCGTGACCTCGGGCACGAGTCGTGCCATGTAAAGGTCACGAGTCGTCCCTTGGATAAAGGGAAGTCGTGACCGATGAGGGGACGCCGGGTTACGAGGGGTAATTTGGGCACGAGTCGTGCCTGGGGCACGAGTCGTGCCACTGGTCGATTTCTCACCTCAACTTTATAGCTATTCAAACCTAATCAAACTCGAACCTAAATGAAATCTTTTTAACCTAGATTAAATTAGAATACTTGGCTTCTCAATGACGTTCTAAGTGATCAAAATGGAATAGGGGAAGTACCTTAAGTGTTGCTTGGAAAACGTTAGATAAACTAGTTTAGTAACTAAACAATTATGATCCCAACTTGGTAGATTCCCCTTAGACCTTTCAAGAGGCTATGTATTATTGTATAATGACTTTGTAGGATGGATTTATGCTACTTCCTTGCCGTACATTGAGTTCATATACATTGTTTCTATTGCATAGTGTATTGAATAAATGTTGCACTATGATATTGGTTGGACATGAGTATAGTTTACCATGTTGATATGTTGTTATCCCTTTTTGTGGATTTTATTCAAGTATCTATTATGTGCTTGATATGTGTGAGTCAGCTGACGTTGGGGGTATAACAGAATACGATCAATTATGGAAGTGTGACCTAATGTGATCGGATTATGTTATATCTGTGGCCGTCCCCTCCTGTGGCCACGGGTTGGGGTTATAGCGTCTGTATTGAGCCAAAAGCCTTACAGAGTTGCTACTGTCTTATATGGTTCCCTGAAAAACGGGTCTTATAAGACGTGAGTATTGCTTAAGCAGCTCACTGTAATTGGAGTATTATTATACCCAATGTTGTACGACTACTGTTCAGACGGGAAAAGGTAAACCAAGGTAATGGAATGTGTTTATAGCTTTCCCAATGTGTTATGTGCGACTGGTTATATGTTGCATTTATTTGGCATATTGCTGCATCCATAATAGCTTGCTGAGATTTATTCTCACCCCTCTCCCTTTACTGTTTTAGATCCCGAGACAGGAGGACCGCCCAAGTAAGGACGGAAAGGAGTTTGGCTGTGAGCATTTTGGGATATTGTCGGGGTACGTTAGGTTGGCGTAGAAATTATTTTGTCATAATTCCTTTTGGGAGTTTGTAATTATAAACTTTATTTTCTACGTTAAAAACCAATATCTTTTGTAACTAAACAGTTGATTGTTTTCAAAGTTAGTTATCTCCTCCTCTGATGTGGAGTTGAGTGGAGTTCTTTTGAAATGTTATATTATTAATGCTTATGTTTGAAAGTCAAAGTAAAGTTTTAAAAGTTTAGTGTTTTTGGGTTAGTTTGAGGACGCTCCAACTCGGGACACGTGTAGGTTCCGGGTCGGGGTCCTCACACAATGGCTCTATATTCGGTGGGGTTACAGATGGGAGAGACAGGATGTTTGGTGAGAGGAGGATAAGTAGCCATAGGAGTGACAGAAGGTTTGGAGTTAGACATATTGTGGCGAGACAAAAGGTCATAAATGTATTTCGACTGAGAAAGAAGAAAACCATTGGCATTTGGAGTCACTTCGACTCCAAGGAAGTAGGAAAGGGGACCGAGGTCCTTTAGAGAGAAACGAGAGGACAATGTGGTGATGAATGTAGAGAGAAAGTCCGAAGAAGGACTAGTGACGATAATATCGTCGACATATACTAGGAGGTAAAGAGACAAGGAAGATTTTGTGTATATAAAGAGTGATGGGTCAGCAATGGAGGAGCGAAAACCAAAGGCAAGGAGAAAGTTTTTAAGTTCCATGTACCATGCCCGGGGTGCCTGTTTGAGGCCATAAATGGCCTTGTGAAGACGGCACACGTGGGAGGGGTTTGTAGCGTCAGTAAAGCCAGGAGGTTGAGACATAAAAACAGTCTCATGAAGGTTGCCTTGTAAAAAGGCATTGTTGATATCAAGTTGTCGAAGATTCCAACCATGACAGAGAGCAAGAGACAAGAGAAGACGAACTGTGACGGGCTTAACCACTGGACTGAAGGTATCCGAGTAATCTACACCGGGGCGTTGATGAAATCCTTTTGCAACTAATCGAGCCTTATATTTTTGAATAGAATTATCCGGGTTGTATTTGATACGAAACACCCATTTACAACCAACGATGTTAGGAGCAGAATGTGAGGGTACCAATGACCATGTATTGTTTCAGGTAAGAGCAGAGAACTCTTCAAACATAGCAGCACGCCAAAGTGGGGAGGCAAGGGCCTACTTTGTGGAGGTGGGTAAGCTGGTGGGGTTGGAGGTAGAGATAAGGTTGGCGTATTTGGGATTTGGTTTGATGATTCCTCTGGAGAGTCTAGTGGTGATGGTGCGAGGAGGGGGTGGAGGTGGGGGTGGTGGTGGAGTTGGGTTGTTGGCGGCGCAGAGGAAGAGGCGGGAGGCTGTTTTGGGCGGTGGGTGGGAGTCTTTGGTGTTGGCGGCGGGGGTGGAGGGCGGGGAACTGTTTGAGTCGGCAAGAGAGGGGGAGGAAGGGGAGTGAGGGGCAGAGTTATTGGATAAAGAAGAGGGTGGGTCAGGAGCGGGGGTGGGTGGGTTGGGGAGGATAGGTAGTGTAACGGAACACCATTGAGAGGGTGTTATAGCAGGTGAGGGAGGAGTAGAGGAGGTGAGAGTTGGGGAGGGAAAATTGTCTTCCACGAACTTGACGTGTCGGGAAGTATAGATGCGATGGGTGGATGGGTCTAGACAGTAATAGGCTGATTGGGTGGGGGAATAGCCAATGAAGATACATGGGGTAGAACGGGGGGCAAGTTTGTGACGTGTGTAGGGGCGGAGCCATGGGTAGCATAGGCAACCGAAGCTGCGGAGTTTGGTATAGTTTGGGTGTTTATGGAAGAGGCGATAGTAGGGTGAGTCATTTTGAAGGGTGGGGGTGGGAAGGCGGTTAATGAGGTATGTGGCGGTAATGAAGGCATGAGTCCAATACTTTAGGGGAAGATTGGCATGGGAAAGGAGGGTTAAACCAGTCTCGACGATGTGACGATGGCGACACTCGGCATAGCCATTATGCTCGGGTGTGTGTGGAGGGGAGGTTAGATGGGTGATACCATTTTGAGAGAGGGATGGTGTAAGTTTGAGGTATTCACCTCCGTTGTCAGAGTATAACTGAATAATGGGTTTGTTGAAGAATTTTTCAACAAGGGACTTGAACCGAGTGAAGGTGTGAAAAGTGTTGGATTTATGTTTAAGGGGGTAGAGCCAAACGTATTTTGTGTAGTGATCAACGAAAATGACATAATACTTAAAATTATCATGAGAGTGAACAGGAGAAGTCCAGACATCAGAGAAAATGAGTTCAAGAGGAGCAGCGGAAGTGAGAGAAGAAACATCAAAAGGTAACTTATGGATTTTATTAATATCGCAAGAGTTACAGTTGGAAAAACCACCAGACTTAATAGATAAAGAAAGCTGTCTATTTAAAAACGAAATAATAGGGGGGGCGGGGTGTCCTAAACGATGATGCCAAGAGTGAGTTGTTGCGGAGGTGCCAAGGAGAGCTTGAGGCGAGGAGGGATGCCATAGATAGACACCTCGATCATTTGTGCCTTGGAGGAGAATTTGGTGAGTCGAAAGATCCTTGACAAAAAAAGAAGAGTGTGAGAATTCGATGAAAGCATTGTTGTCTTTACAGAACTGTGAAACGGATAAAATATTTCGAGAAATTAACGGAACAAAAAGAACATTAGAGAATTAAAGTGTGCGATGAGAAGAAGGGAGAGTAAATGAACCTATTTCCGATATAGGGAGGGAGGAGCCATCGCCAATGATCACATCGTCGCAACCGTAAGGATGATGAAGAGAAAGATTGGCAAGGTCATTGGTGAGGTGGTGGGTGGCTCATTTGTCAAGAAGCCAAGAATTATGGGACGGATGGTTGGTGGAGATGGTGTGAGCTTGCGGCTGACTGGAAGAGGAGGGACAAGCTGGGCGGGAATTGGTGGTGGGGGGAGGGGGAAAGGTAACAGATGGGTAGTCACGTTTAAAGCGGTAAGCACCGGGGAAATAACATGGCCAACAAATCGACAGTATTGACACTTACCTTTGAACGGGGCGGGGGAGGAATTCCCAGGTCTAGAGTGAGATGGAGGGGGCGGAAAAGGTGAGTGAGGAGCAGAGAAATTAGGTGGGGATGGGAAGAGGGCGGTGTTGCGGTTGTTGGGACGGGTGGGGTTAGGGCGGAAGGAGCTGCAAGGGCGGTGGCGGGATAGGTTGTGGGAGGGGTATGTTGTTTTAGGGTAAGCTCATGGTTTATGAGTTTCTCATGGAGAGCCTCAAAGGATATGGGTGTGTCACGAGCACGAACGGAGTCAATAACTGGTTTGAAGGTTTCATAATCAAGGCCTTTGAGGGTTTTGGCAACTATGTCTTCGGGATCCATGGGTTTGCCAAGGATGGCTAGTTTGTCTGTCAAGGATTTTATTGAGTGCATATAATCAGCAATGGGTTGAGTGGTTTTGGTGAGGTTGTCCAGATTATCCTTTACTTGAAGGATGTGTCCGCGGGAAGGATTAGGCGTAGGTGGTGCGGAGAAGGGTCCATGCTTGATTGGAGGTCTTAGCTTGGAGAACTAAGGGAGCAACGGTAGGGTCAAGGTTCCTAGTAGGGCACCTAAGATAAGGCGGTCTTGACGGCTCCAAGTAATGAAAGCCAGGGTTATCAGTTTCTTGGTTATTGGTGGTGATTTTGGGTGGTGGGGCTGGGTGGGTGCCGTCTACAAATCGGAGTAGATCAAGGCCAAAGAGAATGGAATCAAGTTGGGCGGCCCAAGGGAGATAGGAAAGCGGGGTTAGGGTGATACAGGAAGAAAGGTTGACGAGAATGAGTGGAGAGTTTGGTTCAGCCGAGTTGGGTATGGTGGATGTCGGCATGGACATGGTGGTGGCTGCTATGTTTAACCGAGAAAAATAAAGGAACAAGGAAGCTCTGATACCATATGAAGAAACAAAACAATTGAATAAAACTCTCTTGAAATATTATTGATATGACTGAGGTTTATATACATACAAATATGCTTGGAGAATAAGTAAAAGATTACAACAAATAAGTAAAAAGATTACACAGGATTGTAGCAAATATTTACTTTCTATATCTAAATATATACAAAGATTAGGGAGGATCTTTTGGATCCTTATCAGAGTCGACGACGTGTTCTAAAAGACTACGTGTTCTAAAAACACGTTTTTTCTATTGTTCAGGAAAAATTGATTTTTTTGTAAGATTTTGGCAATTATTTAAGGTCAAAATTCAGCAAAATCAGGAAAATGTTCACGCTTCTCCCAAAACAATTATTTCTTTGTCATATTTAACTAATAAAAATAGTTACATTAGGGTTTGAAATAATTAATGTAACAACCCGAGCTCCGATGCTCGGCCGCTACGCAGGCACCACACACTGGCCCACTAAGCATCTCCTCATTTGGGTTAATCACAGCCCATAACAAGCCTCAAAAAATCTAATGGATGATTTGATGCTTGGTAGTAGTGTATGGCAGGGCCGGTCCTGTGATAAATGGGGCCCTAGGCTTAGTAGTCGGTTGGGGCCCTCATTTTTTTAATCCCCAATGGTGATGGGCGATGACGTTCCAAAATCTCTATTCTCTGCTCATTATTTTTGTCACGTTGTTCTTTTTGTTCGAGACCTTTCTTTATGTTTTTTCTTAAATTTTAGCATTCTTTTCTTCAAGGTCTCTCTTTTCGTCATTCTCTAGCTTTTAGATTTTGTTAATAAAATGATTGAGATTTTTGACTATTAAAGATTGATAATTAGATTGGGTTAACATTTTTTATTTGAGATAATTTGGAGTAATTTAAAGAAATATTGTAATAAAATTATAATGATAATCACAAAGTATTCAAATAACTATTAGGATAATATTAAGATGATAATTGAAGATAGAGAAAATTGTAAATAATTTAATATTCTAGAAGAGTACTAAAAAATTTGACCAATAAACACTGATACCAGGAATTGAAACATGGCCAATTTACTTTTTGGTTGTCTACTTAACCACTTGGTCACTTTAGTACATATGTAAAATTTTGTGGTGGCCCTAGGCAATGGCCTCACTTGCCTTGCACTAGGGTCGGGCCTTGTGTATGAGCATTCTATATATCACACTAAATTTTCACATATTTTCAATATGGGATGGGGATATCACTATTAAGGTTCTGTATTTTGAAACCTGGGATTTTTTTCGTCGATGACATTACATCATAAAGTGTTCCACTTTTCCAGCTTCAAACTCTTTCCGACGTCTTCTGCTTCTTTAATTTTCCAAAAGGTCAGTACATTATAGAACTGCACCTATATAATAAGTAAACAGAAAAGAGAAGATATGTTTTTAAGCAAATTTTAGACATTCATTTTGGACCGATGGAGTGTTAAAGATAGTTGGAACTTACAGGATTGAGCTCTCTTTTGTCAGACTTGAGGTCCTCAAGTGTTTGTGATTCTGACTCTTTTCTCCTTCTCACCATGCCTTCTTCTTCAGATTCAGATTCAGATTCAGCTTCTGATTCAGATTCAGATTCTTCTGGATATGGAAACTCCAAGGGGTCTAATTCCACGCTCACCTGATTATCGTTTAAGCCCTTCAAGAACATCTCATTTGTTTTCGACGTCCAATCATCCAGCACTGACAAACACAAATTTAAGATACTCGTTGCCACATATCTGAACGGTTTTCGCTTAACCAAGATCTTGTAGACAAAGATGGCAATAATGAACATGCAAAGTGCCGGTAAAAACAGAGAGAATGAAATTAAGACACAAGTAGAAACAATGATAATAAGTGGAGAAAATAAGAAGCCAAGAAACACAACAAAAGTCAGCTTAATCCCTCTGCAAATTACAGGAGAAGACATTGATGAAATCTTTATATAGCTCTTAAAGCTTCAGAAAATATTATATATATATATACATAATTTGTGTATATATGTTTTATCACTGTGTCAATTTATATCTATGTTTTTGTTAGGACATGGGAAGAAGGGTGTACTTTTGAAAGAAACTTGTCATTTTTTTTGGTCCTCAAAAAATTAAAATATTTGTAAAAACATTTTACTTGTGCTGCTATTGTCTAGATAACTTACAACTTGGATTTTTTCTAGATTTTTATTTTATTTTTTTAAACTCTCTTCTCAAGAAAATAATATATACAGTATATACGTAGGAATGGACTTGGGCTGCAAACGAAATAAGCGGTACCTTAATTTTAAAGCTGGGCCACGGCCCATACATTATGCAAACCAGCTTGATTCTGAACTCAATTATAGCCCCGTTAATACGTTTGAGATTGAGTGTTTGATGAGCATGGACCTCGGCGACCGCATATAGAGTCACTTTGTTGGAAATTAAATTAATAAGCACCACAGATTAAACAACAATTTAATCAACAGTAGGGGATTTTATTGATCAAGTCAAACGTACCAATTAAGCCAATAGCAAAACCGAAAGCCAAGAAACAGGATCAGGAAAACAGACAGAAACAATAAAACAAACGGTTAGAAAACTTATCGTGATTTGATCGAGTCGCCTTAGGAAGACTGTCCTAAGAGAAAATATTACCCCCAATTGGTGCAACTCAGGTACAGGCAAATTTCTCCGAGGATAAAACGATCACGGACTACGTACCACAAAGCAGCACACAGGTAGGTAGTCACCGGCGGTCCTATCTCAATCGCCTTGAATCTCACGAACTAATCTCTATGAACGGGAGTAATTAACAATGAAAGAAACTTGAGAAACTAGGTTTTTCTCTTAATCTCTCATTGTCTCACACGGCTGGAGGAAAGTAGTATTTATATATATGTGATATAATTTAGGTTTAGGAATTAATTAATCCCAAAAAAACCCACAGAACTTTCGGCCCAGGAAGGAAACGTCCGTCATAAGCGCGGCCGCCCTTGAGGGTGCACGACCGCGCTCAACACCAGAAAATTAAGGTGAAGCTTCGGCAAGCCAGCGCGGCCGCCCTAGGCGTGAGCGCGGCCGCCCTCCTTCGCAGAGCTTCGACGGAATTTTCCCCTGTTTTGCCAAATTCAATTCAAGCCAAATTAACCCCAAGGTCATAGACTATGAACTCACATACCACATATACAAATATTCCAACAATCCCCCACAAGTTCATAGAAATATGACGTGTACAGATTGTCTATTGCCATGCTTTCAATAATGGTACCTTCCGCGAACCACTACTATGTTATCCAACGCAAACCTCCACGGGACCGGATGAACGGGTGTCTTGAATCCGATGCCTTTGGATGTAGAGGCCTTTCTTTGGTAACAAACACAACAAAAGCTATGATAGGTCCTCTATCGAACACTTGACGCTTATAAGCCATACGTCCCGATCCTCTATCATGAATGCTTTCAAGGAATAACCCAAATTCCTCTAGTTGCGGCCAACAACAACACTCACTTAGCTGGGCATCTCAGAAGATGTACTGCTAACATCTTGTCTAAAAGACTTGATCCCATTCAAAGTTCCAAACTTTTACTATATTAGCAGCAACGAGCACCTCTAGGCTATTCAGGGGATAGACTCAGACATGTAATATGTCAATCTATTATTTGGTGCTCCGACTCACCCCACAGCTTGTTATTACCACATTGAATCTCCTTTGTGGGATCTCAACTCGAGGTAGATTGGGTTGCCGGCTGCGTTTGAGTCAGACGGGGTTCAGTCCCATCCCCAACCTAGATTTTTGAACAAGAGCAAATTCTAGCCCTTTGGTTAAAGGATCAGCTGTGTTATCCTTGGTACCAACATAATCAACAGCTATCACCTTTCGAGACACAAGATCCCTTATAGATTTTAATCTAATTTGGATGTGTCTCCTAGTTTTACAGTTGTACTTGACACTTTTCGGTTTCTCAATTGTGGCGGTGTTGTCACAATGTACGGAGATAACAGGCATGGGCTTACTAACCATGGGCAACTCGAGACATAAGTCCTCGAAGCCATTCAGCTTCCTATCCAAAAGAGTGTCGAGGCAACTAATTCGGCCTCAAAAGTAGACCTAGACAACAGAGTTTGTTTGGTCGACCTCCAAGCGACCGGCTCCGCCTAAGGTGAAAACATACCGTACGGCCATAACTCCCGGAGTTATAGGCAATCCAGCTTGCATCACTATATCCTTCAAGAACAGAAGGATATTTTCCGTAATGCAGCCCAAGGGAAATCGTTCCCTTCAAGTACTTGAGAACTCTATCAAGAGCTTCCCAATGTGCTTTACTTGGACATTGAGTATATCTAGCCAACCTAGTAACCGAGTAGGATATATCTCAGTTCACAAGTACAATTGGCAAGATACATCAAACTTCCAATTATTTGAGAATATCTCAACTGAGCCATCGGTACTCCACTTTCATTCTTAGTAAGAGCAGATGAAGGGTCATATGAAGTCTTAGCCACTTTGCAATTCTTATAACCAAATTTCTCAATTACACTTTCAGTATAATGAGATTGCGATATGGTTATGCCACTAGTTGAACGAGTCAACTTAAGGCCAAGAATCACACTTGCTACTCCCATATCTTTCATCTCAAACTTACCTTTCAAGAATGCCTTAGTAGTATCAATTATCCTCATATCCGTTCCAAACAACAGAATATCATCGACATACAGACATAAGACAATACTACTATCACCAATACTCTTGCTATAGACACACTTATCAAACTCATTAGTAACAAAGCCAAACGATGAGATAATTTTATCAAATTTCTCATGCCATTGCTTAGGGGCTTGTTTAAGTCCATACAAGGACTTAACAAGTTTACAAACCTTTCTCTCATTGCCAGGGGCCTCAAAACCTTCGGGTTGATCCATATAAATTTCTTCCTCAAGATCGCCATGCAAGAAAGCGGTCTTAACATCCATCTGATGGATAGGAAGATCATATACAGAGGCCAATGCGATAAGCATTCGGATTGTAGTCATTCTAGCAACTGGCGAATAGGTATCGAAATAGTCTATTCCTTCCATTTGCTTGAATCCCTTAGCCACTAACCTAGCCTTAAACTTGTCAACGGTTCCATCCGGTTTTAGTTTCCTTTTAAAGACCCACTTACATCCTATCGTGCTACAACCAGGAGGGAGATCGACCAATTCCCATGTCCCATTAGAGACA
This sequence comes from Adenophora triphylla var. japonica, assembly GCA_022495995.1. NCBI lineage: Eukaryota > Viridiplantae > Streptophyta > Magnoliopsida > Asterales > Campanulaceae > Adenophora > Adenophora triphylla. The sequence continues at coordinate 497,049 of JAFEMH010001113.1, read as the reverse complement.
ATAGAATCCATCTCACTCTTAGCAGCATCCTTCCACTGCTTGGCATCAGAAGTAGCCATAACAGCTTTGAAGGTTAGAGGATCACCCTCGACATTGTAAGTGATAAAATCATTTCCAAAGTCCTTGGTGGTCCTTGCCCGTTTGCTCCTTCTTGGTTCAATCTCATCGTCAGAATGAGTTGCACTGGAATCAACCCCACATTGGTCAGCTCCTCTACTTGAGCAGGAATGGACTTAGTGGTCGGGTTAGATTCCTTAGGAAGTCCGTCCTTCATAGGAAACACATCCTCAAAAAATGTTGCATCACGTAACTCAACTATAGAGTTCACATCTATGCCAGAAATTTCAGATTTTATAATAAGAAATCTCAATGCATAACTTATTTCAGAATAACCTATAAAGATAGCATCAACAGTTTTAGGTCCAAGCTTTTTCCTTTTATGTGCGGGTACAAGTACCTTTGCAAGGCACCCCCACACTTTTAAGTGTTTCAAGCTAGCCTGTCGACCTCTCCAAAGTTCAAACGGACTTTCCTTTCTATGTTTAGGAGGGACTCTATTCAGAATATGGCAAGCCGTATTCAAAGCCTCTCCCCACATATATTTGGGCAGTCCAGAACTTATGAGTAAACTGTTAATCATATCAGTAAGGGTTCTATTCTTACGTTCTGCAACACCATTTGATTGAGGGGTGTAGGGAGGAGTCTCTTCATGAACTATTCTGTTTTCTTGGCAATAATACATGAAGGGGTTAGACTCATATTCACCTCCTCTATCAGACCTTAACCGTTTAAGTTTCTTGCCGGTTTGTGTTTCTGCTTCGTTCTTAAATATAATGAATTTATCTAATGCTTCATCCTTAGAATTAAGCAAGAACACATAACAGTATCTACTAGCATCATCAATAAAGGTGAGAAAGTATTTCTTTTTGTCTTTGGTCAACACGCCATTAAATTCACAAATATCAGTATGAACTAAATCTAGAATTTCAGAATTTCTCACAACCGACTTAAACGGACCTTTTGTAGATTTAGCTTCAACACATACATGACACTTAGAATTCTTATCAATAGCATGTTTAGGAATAATATCTAAATTCATCATTCTTTTCACAGAATCATAGTTAATATGTCCTAAACGACCATGCCAAACATTTGAAGATTCAATGGAATAAGAAACAGGATAATCAATAGAACTAAAAATATTGTTGTGCGAACAAACATCAGTTTCAACTCTAATTTTAAATAAACCATCCGAGGAATAACCTTTCCCCACAAAACTACCAGAATCCAAAATTATAACCTTATTACATTTAAATGAAATCTCAAATCCTTCCCTAACTAGACTAGAACCACTAATAATGTTGCGACAAATATCAGGAACGTGATACACTCGTTGCAAGGAAAGAATGCGCCCATTAGGAAACTTCAGGTCCACGCGTCCAATTCCAAGCACCTTTGCAGCACTAGAGTTCCCCATCGTCACTGATCTACCACGGTCAGGCTGGTAAGACACAAATAGCAATTTATCAGCACAAACGTGCACATTTGCCCCAGTGTCAACTAGCCACTCGTTGGGTTCATAGACAGTAAAGATTTCAGGATAAGAAGTTACATACTTTGTAACATTGCAGGTCAGAGCGTCAACTCCAGGTGCGTCAGAGTCAGGATCATCATAATCCTTCGGACCCAACACCATGTTGACAGCAGGATGGTCATCAGCAGAGCCTTGTGGTCCTTTTCCTTTCTTGGACGGGCAGTCCCTAGAAAAGTGTCCACCTTCTCCACAATTCCAGCAGTTCTGTTTTGCTTTTGGCTTCCTAAAGTTATTTTTCTTAACTTTAAGTTTATCATGGTTTTCTTTATCCTTAGAAGTTTTCACACCTTTTCCTTTAAACTTGCTTTTACCGGTTATCATATTAGCAGCAGCCTCCACAGGTACGCTAGGTTGGTTACCATTATGCACCTCCTGAATCGCAATTGCATTCATCAACTCATTGAGTGTCAAGCTTCCAGTACGATGCTTGAGGGTCATACCGAATTCCCCCCAAGATCGAGGAAACTTCTCAATGATGGCCATGACAGCGAACTTATCAGGAAGTCCCATGTCAGCATCCTTGAGTGATTGCAAAATGATTTGGAGTTCGTGCACTTGATCGGTAACCGACTTTCCCTCACTCATGTGATAATTCAGGAACTTTCCCACTTGGTACTTTTCCACACCGGAGTCACTGCCGTACTTCTTGGAAAGCGAATCCCACAGGGACGCAAAGAAACAGAGGAGCAGAGCAATAAACATCAAAGAGTGCACTCGACAAAGCTGACAGAATGCATCCTCGAACAACATCATCTGCTCCTTTCATAGTTTAACAGCGGCCACACTAACTGGATCATCACCATTCGTAGCGGGACATTTAGATGTCGCATACTGACATACCCTTAATTGACAGCCAGATCTTCATGCGTTCAGACCAACGCTTGAAGTTCTTGCCACCGAACTTCTCCGGAAGATCGGAGGTGTCAACTAGGGACTTAAAGGGAGAGCTAGAGGAACCACCAGACATGATCAAATAAAACTATTTTCTCTTAGACTGTTGGAAATTAAATTAATAAGCACCACAGATTAAACAACAATTTAATCAACAGTAGGGAATTTTATTGATCAAGTCAAACGTACCAATTAAGCCAATAGCAAAACCGAAAGCCAAGGAACAGGATCAGGAAAACAGACAGAAACAATAAAACAAACGGTTAGAAAACTTATCGTGATTTGATCGAGTCGCCTTAGGAAGACTGTCCTAAGAGAAAACATTGCCCCCAATTGGTGCAACTCAGGTACAGGCAAATTTCTCCGAGGATAAAACGATCACGGACTACGTACCACAAAGCAGCACACAGGTAGGTAGTCACCGGCGGTCCTATCTCAATCGCCTTGAATCTCACGAACTAATCTCTATGAACGGGAGTAATTAACAATGAAAGAAACTTGAGAAACTAGGTTTTTCTCTTAATCTCTCATTGTCTCACACGGCTGGAGGAAAGTGGTATTTATATATATGTGATATAATTTAGGTTTAGGAATTAATTAATCCCAAAAAAACCCACAGAACTTTCGGCCCAGGAAGGAAACGTCCGTCATAAGCGCGGCCGCCCTTGAGGGTGCGCGACCGCGCTCAACACCAGAAAATTAAGGTGAAGCTTCGGCAAGCCAGCGCGGCCGCCCTAGGCGTGAGCGCGACCGCCCTCCTTCGCAGAGCTTCGACGGAATTTTTCCCTGTTTTGCCAAATTCAATTCAAGTCAAATTAACCCCAAGGTCATAGACTATGAACTCACATACCACATATACAAATATTCCAACACACTTCACGCTCGGACCAACCGGATGGACTCGTTCAGAATTTTATCGTCAATCAATCTGACCGCAAGCTTGCACTACAAGGAAAAACGATTTTAGCTACGGCAAATTCCGTAGCTAAAATGAAGATTCCGTAGCTAAGTCGTGTTTAGAGACGGATTTATTCCGTAGCTATTCCGTGGGTGCAGGTTCGTCGCTAAATTGGGCGTCATTTGTTTGTAGGCTGTTTTAGAGACGGACATATTCGTCTCTAATTTAGAGACGGACATATCTGTCTCTAATTTAGAGACGGATATGTCTGTCTCTAATTTAGAGACGGATATGTCCGTCTCTAATTTAGAGACAGATATGTCCGTCTCTAATTTAGAGACGTACATATCTGTCTCTAAAACAGCTACAAAACAGCAACGCCCAATTTAGCGACCAACCTGCACCCACGGATTAGCTACGGAATAAATTTGTCCCTAAACACAATTTAGAGACAGAATTTTCATTTTGACAACAAAATTTGTCGTCTCTAAAACACATTTTCCTTGTAGTGTGTATAGATATATATATATATATATATATATATATATATGAATTATAATACTACTAAAATACAGTTATAAATAACCTTATATTGAAAAAATTGTCATATACATCAATTAACAATGTCAAAATATCACTACTAAAATCATAAATCTGATCCTAGAACTTCATTTCTGAATTGTAAATAACTTCATCTGAATCGTTGTTCAATCCTTGACCCATGTTATTATTAAGCGATGCTTCTTCATTCAGTAATAAACCATCCCCAAATATATCTTCAAAGTTGGAAATAAGACCAAACCCATCCTTAGAACTTAAAAGGTAGAAGTTGTTGACTTGTATTTCTTAAATTCTGGTCAAGCCAATCTGCAAATAATACCTTTGGGGAAAGTTGTTGTCATGAGCTTCTTGTTGACAGTTGAAAACTTGTTGAACGAGATGATCTGCATCAGTTGATGACTGAAGGGAATTAAAACTCGAGTTTTGTGTAGTCACTTTCAGGGAAGGAGAAGAATTATCTGTCCTTCCAGGTAAAATGTTGAGAAATCTGCGACCACCTGAACAATGGGAAATGTAATGTGTTCATGAGTTTGTTCTTGAAACAAATATAGAAAAAATATCAAATAAAGGATGTTTGATATATTGGATTGTCTTTGTGTTACTTATTGCCTAAGATGCCGTGATGGGAAAATATGGCCTCTTCCTCTTGCATGCTAAAAACCCCTCGTTTCAGTCCTGGCCGATGATAGTTAAACCGCCTTAAAGACAAAAAAGGATTATTTCAGATGCAACCAAATATAACACTGAAATTTGACTTCTAGATCCATCCCAAAGGGGTACAGCAGCAAGTTCCAATATTATTGTTAAACAAGATTAAATTTCTCCGACGTATGACACTACTTTTGATGCAGACTCCTAAAAATCAAGTTCTTTACAAAGATATAAGCAAAAGAGGAATAATATAGCAAGGTTTGTACATGTGAAATTGCATATGACCATTAATCATCGAGAGAGAGAATTGATACTCTTTCAAACATATGACGGATAACCAGATAAACTACTACTCTATTTTAGTAGGTTCACTATTGATTTGTAGCCAAGCCTTTACACATTTTCTCAACTCCTATATTAGTAGAAAAGCATGAATATATGTTGAGACTTGAGTTCTTGTGAACCTAATTTAAGGGTGTCAAAAGAAATCCATCTCGTATGACGAAGATATCATGGAAAAGTAATAATGAAAAGAGTAATGTAGCATCCAAGTGTAGCTACTACACTCTAAGCAAGCTTTTTTTTTTTCCGAGAATAAACACGCAGGACAGGAACACAGATGCCAAACTATGAATTACACTTAGTAGGTTGAAGTAACATTTTGGCACTTCATAGGTTGTCACAGTTTGTTATTTGAGACGAGCCAATTATCGGTATTAACAATTTCACAACCGCAATTATTCTGAAGTAGTTGATACCGACCCCATTTGATACTTTTTAACCCATATAAAGATGTTTATGTTAACTCACTAGCTAAAGGTACCCGCTCAAGCAAAGAGAAAAGAATTTTACCTACTTATGCATAAGAAGGAAGGCCTCCTCCACAGGTAATGTAACATCTAATATGGTGTCCTACATTGTAAGGAACCATTACAACCAGAATAATATATCAAATTAATTACCAATAAAATAAGAAAATTATTACTGAACAGGAAAGAGAAGAAGACGGTCAAACCTTGCTTGAATTTGGAATCAGTTTATAGGCTTTGTTTGTTGACAAATGCATGGAAAGGCGACGCTGAGAAATATCTATCTCATCAGTCACCTTAGATCATCAATTCCTTGCATCTTCTGAATTGTAACCTGTCACAATATTTAAGATTATGTTAAAAGAAACACTATGTATTAACTTAGAGAATTTTTTAGGTGCAACAAGAATTATCCAATGCTCCCATCACTAGTTGATTACTAATAATAAGAGAATGCACATGAGAGAGAACTAACATGCAAAATTGGACAAGAGTTTGAATTCTCAACAAGGGGCAGAGAGATCGTCAACCAAACCTTTCAATAGTCCAACAAGGGTAGCATCTTCTAACTAAGGATTGTTTACAATAATAATTTCCCAACCTTTCAGTAGTCCAACAAGCATTTACACCTCTCCGTCCCATAATATATATTGCACTTTTATTTTGCTCCGTTCCAAAATAAATGTCGTGCGTCCAAATAACGAAATGATTTTAGTGCAATTTTACCCTTATACAAGCAATGTACTCTCAAGTAAAGCACATTCCTTAAAAATGTTGACAAGTCATCTGCCATATTTATTATGGGACGTAGGGAATATATAAGATTTCAATAACTAAGATAGAAAAGGTAACAAGTCTAGTTAAACTTAACATTACCTTCCCTTGAAAAGCAGCAAAAGCAGCATCAGCCTCCTGCTTAGTATTGAAGGAAACATATCCATAACCGGCAGATTGTTTAGGATTTTCATTAAATATAACTTCTGCAAAGACAACTTTAGCATTTTCAGAGATGAAAAAATCCTTGAGGTCTTTGGAGCTTGCCTGAAAGGGTAAGTTGCCCACAAACAAGTTGTATATTGGTGCCGGCTTTGATTGCGGTGGAGGAAGTGTTTCCTTTCGTGGGTTTGCCCAAGCAAGCCTCAAATTTCAACCTTCAATCTCCTAAAATCTCGAGATAGATAACAAGTTCCTAAATGAATGTTCCAAAATGAATGTCCAAAATTTGGGAAAGTTACTAAATCCTACCTCATCATACACCAAGTTCTAATTTACACTTGGACTTGCAAGGCAATATAGTGAGATAATAGTGGCTTTTTATTTACTTGTGTTACTAAAAAAGCTTAAGTTCAACATTTTTGCAAATGTCCCTCAAATTGAAATATAGACACTCATTTAGGGACGGAGGGAGTAAGACATTACATTAAATAGTTTAAAATTGAATTAGCTTACATAGGCTTCGAGATTTTTGAAAGCAGCCAGAGCTTCCTCTTCTGAACTCATTGTTACAAAGGCTAAACCCCTGTTCTTTGTTTTATTATGCATAACAACCTTTAAAAGACAAACAAACAAACGAAAAGAATAAAATTCAGGACAGCAAAGATTAAACAAAACCCTGATAACGAAAGTGCAATAATCAAACACCAGCTTGAAGAAAACCCAAAATCAAAGAAAACCCAGTTTCCGAAATGGTCATAAATAGAGAGTGAGCTTAAAGAATAAGTACTACTGAGAGGGAACCCTAGAAATTTACCTGAAACTGGCTACAATAGCAAGTACACTAGTCCCAAACCCTTCGCAGCAAACCAGCACTAGCTCCTTGAAGTACGGGAACGACCGGGCCACCAGAGCCAGATTATCGTCGGTGACGTAGATCCGTTTGAAGGATTGGAAATGGGGGGAGACTCTGCGTTGTAATTTGGGGGAAAAGGGTTTTGTAATTTGGGGGAAAAGGGGAGCGGCGCCAATGTTAAAATATTTGAGAGAGAGGAAAGGGCGGGAATTGAAAAAAAAAATTGGGGGCGGGGTAAGAGAGGGCGAGGCGTGGTGGGGAGGCTTGGGTGAGAGAAATGGAAAAGAGAAACACTGTTTTGTTTAGAGAGAGAGAGAGAGAGAGAGAGAGAGAGAGATAATTGATGAATAATAATACTTCCTTCGTTTCGGTTGAAGCGTCTCAAGTTTTCTTTTTGGGTGTCTCATTCCTAAAAAAGAAAGTTTTTATTATTTTTATACTCTTCCTATCCCACTCATTCTCTCTGCTACTTTACTTTTACACTCAAAATATTCTCTCTCATAACTATTTCTCCCACTCATTCTCTCTCCTATTTAATTTTTCATACTCACAACATTTAACCTTTTTCTCTTTCTTACATCACTTTCCTTAATTCTCGTGCAATTGTCCTTTTCGGACACTTCGAGGACTGGAGGAGTATTTATTACTTTCGTTTCTTTTAAAAACGTTAAGTTTTATTTTTTTCAAAATTCATAACTTTTTTGATTACCCTGTTCGCTGTAATCAAAACGAAAAAAACTCAACAAGGTTGAACACACACTCACGCACACACATAAACGAAACCAGATCCGGATTTGATTTAGATCTTGAGAGAGAGAGAGAGACTTACAAAAGGGAGGCGTGGTGTGGAGGCTTGAGGCGAAGAAATGGAGAAAGAGAGAGTGATCGAGGCGAAGATGACCTGTCAGGTGGCGCCTGAGGGCAAGTGAGGCGATGAAGGAGCTGAATATGACGGAAATGGGAGAGAGAGAGAAAGGGTTTGGTAGGTCTCTGGCTTTTTGAAAATGAAGAGAGAGAGATGAGGGCGACGGCGGAGGCTGGTAAAGGAGCTGAATACATTATATACCTTATACCCTATACCCTATATCTTAAACCCTAAATCCTAACCTTTATACATTATACCCTATACCCTAAACCTTGTACCCTAAACCCTATACCCTAACTCTTATACATTATACCCTAAATCCTAAGTCGTATACCTATACCTTATACCCTATACCCTAAACCCTAAGTCATATATCTATACCTTATCCCTTATACCCTAAATTATATACCCTAAACCCTAAGTCATATACCTATACATTATATACCTTATACACTATACCCTAAACCCTAACCCTTATACATTATACCCTATACCCTAAACCCTATACCCTGAACCCTAAGCCCTAAACCCTAAACCCTATACCCTAACCCTTATACCTTATACCCTAAATCCTAAGTCGTATACCTATATCGTATACCCTATACCCTAACCCTAAGTCGTATACCTATACCTTATCTCTTATATCCTAAACTTTATACCCTAAACCCTAAGTCGTATACATATACATTATATACCTTATACCCTATACCCTAAACCCTAAATCAAATACCCTAAACCCTATACCCTAACCCTTATACATTAAACCCTGAACCCTAAACCCTAAACCCTATACCCTAACCCTTATATCTTATACCGTATACCCTAAATCTTAAGTCGTATACCTATACCTTATACCCTATACCCTAAACCCTAAACCCTAACCCCTAAACCCTAAACCCTAAACCCTAAACCCTATACCCTATACCCTAACCCCTAAACCCTATACCCTATACCCTAACCCTTATACATTATACCCTATACCCTAAACCCTATGCCCTAAATCCTAAACCCTAAACCCTAAATCCTATACCCTATAACCTATACCCTATACCCTATACCCTAAACCCTATACCCTAAACCCTAAACCCTAACCCCTAAACCCTATACCCTATACCTTATACCCTAACCCTTGTACATTATACCCTATACCCTAAACCCTATACCCTAAACCCTATACCCTATACCCTATACCCTATATCCTAACCCCTAAACCCTATACCCTAACCCTTATACATTAAACCCTGAACCCTAAACCCTAAACCCTATACCCTAACCCTTATATCTTATACCTTATACCCTAAATATTAAGTCGTATACCTATACCTTATACCCTATACCCTAAACCCTAAACCCTAACCCCTAAACCCTAAACCCTATACCCTAAACCCTATACCCTATACCCTAACCCCTAAACCCTATACCCTAACCCCTAAACCCTTATACATTATACCCTATACCCTAAACCCTATGCCCTAAATCCTAAACCCTAAATCCTATACCCTATAACCTATACCCTATACCCTATACCCTAAACCCTATACCCTAAACCCTAAACCCTAACCCCTAAACCCTATACCCTATACCTTATACCCTAACCCTTGTACATTATACCCTATACCCTAAACCCTATACCCTAAACCCTATACCCTATACCCTATACCCTATATCCTAACCCCTAAACCCTATACCCTATACCCTATAACCTATACCATATACCCTAAACCCTATACCCTATACCCTATACCCTATACCTTAAACCCTATACCCTAAACCCTAAACCCTAAACCCTATACCCTAAACCCTAACCCCTAAACCCTAAACCCTAAACCCTAAACCCTATACCCTATAGAAGAAAGTCAAAAGAGGGACGGACTACCCTATATTTATTTTTTTATTTATTTTTTAATTTTTTATTGACTAGAAAACAATATTTTAGCCTTTGTTAATTAGTGTTTTTTTTTATAAAAAGTTATATAAAAAAAGATAGAAAAAAACTAAACAAATGAAAGTATATAAAAGAAAAGTCAAAAGAGGGACGGACTACCCTATATTTATTTTTTATTTATTTTTTAATTTTTTATTGACTAGAAAACAATATTTTAGCCTTTGTTAATAAGTGGTTTTTTTTTAGAAAAAGTTATATAAAAAAAGATAGAAAACAATTAAACAAATGAAAGTATATAGAAGAAAAGTCAAAAGAGCGACGGACTACCCTATATTTATTTCTTATTTTTTTTAAAAAAAAAATTATTGACTAGAAAATAATATTTTAGCCTTTGTTAATTAGTGGTTTTTATAGAAAAAAGTTATATAAAAAAAGATAGAAAAAAACTAAACAAATAAAAGTATATAGAAGAAAAGTTAAAAGAGGGACGGACTACCCTATATTTATTTCTTATTTTTTTAAAAAAAAATTTATTGACTAGAAAACAATATTTTCGCCTTTATTAATTAGTGGTTTTTTTTTTTAGAAAAAGTTATATAAAAAAGATAGAAAAAAACTAAACAAATGAAAGTATATAGAAGAAAAGTTAAAAGAGGGACGGACTACCCTATATTTATTTTTTATTTTAAAAAAAAAAATTTATTGACTAGAAAATAATATTTTAGCCTTTGTTAATTAGTGTTTTTTTTTAGAAAAAGTTATATAAAATAAGATAGAAAAAAACTAAACAAATGAAAGTATATAGAAGAAAAGTCAAAAGAGGAACGAACTACCCTATATTTATTTTTATTTATTTTTTTAATTTTTTATTGACTAGAAAACAATATTTCAGCCTTTCTTAATTAGTGGTTTTCTTTAGAAAAAGTTATATAAAAAAAGATAGAAAAAAACTAAACAAATGAATGTATATAGAAGAAAAGTCAAAAGAGGGACGGACTACCCTATATTTATTTTTTAATTTTTTATTTACTAGAAAAAAGTATTTTATTCTTTGTTAATTAGTGGTTTTTTTTAGAAAAAGTTATATAAAAAAAGATAGAAAACAACTAAACAAATGAAAGTATATAGAAGAAAAGTCAAAAGAGGGACGGACTACCCTATGTTTATTTCTTATTTTTTTAAAAAAAAATTAATTGACTAGAAAACAATATTTTAGTCTTTGTTAATTAGTGATTTTTTTAGAAAAAGTTATATAAAAAAAGATAGAAAAAATTAAACAAATGAAAGTATATAGAAGAAAAGTCAAAAGAGGGACGGACTACCCTATATTTATTTTTTATTTTTTAAAAAATTTTTTATTGACTAGAAAACAATATTTTAGCCTTTGTTAATTAGTGGTTTTTTTTAGAAAAAAAGTTATATAAAAAAAAATAGAAAAAAACTAAACAAATGAAAGTATATAAAAGAAAAGTCAAATTTAGAGACGGATACTAAATCTGTCTCTAAATTTTAGAGACAGATGTTGAATCTGTCACTAAATTAGAGACGGATTCAAAAATCTGTCTCTAAATTAGAGACGGGTTAAAATCTGTCTCTAAAGTTTAGAGACAGATTCTGAATCTGTCTCTATTTTAGAGACGAATTCTGAATCTGTCTCTATTTTAGAGACAGATACAAAATCTGTCTCTAAAATTTAGAGGCGGAATCGGATTTCGTCTCTAAATTAGAGACGGATTCGGATTTCGTCTCTAAATTAGAGACGGATTCGGATTCTGTCTCTAAATTAGAGACGGATTCGGATTCCGTCTCTAAATTAGAGACGAAATCTGAATCCGTCTCTAATTTAGAGACGGAATCTGAATCTGTCTCTAATTTAGAGACGGAATCTGAATCCGTCTCTGATTTTTGATTCTGTCTCTAATCTGTCGCCAAATTAGCTACAGACTCCGTCCGTCTCTAATTTTCCGTCTCTAAATCTGATTTTCCTTGTAGTGTTGTCACCTCGGATTTGCGCCTAGAAGCCTCCACAAGCCACTGACTCCTTAGTCGTTCTCTTTGATTGTGAGTCGGTCAGACCTGTCACATCACATTAAATGTTGGGTTGGCATATACGTTTGTACGCAGATTTGTTATAAGCTTTATGTCAAGGAAGACATCCTTGTCCCATCAAGCTGACGGACCAATGTAGTGCCATTTAGCTAAAATCTATGATAATACACACCATATCGGGACTATATATACTTATATCAACATTATCTCCTAATTTGTGGTACATTCTCAACCCTAATCCTACGGCATTTTAAGCCTTCTTGCTTAGCTAAGATATTTCTTCTTTGTCATACTTATTTTCATATCAGAGGGTTTGAGATAGAATCAAATCCAGCAGAGTTAAATAGTCTCATGTTTTATATCTTCTGTACAGTGCTTCATTTGGGTTGATGTATTTCACATTTAAATGTTGGAGCTTTTGGTTGTATATCAGTGCTTTTGGATATTATGAAAATTGTTGTGTTCCCCTCAATAACAACAAATTTGCACACTATTGTACATAAACTATCATTACACATTTCATTAGGGTAATACATTAACAATCCTTCTCCAAAATCTATGTCAAACCTTCAACCATATAATAACAAATACAACAACAACATCAACAACATTATAACAAGCCTAAATTTCTTTCTTTATTTTGCAACCTTTTTCTCCATCTCATTAACTTTTTGAAGTAACCCAGGTATGATGATAGTTAACCTTGGACACATTGGTGAATCTATATACTCAAAAAACTTGCAATCCTTTCGATTCTGAAAAATAAATGAAATATTAGAAAGAAATTAAAGATGAACCTTACAACTTCAAAGAAAAATAAAAAATAAAGAATAATATTACGTTATTGCTAGAAAAATTAACAAATATAGAAAAATTAACAAATATTTCTACAGGATTACTCTTTGTCCATGATGTATATTGCACTATCATTAATTGGCAGTGACAATTCATGATGGATGGGAGAACATAGAAACGACAAAGGGAGGAAAAAATGAGAGAGGAGAAAAAAAATATTTTATTTTATTTATTAATTTAGTGAAAATTTGGATGCTCTAATCTTACCAAGTTTGGTAAAATGTAAGGGTGAGTTGGTATTTATATTAGTTGTATTTCGATTATACCATTTATCAACCAAGTTTAACTTAATATATAAAAATATGTAACATTATTAATCGATTAAGTCGATAATAACTTAGTTGGTACGGTTGGTACTCATTTGATACGGTTGGTACTAGCCTATTCCAAATGTAAAATCAAAATCCAAAAAGAATAACTTTTTTTTTTTGATCAAGTTTTGATAATTTATTTTGTAATACTTTTTTGAAATAAGAGATTGCTTTGACAATAACAACTAAAGAGGGTTTAGGAAGAAATTTTATAATATTTTTTAGGAAGAGAGAATGTGAAGACAAGATAGAAATATATTCCCCAACCCTATCTATAATCAGCAAATAACAAGGAAAAGATTCGATTGAAGACAACTTTAATTAAATTAATTAGAGAAAGGGAATGTTAGAAAGAGTGAATGTACACTTTTCTTAATTTTTGTGTAAGGCCACTTTTGTGTCTTTTTGGGTGGGACGAAAGAAGTATATATATATATATATGAAAATTAATATTTAAAAAAATTATAATTGGTACTCGTTATACCAACCAACGTTAAATATGTGTATCGTGTATCAACTAAAATCTATATATATATATATATATATATATATATATATATATATATATATATATATATATATATATATATATATATATATATATATATATATATATTAAAAGTCGAGGCGAAAGCATATGGAGGTGCCACGTGGACAAGATTTTACGAAATCTTACGTTTCGTGAAGCCATTATATATATATATATATATATATATATATATATATATATATATATATATATATATATATATATATATATATATTAAAAGTCGAGGCGAAAGCATATGGAGGTGCCACGTGGACAAGATTTTGCGGAATCTTACGTTTCGTGAAGCCACGTCATGATGAGTTCTAATATAGTGTGACTTTTCATTTTTCTTCTATTAGCTAATAGTATTAGCATAGTATATTAGTTACTATATTAGAAGAACATTACTAATAGACTATTCGTTCTAATATTGTACTCCCTCCGTCCCAATCTAAATGTCCCAAAATGAGTTCGGCACGGGAATTAAGGAAAGTGATGTAGGAAAGAGAAAAAATTTAAATGTTGTGAGTATGAAAAATTAAATAGGAGAGAGAATGAGTGGGAGGAATAGTTAGGAGAGAGAATGTTGTGAGTGTAAAAGTAAAGTAGGAGAGAGAATGAGTGGATGAAATAGTAATAAAAACTTTCCTTTTTTGGGTTGAGACATTTTAAATGAGACGCTCAAAAAGAAAAGTTGAGACATTTAAATTGAGACGGAGGGAGTAATAGGTAGTCATATTCTACTATTGAAAACTAATAGAGTATTATGTTAATATATACTCCCTCCGTCCCAATATTTAGTTCGCCATTTTGATCCCGACACGCAAATTAAGGGTGGAGAAAATGTTGTGAGTGTAATAGTAAAATAGGAGAGAAAATGAGTGGAGGAAATACTCCCTCCGTCCAATTTGTTACTTCACAGTTACTGTACTCATATAAATTAAGGAGGGAGTATTATATTAAAAGTGTTGTGAGTGTGAAAGTAAAATATGAGAGAGAATGAGTGGAGAGAATAGTAAATTATAATGATATTATGAGTATTAAAATAATGTAGGAGAGAGAATGAGTGGGGTAGGATTAATATTTTAATAATATAAAGTTTCCATTTTAGGTAAAAAACAAAGTGTGAAGTATGTATTTGGACGCCCAAAATAGAAAGTGTGAAGTAAGTAATTGGACGGAGGGAGTAGTAAATTTGAAAAGTGTTGTGAGTGTAATAGTGAAATAGGAGAGAGAATGAGTGGAGAAAATAGTAAAGATTCTTTGCCAAAAAAGAAAAGGTGAAGCTTTAAATGGGACACCCAAAATAACAAAAGGTGAAGTTATTAATGGGACGGAGGGAATATACTAGAGAAGAGGTAAGATAGATGAAGAGTCTACATTAATTTGAATTTATTACATCAATTATTATGAGTGTACTAATGTTGTAAGTTTGTATAGTTAATCATATTACTTAATCAAATTAGCTAATTAAAAGAATAATATTTATGAACTTTAACTAATTTAAACGATTATCAGTATTATTTATATTATTGAAGACTACTAGATATAATACACTCATATATATATATATATATATATATATATATATATATATATATATATATATATATATATATATATATATATATATATATATATATATATATATATATAGAGTTTTGTTAGAATACCCACCATAGGAGTATTCTAACAAGTGGCCTAATATTTTTGGACAAAAATGTCCCTCATTCCTCAAAGCAAAGATATATATGATGGGGGTTAAATTTTAATTTCCAAATAACTTTTTTTTTTTTTTACAGAAAGCTTTGTCACTTTCTCTCTCTCCTTGCCGCGCGTTCTCTCTCTCTCTCTCTCTCTCGCTCTCTCTCTCTACTTTCTCAGGCCGGCGGCCTCTGCCTCCCCAGATTTCGGCGACCTCTGCCCTTCCCCAGATTTCGGCGACTTATCCCCTTCAATCCATCTGACCCCATCCCACCCACACAGTGGCGACGTCTTCCACTCCACCGACGACGACCTCTCCCCCACTCTGACCGCCCTCTTCCAGATCTACCTTCTTCACCCCCTATCAACCCTTCCCCAACTCCGACAACACACCTCCTCCCCTTCGTCTGTAAGTGATGTCGCCGGCGTACGGAGGAGGAATGGAGAGATCGGCGTACGAGAGAGAGAGAGAACGACGCTTTCTGTAAAAAAAAAAAAGGTTATTTGGAAATTACAATTTACTCCCCATCATATATATTTTTGCTTTGAGGAATGAGGGACATTTTTGTTCAAAAATATTGGGCCACTTGTTAGGATACTCCTATGGTGGGTATCCTAACAAAACCCATATATATATATATATATATATATATATATATATATATATATATATATATATATATATATATATATATATATATATATATATATATATATATATATATATATATATATATATATATATATATATATATATATATATATATATATATATATATATATATATATATGTATATGACAATAAAGTAGATAACAAATACAATTTTTATTACTAAATGAGATATAAGTGTCACCAGCATTTAAACTATTAACCATTAAAAAATATAATAATTATTTCATTTAATACATTCATTAGAATAGACTTTTCATAAGAATTCATATGAATAACCGTTAAACAATTAAATGTTAGGATGAATGTTATGAGCTTAAAAGTCTCTAACAAACGTATAATTAAAATATATTCATTGTAAATCTATTTTGATATTTACATTATATTATTACATGCATGCAATCACTTTAAATTGTTAAGTATACATAGATAATGAAAAGACATTAGTTACTCAACCATCTAATAATATGGGTTGCCATTTCTATCCATAATTATATAATTTTTACAAGTAATAACATATCGATTATAAAAGTTGAAGGGTTAGTGTCTTTACTAACATTAATGTTTGAACACCACTATAAATGCCTACTTATATATAACCCACTTCTTTTAATTTGTTTCATGAGTTCAGATAACATTTTTTTGACATATTGTGATTTTGGTTTTATTTTCATCCCTTAGTTTCTGCTTTGATGATATAATTTAGTTTGATGGTTTACATGTACGCTACTTTTGTAATATAGATCTTATCATGATGAGATTTAGAGCTATTATCTATTTTTTATTAATTATCTTAAGATATACAATTTTTTTTACATTCTTTATGTGTCTTTTACAAGATCTATCTTTATGCTCGAGTCAAAGCATGTCTTTCTTTTCTCATGATCTATCTTTATAATTGAGTCAAAGCGTAAGTCACCTCTCCGTCCTTCTTTATTTTCATGAATAGTTGAGTATCACACATGTTTGTGTTATTGTTGTGAAACTGATTTATGTTATGATTGTAATGGTTGTAGATATAAATTGGTATTGCACAAATAAGCTGATTATAAGATGTATGTTTGTTACTGGCAACTTAAGAAAATGAGTTTTGAATTAAATCGAGATGTACAATACAATTTTTCAAGTAAACTTATATATACCTAATTTATCTCCTCCCATTATTTGTGGATTTATGAAAAAATATTTTTATTGATTGAAGTATTACAAATGTAAAGTGTGAAAAATAAAATTCAATGATTTTTTTACATGAAGATAGGAAGGGGCAAATATTTATTTAAAAATGTACACTACATGTGTTTAACAAATTTCCCCATTTTGCACATATATTTAAAGCTGATTCAATTGTACCGTACATGAGGACAAATTTCCCACTTTGTATGTTTATGATCTTTAATCTTTAATCTTTAGTTTTTATTTTTGTTTTTGTTTTTGAGGAATGATTACTAGATAATTATTTTAATTTAGTTTTGGATTTAATAATTCACATAATTTTGTATTAGTTGTGTATGGTGAAACTGTAGGTGAAAGTGTTTATTACTTTCAATATGAGGATTGATTCCATAATAAATAATACTCCCTCCGTCCCGGCGAAAGAGCCACAAAATTCGTCCGGCACGCAAAATAAGAAATGTGATGTAGGAAAGAGAAAAAGTTTAAATGTTGTGAGTATGAAAAATTAAATAGGAGAGAGAATGAGTGGGAGGTGATGTAAGAAAGAGAATGTTGTGAGTGTAAAAGTAAAGTAGGAGAGAGAATGAGTGGAGAGAATAGTGATTTAAGGTTTCCTTTTTGGGAAAGTGGCTTTTTAAATGGGACGCCCAAAAAGGAAATAAATGGCTCTTTCGCTGGGACGGAGGGAGTATATGATATCAAAAGTTTTAAAGCTATTGAAATAAGTAAACAAAAATAAAAAGAAAGAAGAACCAACGCATGACAGACATTTTCACTTATACATATCATTAATTATTGATAGACACTATAACTTATTAATTTGTCTTTCTTTGTTGCTATAGCAATGTAAGAAATATTTGAATGCCTTGTTCACATGTATAAAGAAAAAAGTGTTAAAATAATTTTATTGAATTTAAAAGCAAACATTCATACTAAATTAAAGGTAATTTATAAATTGAGATCAAATTATTACATATTATTACATATGAGATATTATACCTTAGGTTTATTCTTTGAACTAAATAGTTGTTTTTAAAAAGTATAATTAAGTATTTCAAAAAAAAAGTATAATAATTTAAAATGATCAAAAATAAAAAGGTTAAGAGATAATAGCAAAATAAACCTTAAACAAGTTTAGTCATTGCAAATTGAACCTTCTACATATTATAATTGCGTGAAAAACCTTGTACTGAAAATTTGGTTGCAATTTAAACCTTCCATCTGTTAGTCGTCAAAAAATAAGTTAGAAAAGTGCACTTTCACCCCCTAAAATTTATTTGATTTCTATCATTCCTCTAAAGGTTAATTTTATCATATTTTCTTATTTTTTATTATTTATAAACTTTATTTCACTCATATATATTAAAATAAGATGTTCGTGACTCTTAACATAAATGTCATTTTTTGACAAGTCATTTGCTTAAAAAGATTATATTTTAGTTAATTGTACCTTCAAACTCAAATTTTATTATTCAAGCATATATTATTAAGTAAAGTATTATTCTTAAAAATGGCCTATCAAAAGAACCTTTTTTTATATAAGGAGGAAGTAGTATTTTTGTTAAAAATAGTACTTTATACTTTACTTTACATTAAGAATATTTTTTTAGATTAAGTATAATTCTTAACGTATTTGTATCTATATCAATTTACTTAATAAATTTAGGATGATTTTAAAAAGATACAAACGGGCAAAATATTATCTATTAAAAAAATATTGGTACAATAATGATATCTTTTTTGGTATGGAGCTCTTACAAAATTATAGTGAAATTATTTTTAATTAGTTAGTCCATTAGTGTACAAATAGCCGATAAACATGTTAAGAGTCACTGGCCGATAAACATGTTAAGAGTCACAAATATTTTACTTTTTATATCTTTTTCAAATCTTTCTAAAATAATTGTTTTAAATAGGTATAAACAAGTGAAGGACCATTCTAAGCAATATTACTTTTGGCATGAACAAATAAACACTTTTCTTTTAATATACTATTCTTGAATTAAAGTATTACTCTCTCCATCTCAAAACGTATGTTCGAAAAATTCAAATTTACTTTTAATCAAGAGTAAATTTGATAATTTCAGAATGAATTTCATAATTTATGGACATTCAATTATTGTGTAAAGTAATACTTATTTCCCATTAAAAAAAAAGGTTTTTTTGACAAATCAATATATTATATTTAGTTAGTTTGTTTGTTGGTGTAAGAATTAGTAAAATACACATTTTATACTAAAAGTATGGGTACAATTTTATATTTAAATAACGGAAAATAAGAAAATATGATAAAATTAACATTTGGGAAAACAATAGAAATTTGATAAATTTTAAGGGGTGAAATTGTACTTTTCTAACTCATTTTCTAACGACTATTGAAGGGAAGGTTCTTATTACAACCAGATTCTTAGTATAAGGTTTTTTATGCAATTATAATGTGTACAAGGTTCAATTTGCAATGAGTAAACTTGTCCAATGTTTATTTTGCGTTTATCTCAAAGGTTAAATTCATTTATTTCTATAAATTTAGTAAAATATAGAATCAAGTATTAAATTCAAATTATAAAAACTTAATAAAAGTTAAAAATAAGTGGCTTAAATAAAATCTTGAATTAAAATAAACAACTACAATAAATTAAAATTATCTTATAATATTAAATGTACCATTTATTTACTAATTATACATTAAATTAGAAATAAATTGCCAAAAAACATCGCGGGGCCTAAGCACGGGTTGTTGGCCACTAGTGAATTTAGAAATTTTGCCGGCCTTATTAAAATGAATTAAATTCACGTAAGTCACGACTCACGAGTACTACAATGTTTGTGTAGGCGAAACCGTGAAAGTGGGCCCATCTCAATTTTTCCGTCTTTCCATTACCTCAGTCCACCTTCTTCCCTGGCCCTGCATATTCGTCATCGTAGCCGGCAATTCTACTCACTGCGGTTGCCGCCGGGATTACCACAACACACACCCATCTCCCAAATTCTCAAACGACTCCAATCTAATCGTATAATCTCAATTACCCTTCACTTTTACAATTTACTTTCATCACTTGATGAATAAATTAATAGATCTCTCTCTTTTATCAGCTCAAAACTTCAATTTTGATTCAAAGGCATCCTCAATTTTCTGTAATTTTATTTTTATTTTTATAGGAAATGAAATCTGCTAAAGGCCACCATGAAGTTGAAGAAGACGATTATGAAGAATTTGGTGGCAAGAAGGATGCCCCTCCTTCCAATCCCAACAAAGGTATGCATATAATGTGTTTACGAAAACACCCATGTGGTATAAATTGGTGATGAGTAGATGGGCACTTCAGAATTTCAGAAATTAGCTGTTTTTTAGTTATTTGATCCGTGCTGAATTCGGAATTGTGAATGTGAATGTATTGGGAAGTGGTGGTTTGCTTGATTTTTTTCTGTTCTAAAGTGGATTGTTTATTTTGCGGTTTTAGGTTTGAAAAAGAATTCCTCTTTTTATGTTTTGAATGGGAATATGGTTGTGGGTGTTTTGAGTCTTTGAATTTTTAAACAATGGTTTTGTTTGCTCTTATTAATATGTACTCCCTCTGTCCCAAGATGATCTTCCCAATTTTTTAGCCGTTCCACAACGAACTTTGACCAATAATTTTAGATTAATGTAATTATCCTAATATTGATAGTATTGTTGATGGTGTATCAATAACAAGTTTTAGATTCTCGTTTGTATAATTAAATCAACCTAAAATTATTGCTTAAATTTCGTTCGTAGTAACGGCAAAAAAGTGGGAAGATCATTTTAGGACGGAGGGAGTATAAATTGGGAGGTGTGTTAATGTTATTTGAGGTTTGAAACGGTGTTTGATTTTTGTCTGTTTTACATTGAATATGGGTGTTTTGAGGTTGGAAAAAAGAGTTTTGTACTTGAGTTCAACTTCTTGAAATTGGGATTATAGTTGGGTGTCTTGATGCGTGAAGCAGTACTTTTGTTTTAGTTTAACTTCTTCTGAATTAGAATCTTGTGTGTGAAAAAACAGATGGGAAGAGTAGTGATAAGGCAAATGCAACAAGGTCGAAGCATTCCGTCACTGAGCAGCGTCGAAGGAGCAAAATCAATGAAAGGTAATTCTCTATCATAACCTTTATCACCTATTATTTCTAGTGTTATTTCTTTGTTATTGAATGAGCAAGATCAAAGACCAATTCTTTTTTATCGATTTACACCAAAGATGGTAGTTGTAGCAGGCGTTTTTTGATGGCCCAGGTAGCTCCAATGTGCAATTATCTTACATTCTTATGCAAGGCTAAATGACTGCAATTGTTTGAAAGTTTCATTTGGCCCATCTATACCTTTTTTTAGATCTGTATGAGATATATCTCAGCAATAACTTGTCCTGTTGTCCTTGTGCATCATATTGCCAGCAAACTTTGATAAATCAAACATCAGGCCCTCAGTTTGATCTTCCATCACTATAATTTTTTTAAAGTTGCAAATAGCATTTTAAATCTTTACAGCCATCGTGCTGTTTCTTTCATATCAATGAGGTCAGAGACCCAACTTAAACTCTGTTGGAGTATTTTCTCTATAATGTCAAATTTGTTAATAGCTTAGCAGCTATTTCACGTGTCCCCATAAGGTGTCCCCAAAAGAGTCCGACTTTTGTTTTATGTTAGGAAGAAAAAAGTCTTTTAACTTAAACCTATATATATCCATTTTTTCGGTTCATTCAAGATTATATTTCTCTTCCAACCCACACTAATATTGATGCGATTTGGTGCAAATTAAAGAACGTACACATAAACAACTGTAAAATATCAGAAAGTTCGGCTTTTAAATGAGACTCATTTTTCAGGATGGAGGAGTAACAATTTGTGGCAAAGTATATCTAATTAGCCGATGGATTTACTCATGTTAAAACATACTCCATCCGTCCCACCCGAAAATGCACAAAGTTGGTCTTGCACGGGAATTAAGGAGAGTGTATAGTGGAGTAAATGTTGTGAGTATGAAAAGTGATGTAGGAGAGAGAAAGTGGGGTAGGGAATAGTTAGTGGATAGTTATTGTGAGTATGACAAGTGGGTCCCACGAATAAAGAAGTATTAAAAAGTTTCCATTTTGGGAGTGTGCCTTTTTAAATGGGACACCCAAAATGGAAATTTGTGCCTTTTCAGGTGGGACGGATGGAGTGTTACTTGTTTAAATTAAATTGTCAGCATTGACATTACAAATTTACAACGACTGCATGGCTATTCATCTCAAGTTTAGAGAGTAATACAAGAAAGATCTTGTGTTTTGTAGTATGAACCCATCTTTTGCTCCATTGTGAGGACAAACGTAAAATTGAAGATTCGTTTATTCTTTTTTACTTTAGATTCCAGATATTGAGAGATTTGATACCCAATAGTGATCAGAAGAGAGATACAGCATCATTCCTTGTGGAGGTATAAATCTCTTAATGCAAATATAAAAACATGTTATACATATTAACTTTGTTGGCTTATGATTGACATATGTGTGCAGGTGATTGAGTATGTACAATATCTACAAGAAAAGGTACAAAAGTATGAGGGATCATACCCAGGCTTGAGTCCAGAGCCTTCGAAGTTGATGCCCTGGGTAATGACTTGATTCTTAGCCATATAAAGTATACTATACGTCATACTATTATGTTTGGGTTTATGCCATGATAGGTTAAGCCAATATGTGTAGTTTATGCAAAAACTAGTATCTTAGGCCCACACGACGATGATCGAAATTCATATCCTGGTCGAATAAATCGGGTATTCATTTTGTTTAGTTCCATGAACATGTCATTCGGAAAAAAACTGCTCCCTCCGTCCCAAAATGTATGTCCAATGTTGTTTTTTCAAATAAGAGTAAATTTGGAATTTTTCGGACATTCATTTTGGGACAGAGTCACAGTGGGAGTAGCATTTAGCTAAAAAAAATCATGCATTACCACGGAAGAGAGGAGAGTTGGATTATTGTTATCCAACTATAAGGTACAACAACAACAAATATTTTTATTAAGTGCTAAGATTTTTTTTTTAAAGGAAGTAATTTTGGGAAGAAAAAAAGGTCAAACCCCAATCATCAACATAAATTTTCGCCTTCCACTTTGTTCTCTTCAACGCCATCTTTTCATCGATCCCAAGGCTTACTTCTTTCTTGTCTTCTTTTATCACTGGCTATGTTTGTTCTAATATTTAAGGTTATACAGTAGTAAGCTAAAGCATTTAGTTATCTCAAAAGTCCTGTAAATGAAGATATAACCTTATAACAACCACTTTGTGAGTGCTAGTGGGGGGTTATGACATCTCTAGTGTAGAGTGTAGCTCATGAGTATTTGTATGATGATTGTTACTTGATGTGGAGGTGTGATGGATGCTTTCTAATATGTGAGATAACGCAA
The DNA here is from genome assembly GCA_022495995.1 of Adenophora triphylla var. japonica. Lineage (NCBI taxonomy): Eukaryota > Viridiplantae > Streptophyta > Magnoliopsida > Asterales > Campanulaceae > Adenophora > Adenophora triphylla. The sequence goes on along the minus strand of JAFEMH010001113.1, from coordinate 473,416 downwards.
CATTGTAGAACAATTGGAGACCATTACAGTTACACCTTGGATTTAAAGGTAATGATTTTGAGAGTCTTAACACTCATCTTGAAGTTGGTCTAATTTTTTATCTTCTACTTCATTCATAGAAGCTCCTATTTTGTTTGGATGCTTTCTCTTGATAAATCTTTCTCCTTGATTTTGTTCAATATGAGCATTTTGTCTCTAAGGGGCATGCTAGCCTTCCGCCTAGGCCTCCAAAGACCCTTGTACAATTAAGCCTCAATGCTCCTTAGGCGTCTAGTAACCATGGCTGTAGAACATATGCAGGAGTCTTAAGACTTGAGCCATCACTGTAATATCTGACAAACAAGCTTTTTAACATTGAACTAGAAAAGGATATGAGAATGCAACTGCATTTAAAGAGGAAAACAACTGACAAGAAACTGTGAGAGGTACTGAAGAAAGCACTTTTGGTATTATGATTAGAATATCAGATGCACCTGAAAACACACACACACACACATATATATATTTATATGTCTGAGGCGAAGAGGGAAATGATAATGATTAGAAGCAGAGATAATGAAGTCAACTTTGTAAAAAGTTACTGGGAGGTAAAATCACTGACTCAAGATAACCTCGGCAAGAGACAAATCTTAATCGATTTTTTTTTGGGATCTGACCCTGCATCTTTCATTTAGTTCAGAAAGTGAGATGCATATTTAGCCACTTTTTTCTCATTAGTTGAAGGATTATGGAATGATTCTGAATTCTTATTACCAATTTTCTTGAAGTGTATCATGGCTAACATTACATACCCTCCTCTCTTTTCTCTTCTTAACAGAGAAACAGTCACTGGCGTGTCCCAAATTTTGTTGGTCATCCTCAAGCCCTAAAAAATGATGCTGGCCCAGCTTCACATTTTCCAGCAAGGTTTGATGATAAAAATATCACTAGTACAGCAACCATGCAGGCACTTGTGCAGAATTTAACTGATTCTGATCCTAGCGGAGATGCCTCGTGTAAAGTGGTGGATCAACAAAGTGAACTAATAAGTAAGACAATGGTCATGCCCATGCCTTTACAGGCTAGCATGCCTGTTCCTGTCCAACAAGGGGATGGCGGATTTTCCCACGCTATTCTTCGAGGGCCGCTATATGATGCACAGGCAACCGAATGTCCTGTCACTAGTGATGCAAATCAGCAGGAGGAGCTCACCATTGAAGGGGGAACAATTAGCATCTCAAGTGTTTATTCGCAAGGGTGAGTAATCAAAGAGACTTTCTGAATATTCGTTTTCCTATCTTTTTTATAAGCTTTTCATTTTCTCTTATTTCATTAATGTCAAAGAGAAAATCGCTCACGGTTGATCTTAGTTTTCGTCTCTGATGCAAGTTTAATTATCGTTTCTATTCTGTTGTGCTCCTAGTTATGTGTCATCTTATGATCCTAACAGTCTTTTCATGTAAATTGTAAAATGGCCCAAAAAGATCTTTGAACATTAAAATGTTGTTTAGCTTGCCAAAAAATGAGAAGTCTAGGTAAAGGTTGTGAATTCTTCTTTCTTCTTGCTTAGAGTGGCTATTTTTCAGTTTGGGTCTGGGATGAATAGTTGTCAAATCACGTTCAGAGGGGCACAATTTATCTCAAGGGAATGGATATTTTGCCATATGAGCTTGGGGCAGAGCCACCCATATTAATTTTAATAATTAAAAATTACTAGTGGGATTTTTTCCAATAAATCTCTATATTCAGAGATCTTAGTGCAATAAATAAAATTCTGTAAAGAAAAAATACACACCACTTTTAACAACAATAATGTGTTAGTCCCAAAAGGATTTAGGGTCGGCTAACATGAATTATCAAAGAAAAGGGTTGGGGAATTTTTTATTTTTTAAAGAAAAAATAAAATTGAGAGATATTTTTTAAAGAAAAAATAAAATTGAGAGATAAGAGGAAAATTAAATGAAAAGAGTGGGAAGAAATTTAAAAGAAGAAAAAGGTGGGAAGAAATTTTGGAACGTAAAAAAAAATAAAAAAATAAAAGGTCAAACCCCATCATCACCATGAATTTTTGCCCTCCACTTTGTTCTCTTCAATAACATATATTTTTTTCTCGATCTCAAGTACACACAACGCTTTTGTTCCCCCTGATTAATGTTTTGATTCTTTTAGACACACCTCCCTCCAATTTTCTATCATTTTGGATAGTAGATCCAAGGTAGCGGAAAAAAATCAGAAATTTGGACAATCTTCTCATCTAAGGCGATTGCTCCTGTCTCCCTGCGTCCAACTCAGTTAAACTTACACTCCAAAATGATCTTGCCCCTTTCAAAAAATCTCGGTTCCGCCACTGATTTGAGCCATTGGTGTAAATCAATTACTTGTACAATTAAACTTGATGGTGGTAGTCACTTCCTACATTCCTGTACTGCCAATAAAATATGTGAGTTTCAATATTGCTCTCGCTGTTGTATATTGGTAAACTCCACATTAAAATTACAGGTTTGGAGTTGCAAACTTGGTGTCGGGTCTAGGTATTTCCATATTGTAAATAGTTTGAGTAGTTTATGGTTATATGACGTGGATCTAGTTATTAAAAGGGAAGTACTTTGACTTAGAGGAGTCAAGGAAAAAGGGAGTTCCTTTCTCTCCATCCACACAAGTAATCATGAAGCTTTACTAGCTATTTGATACAGGTGGATAGAAGAATGGTTCATAGCAGAGTTGTGCAATTATCTCTTATTCTCAGGGTTAAATTCAGTGCCCACCCTTGAAGTTTGGACAAGTATCAGTGCCCACCCTTTTCCTTCACATTTTTTCATTTTCGATTATAACTACGGCAGGGTGGGCAGATAAATGTCCAAACCTCAGGGATAGGGACTGAATTTACCCCCTATTCTTGTTGAGCGCTATTCTTGTTCATGCTTACGTCTCCTTCTCCGTGTTTTTATGTTTGCTTTCTTTCTAAAGCTTCCTCAATCCATAGAAAATGGTGAAATTGTGAAGGTGAGTCTGGTAGGCACCAATAAATAAGTGAAGAAACATGCCTTACTTTGGTCTTTAAAAAATTGATAGTAAGGCAGTGATGGTGAGTGTATTTGTTTAAACAGGTTATTGAATACTCTGACAGAAGCTCTCCAGAATGCAGGCGTGGATTTGACACATGCCACAATCTCGGTTCAGGTTGATCTTGGGAAGCGTGCAAATAGAGGGCTGGCTCCAGGAGAATCCACTGCCACGGTAAAAAGCTTTCAATATGCAAACAAAAAATTTCTGTCTGAGGAGCTCCTTAATTTGTGTTTTTTTTTTTATGTTATGTTGTTGCTGTTGGTATACATTCACATAAGTGAGCATTGGATGAAATAAGCAAATGCGCGGGAGGTTGTGTGTGTGTGCGTGCGTGCGTGCAAAGTTAGGAAAGCCAATTTTGTCTGTTAGTGAGAGAAACATTTGCAGTTATTTAAACGGGTTCTCATTAGCTATTTATTGACATTCAGGATAATGAAAATCCCAGTCCAAGCCATCAGCCTGTTGGACAGTTCCAAAATGCAAGCAACGGCAAAGACTCAGGTCAAACTCAAAAGAGGATGAAGTTATGATTTCCGGGGATTCAATTCTTATTCAGTTTGGTGCAGTTCCTTGTTCAAAAGCTAGTCAAATTTGTACATGTCATGTTTCTTTGTCGGCTGTTGACCATTCATGTTCATACGAGTGGCATCATGGTTTCAGTGTGGGTCCCGGGGTTTGACGTCTTAAGAGAAATGGGTTTATGTTGAAATGCAAATTAGTAGTGTTCTGTAGTGTTTGGTGCCATCTAAATCCTTTAACCACCATTAGGCAGGGGGAACTGGTGCAAACTGTGATTGACACTTTATGTTGTAAATTTTAATTTCACATAGTCCAAAGTGTGTGATGTGCCTGTCCTGATCTTTACAGACACCATAAAACGATTTGGAACTGCTCGTGCTCGTGCTCATGCTCACGCCTAAAAATCTCCGGGGCTCCTGTCGTAAACTTTACTACTAGTAAAAAATTTTGCTGTAAAACATTTGTAGCGTACCTAATGTAAAACAAAAACATTTAGTACTACACGTAAATTTGTAAAACATTTAAAAACATATGGAAATTGTTTACATCATCTACTCTAAATGTTTATCGTTTTGTGGTGAAATTTTTATTAGTAGTATTAGTAGTAGTGAAATTTTACGGCAGAAGGCCCGAAAGAACACCGAAGCAAATTCTTGAGCAGTTCTAAATCCATAAAACGATCAGTATTGGAGCCAATACAGTCCGACTTCATATAAGCTGGATTGTTCAAGTGCCCAACAAATGTGCAGCCCGAGAGGGTGGCGAAAAAGATAATTATACCCTTAATGAATGTCCCGGGTTGAAAAAGACAATTATATCTTTGATGAACATGATCTAGGTTCCAGATTTTGTGATGTCAAACCTCACAGGTCCCAGATTCAAAACGATCAGCGACTGTTTGCTGCAACATGATCCTCTCAATGTTGAAAGCAGAGACAGATTTAAGTGTCAGAAATCGGTGTCAGCTTGCACCATGAATATTACAAAGAGAGGTAATGAAAAGAAAACTACTGAAACTGATAAAAAGAAAAAAGCTAAGTAGAAGCTAATGATGCAGAAGGTCAAGAGCTTCAAGCAAAATATGTCTAAACCTATTCAAATCAAGTCTTATATCCTGTTTATCCAAGTAGGTAGCCTGAATTACTTCCCATCCCTGTTTATGTAGCGATAACGGGTCCGTTAAAACTGGATCGTCAGATCGGTATCTCTCGATCAACGAGCTCTCATTCACCACGATCTTGTACTTCAAATACCGCAGATTCATGTCCTTCGCGGGGTCTTCGAAAGTCTCCTTAGCAAATGACTCCATTGCCCCTAAGGGAATGACTTGAATAACAATACCATTATCTGGGAGGTAAACCATGTTTGCCAGTCCAGCTCCATGAACTCCCATTATCAAGTCACAAGAATTTACAATATGTGCAAATCTTGATACATCACTTGTTCTGTTTGCTTCTCCTACAACCACATCAAATCCTAAGCTTTGGGTCATTTTTGTAATTTCATCCAAGTTCCTCCATTTTCTCCTTTTTGCCCTCGATATTAGCATCAAACGCGGCTTTCTTGAATCACCCTCTTTCAGTTGGATTGCTTCGAATCGAGTCAATGAGTAGGTACTTCTCATGAACCGCCGGAAATCGTTCATGGTGACCCCACTTGCAGATCTTGATGGGTCAATGTCTAGAGCATTATCGCGTTCAAGTCCAACAATGACATTTTTATAGCAACGGATATTTTTTTCTTTATCAATATCAACTATAGGATGCCCAGATAGTCCCTTAAGGGCAGCATGAAATCTGGAAATCCAAAGAGGTCTATAATCGGTATTAAGAAAATGTACCCGGGTATCAAATTTCCAGGTATTAGAGAAAAGTGGAATCAAGGCATCCGTAAAATCATGGAAAAGGTTATGGGTATATCCGGAAAGAGAGAAAATAACAGCCGGAATATCGTAAACTTGGTTGCACTTTGGGAGTTTCTCGCAATTTTCAACCAATATTATCTTCCATTCTCTAACATTCTTCAGGGCTCCTTGATTTCCTTTCCGAGGATATGGTTTTATTCGCCATAAACTTTTTCCGCCCAAAATGCCCCTGTCAGATGAACAGATATAAACAGTAGACAAATTCCCGTCAATTCTTATATCTCCTCTGAGATCACAATAGTCAGAGACTGGGTTTGAAGAAATGCACATAGGCTTATTTTCCTTTGGTTCAAATACTGCAAAACAGAAAGGACACGATATCAGATAGACAATGTATGCCAGATATTGCATACTTGCTTGTTGGCACGTATCAAGAGAAAATCAATATAATAGCACCCCAGCCGGTCCACCTGCAACAATACGTTTCAGATATTAAAATGTTTAAAAATTAATACGGGCTTTACTAGGTAAGTTATATCACATGTGAGTTACCGAGTGAAATTTGTTTCATTTAAGGTTGTTAAAACTGAAGATTAATCATAAGATGTCATATGGTCAAGTTTTCTTTATGTTCAACCAGAAAGGTAAGTTACAGATTCATTAATAAATGTAAATGGAGTTTAAATGACATGAGTTAATAGTTATGACCTGAAGTAAGATTCTGCATTCATTTATTATTTTCTGAATTCCCCATAATTTTCATCAGGAAAGCGTACTCGTAAGATGCTTCCTCACACTTCCCATAGAGGCCACCTTCACCATAATGGCCTCCAATCATACTTGTCTTCAGGATAACTGACTGGGAACAATCTGAACAAGTAATTTCACGTACTTTAGCAACCCATTTGGCAGCTTCCCAAACTCCTACCCTGCAATCATAACCAGTAAAGAAGCTAGAATTTTTAGGGGTTGGAATATTATAGATGTAAATAGCATAATGCTATAAGACTAGGGCCATCAGTGAACAAGGGGTTGGGTTGGGGGGGTAGAAGACAAAAATGGAGAAAAGAAAAAAATGAAAAAGAAAAGCAAGAAACCAAACACAAACGATTTGGTCGGTTGACTGACGTTGGTCACGACCCAAATATTTCACCAACATGTGCCAAGTGGCACTTTTTGATTGGTTCTCTCAATTTTTGATTTATCTTTTTAAATATAATTCTAAAATGGCTATAAATATATTTATATTTCATTAAAAATAAAATTACCTAAATTTTTTGTTTTTTCATTCTCTATAAATAGAGACCAGTTTGGTATTTTTTGAGACACAACTCAAATACTCCCTTTCTCACTCAAAAAAATCATCCTTTTGCCCAACTTTTTTATCCTAAATTCCCAAAAAAAAAAATCATTCCCTCATGGAACCAAATTTTCCTTTGTTTTTTAATAATTCTGAAGAATTTGTCAATCCTCAAAATTATTCAAACTCTCAATTTTATTATAACTCTCAGGATTCTGCGAACCCTCGTAATATTTCAAATTTCGAAAATGATTCAAATTCCCAAATTTCTCCGAATCATAATTTCATTATAAGATTAGAAAAATAATATAAATTGACTATTGATAATATGTAATAAATTAAATAAAAGATAGTTTAAAGAGATAATGTTAGTTGGGTTGGGTTGGATTGGGTTGCTGATGGATGATAAAAAAAAGAAGAGGTTGGTTGTAGATATAAATTGAGTAAATGGAGGAAAGAGAAATAATATTTAATTGTTGGGTTGGATTGGATTGGTTGCTGATGAACATAGTCTAAAAGTTAACAAGAAAGGGAACAAATTTACAACTTAGTGTTGTTTTTTCTTCAAGGAAAAGGGTTGGAACTGAATTTCCTTACCATTTTAGTACTAAAAGATGTTTTTTTTAAATCTAATTTGAAGGGTAGTGAAATGTTAACTTCCAAAAAACAAGGGGGTCAAATGACCCCCTTGGCTACAAGCTGGCTTCGCCACTGATAGTAACACTAAAATTTAAACATTAATTTATCTGATTTTTATCTACAAAATATGCACATCCATAAGCATGTCTTTAGAGAATAATGTAATGGAAGAATGTAACGGAAGATAAAGTGCTTGGGATATAAATTAACCTTGTGTCATGATAAGAGGCTGTCACAAGAACTGCTGGAAGGCAGACTCCTTGAGGTATATTGTCATATGGAGAATAACTCAAAATTGAGCGGAAATGTGACTCTATTTGAGGATTTCCAAATTCTTCATAGTCTGAAACCGTGAGAGGCAAACTGGGATCCAACAATGTATTCAACGTATCCAGAAAAGGAACCTGATACAGATATCAGCCAGACATTAACAGTCAATTTTTTGGTTCATGAGATAAACGAGATTAAATGATAAACGAGGAAGCCGGAAAATATTCTTTATTACATTTAGAATGGCAGCTCGAAATAGTTCTGGATACATATTAATGGATGCCCCCACAAGAAGACCTCCGGCACTCGCTCCATGAGCACCAAGTCGAGATTTATGAACATATCCCTCATTAATCAGGTATTCAGCGCATGACACAAAATCATATATGGAGTTTGATTTAAGCAATCCTTTCCCAGACCTATGCCAAGAAGGATCACTGCCACCTCCACCTCTGCACAATAAAAATAAAAGGAAAGAAGGGTTATGTTTATGTCAACTCTAAATCATTAACATCAATGGATTTTTTTTCTCAAAATAACACATTTTAATAAGTATTTCCCAAAACAACACAATTGGAAAAGCATAGCCCAAAATAACCTACTTATGTGAAGCTACTGGCAGTAGCGAATATAAGCTAGAATTCGCAATTGCCAATAGTGAATTTAGGCTTCCCCAGCTTGAAAAAGTATTGAGGAATTAGAATTCGGTATTCAAGTTTAAATTCACTACTGCTAGTAGCGAATTCACAAAAGTAGGTTATTTTGAGCAATACTTTTCCAAGTGTATTATTTAGGGAAACACTTTTTCAAAAAGTGTTATTTTCAGAAAGAATCCACATCAATGTGTGCCTCAAGCAACATAACTTATACCTCACATCAGCGAATGCAATAACCCAACCACGATCAAGTAAGCTCAGGCGATCAGCAGACCAAGATTTATCTACAGCATTCCCATAAGCACCATAGCCTTGTAGAAGCCCAGGAGATTGACCTTTCTGATGCGCTTTCTTAGAGAACAAAATGGTTAGAGGAATTGTTTCATCATCATGGGAAATAACTTCAATTGTCTCACAAGCATATGAATCAGAAATGCTGCTCCATCTCTGGAATTCATCATTTTCCTTGTCGCTCTGAGTATGGACAAGGGAGCTAAGTTGAATTTCATGAGTAGGTGAGGAGGATCCAGCATAGGTGGGAAAACCCACTACCTCCTCTTGGTGAAATACTGAATAAGTTCTTCTTGACATGTCGTAGTCCACAATTATGTCTGGCGTCTGCGCTTCAGAAAACAACTATCAGAGATTCTGATATCTACTCACAATCATAATGTCATTTAAAAATTCATATAAAATGGCATTTGTCAAGGAACTGGAAAGAATTCATTTTTCTTCTTCTTGGTTATAATATCTGAATTTGGTTTCTAAACTGCGAGGACTATGAAAAGCTCACCAAAAATAGATCTCAATGAAGAGAAGCTTTTGAGCAGTAGCAGAGAGGGGGTCCAACGAGGTCCAAAACCTCTGATTTCCATGCCCTCCTAATTCCTCAATTTCGTCATATGGCTCGATTTAGTCGCATCAATACATTAATGAAGACGGTCGGACGGGCGAAAAGAATTCAGGCAAAAGAGTGCCTGAATTCTTCTGTCGAGACACACTTCTCTCAGAATCCTTTTTGGCCATTGTTTCACTCATACTGTGTTTGCTCGAGCAAATCGAGCCACGTGGGAGGAATTTGGGTAAATGAGAGGTACAAATTGAGAAGCTAAAGACATATTTTTATTTATCCGTAAGTAAAAATTTGATGAATAGAGAGAAAGTAGAAACATTTGGCATGTAAACGGAAAAATAAGAAAATAGAAATTAAATAGTACTCCTCCGTCCAAAAATGAATGACCATTTAGAATTTAAGGTAAGGGTTACTTTGAAAATGTTGATTTTTAATAGGAAAATAAAATACATTATAAACATTCTTGCTATTCACTTTCAAAATTTTAGTTTTGCAAAATATAATGAACTATGAAAAAAATTTGAACAAAAAACATTTAGGGACAAAGTGTTGTGATGAAAAAGTTTCAAAAGGTCATTCATTTTGGGGGAAAAATGGTCATTCAATTTGGGACAAAGGGAGTAAGCAATTTAAGGAGGGGTTTATCTTTAAAGGGGGAGAGTTGAAATGAATAATAACACTGATGCCCTATCACATTTTTCCATTTTCCATATTTATCCCTATCTAAAAATATATTTACTCTCTGGAAACCAAATAATTGTCCTATCACATTTTTTTCTATTTTCCATATTTATCCCTATCCAAAAAATAAAATTACTCTCTGGAAACCAAATAATTGTCCAGAAATTTTATCCTACTTGCTACTCTATTCCTCTTTTTCACAAACACTTTAACTACTCTTCATACAAATAACCTAATCCCTACTCCCAAAATAAATGCTCCATATTCAACTTTGGACTTTCCATAATGTGTCGTTTTATTTTTTCAGATTTTTACAGCCATTGTCTAAAATAACCAATTAATTGGGAGAGAAGCAATGTATCCCTAGAGTTGACACGCTGAGGGTATCTTGAGGGTATAAAACGAAAAACACTTGAAGTCAAATTCTTTCTTAAAATCCATGTAAAGTTAAAGAGGAGATACGAACTTAAGATGGAGAGAGTAATATTTTAATATTTGCACAAAGTAGGCCTTTCCAAGCTTAAGCTTGGTCCGAGTTCAAGGTACATAATGTAGTTTCTGATGAAGGTTAGGTATTTTCTTCTAGGTTCTCCATTCTATTTGTTTTGAAGGGTGTTTCCCAAGCTATTCCTACTCAAATTGACACTAAACAGAATTAATGGAATTCCAGGTCAGAAAGCTTAATGATTTCAATTGAAGAGCTACCTGTTAACGTACTACATAATGATAGCAGCCCCATAATTTTGTTGTGTCTAAAGGGACGAAAAGATTGATACAGGACCATAGACAAGAATGACCTGAACACACACACACGGCACACCACACACACACACAGAGAGCTCAAAATAGTGTGGCTCACATAAGTGAACTGGAAGAAGTTATACCACTGGAGTTGAAAGCACCACACGGAACACCGAGTTCATGAAGTCATGATTCGATCCTGGAACAGCACTGCTTGTATTTTCCGGCATGGGGAAATACCAGGGATCAAGGTCTTGAATGTCCATTTCTTTCTGCAATCAATAAATGACCACAAATATTTATTGTTAAATGTCTAACAATATCACGAAGCCTAAACCTTTTCCTTTCTGGAATTTGAGTAAATAAAGTAAAGGCAATTGTACCTTACAACTGAATGGCAAATAGGAGAACTTAAAGCAACCAATTAGCTTCTAAGATAGGGGGAAAAGAATATACCTTAAAGTTGGAATCGATAGGCATATTGATAGAGCATATTTCACTGTCAGCATCCTTGCTGTTGAGAAAAAGCACTAGATTTCCATTAAAAATGTCCATGTCAATTATGCTGGTTTCTTCACTAGGTACAATGATTCTCTGCAAAGGATGCCAAAGCAGAAAAAGAACTCCGTTCAAAGACATACTATAACAAAGTGAAATGCTGCTATAGGAATAAAACTCAGTTTAGGGGCTAGTTAAAATAAAAAATTTAATCTAGAGAAATGGGTTTGTCTGAAGTGCACTTGTGAAGGAAGTAAGTAAGAAATCAAAAAAAGGTTAATAATGCTTCAAAGACTAGGTACCTGCCAGTTAGCTAGCTGTATATCTTCAACTCGGCATCTAGCCAAGTAAAAACTCTCGTTTATCTTCTTTCCCTTGCGTTTAGGAGCATTTGTGAGGATATAGAAATACCCATGATGATGTTCCAAGAAGCATCGTACTTTAGGCACCCGCTTATGAACTCTTTGTAAACCATCTTTCAGATTAGCTGCATCGATCACATAAACCTGTAAAGTGAACGACAATATTAAAAGCAACAATTTTTTCTAATAAAAATAGAGTGAACTAAGAAAACTGATGATAAAAACTTGTTTCTACCTCAGATGAAGTCCAGGAATTAGAATTCACGGTTATAAATTTGCCATCCTTTGTGTTAGTGATGTCTAGAGTGAATCTGGAATCAACTTCCGTATGTATTGGGACACTCTCCACTAATTCTGATCCCAGGTTAGTGTATTCTACCCTGACAATAGAAAAATCGGGTAAAGATAGAAGACCCCAAGCGAAAAAATGTTTGATGCATTATTAAAGAAATTTGCCTGTATGGTCGTTGATTCTCATCAGTTAGCGTATAGAACAACGTACAACCATCTTGAGCCCATGCCAAGCTAAGAACTCCATCAATTCTGAATCTCGGTACAATACTTCCAGTTCGGAGGTCCTTAACTTGAAGAATAAAACGTTCACTTCCAGTCGGATCAACAGTGTATGCTAGAAAATTGTGGTTTGGTGACACTCGACATGTACCAATATTAACATATCCTGCGAATGAGAAGAAATAATAAGATCGAAAAGTGGCTATAATTTAAAATGCACAGGCATCTATTATTTATACATAAGAACAAAGATTGGCAAACAAAATTTTAATGACCATAACGAGTCTAATCCCAGATTAAGTATCTAAAGTTAACTAGCGAATGTGATCGTATAACTGCTCCCACCATTGCCAACTGACCCTGCTAATAGATTCGCGTCACTCAGTATAATATACAGTGTGATTTAACAATGTGATAGGGAAAAAGAAAGAGGAAAACTATAGCTATAACAACAAGCATACCATATTGTTCTGCAATTTCATTCCAGTCGAGTAAAACTTCTTCTTTAAAATATCCGCTGGTGATATAATTCACCATATCCTTCACCCAACTTTTTTCATCAACTAGTTTTCGGCATAAAACTGGGTACTGCTTCCCCTCTGGAACATACTCGTAGTAATACCTTTTCAGCCCCAGTAACAAAAAATTAACCAAAGCAAGAAAATATCATCAATGCCAGAAAATGTACAGAGTACAGACCCGATAGAATGATGAACACATGCATGCAACTACTCATATTGTACACACACACACGAGCCAAAGTAAAATATGTAAAATAAAACCTTCCGATTCTCCCCTCACAAACTATTATGGGAAAGCTACATCAATGGAAAAGGCCTCGCTTCTAACTATCACATTAACATTTTCTGTGGAAAAATCTGTTCACGGCACTTGTTTTCCATACCATGTAACACACTACTCTCAACTCCTAAGCACATATCCACAGTCAAATCAAATGCAGCAATACCACCAACTAAGCAAACTAAAAAGTCACAGTTTCATAGTACAACATAGAGACTAGCAACTTCTATTGCGACCACACTCCCCAAATCAATCATATCACATAATAATGTCTATAAAGCAAACACTTAACATACAGTCCATGCTATTCGAACAATCATCAAATCAAAATGACTTGGAATAGAACGATCCAAGTTGCGACCAAAGGATCACTAACAGAGGTAGAATAATAATGAGATTACTAGAACTATACAAACTGGGTAATGAAAATAAAAAATTAAAAGAAGAGGACAGACCATGGGCCCCATCGTGCAGGGGGGACAGCAATCTTGGGAGCATATCTGATTTTCATTTCAGAAAACAATTTCTGTTGAAGGGATTTTGTGTCAGCCATGAAAGATTCTGCAAAAGAGTTTTCTTGGTGGATGTAATTGACAAAATCAGGGTCATTGATATTGGACATCCAATGATATGGGTCTTCCCAAGAAAGGCCATGGGCATTGACTGTGAAAGGGACTTTCTTGGCGGCTGGTGGTGGGGTTGTGGACTGAGGGTGGCGGTGGTGGCGGTTGGGGAGGGTGGAGAAGAAGGCAGAGGATATGGTGGGGATTAATTGGAATGTGGAGATGAATTGGGCCTTTTTGATTGATCTTGCTTTGTTTGAGAGAAGGGTCAAAGTGAAGAACGCCATTGTTGAGGTTTTCACTGTACAAAACTGTGTTTGGAGAGGCCGAGGGTTTTGGAAGGAAGAGGGAAAGAGAAAGAGAAAGAGAAAGAGAATTGTTATATAAATCCGTTGAAAACTTTAAAAATGCCATAGATATAGATAGAGAGAAATGATAATATTATCCATGAATCCATTTATTCAATCCCTAATGTTATCTACATCCTACATCCGTAACCTTTAACCCATTTTTTTTTCTCAATTGTTATTCACACCCGTACCCCCTCCCTCATCAATTTTCACATTCCCCTTCCTCACTCATTAATTTTCACCGCCTTCCCCCTCATCAATTTTTACCTTTTTATAAATCACTTCCTTCATTATTTTTTGCATTCACAAAAATTACCTCACTTTCCTTCCTCTTCCTCTTACTATCATTTCTCTCAAAAATAAAATAAAATTTCCATACATATTTGTTCAAGACAAGTGTTTTAGCAGGCTCATCATGGATGCTCTACCATCGAATGTTAATGTAAGTTTTCTTCACTTTCTAACCATATAAACGTGTTAACAATGTCTTTTCTGTTTTCGTTGCAAAAATTTGGTCAGTAGTGACCGAAAATTAGTGCAGGTTCGACCACACCCGGCCGAAATTTAGTTCAGGTTCGGCCACACCCGGCCAAAAATTTGAAATTGTTCGGCTTTGGTTTGCCGAATCTGGGCTGTTTTTCGGTAGTACTGGCCGAATTCTTAAAATATTTCGACCACACTCAGCCGAACCTTTGAAAAAAATTCGGCCACCATTGGCCGAACCTTTGTTTTTCTTCTTACACCTCCCTTATTGTTTTATTGAATTGTTGCAGTATTCACTGGGTGACAACAACTATGTCTCGGTTGATTTTAAAAGTATTTTGCGATACTACACCCCATAATTCACAATGCCCTTGTTTTTTCAAGACCGTAAAATAATGTTTGAATGGGCGCGTAAAAAGGGGGAAGAGCATGGGTTTATCATCGTAGTCGGTCGGTCGGATAACGGGAGCCGTAATTCCGCTCCTCGAATGACGCTTGTTTGTGATCGCTGGGGGACATATAAGAAAAACCAATCTCTCTGGCCTCTCAAGAATCTGTCAACAATGAAATATTGGGAGAAAAAAAATAGAGAAAGCGGAACAAAGAAATGCGGTAGTAAGTTTCAGTTGAACGCCAAACAGGTCACGGTTGATGGTGAATGGCAATTAAAAGTGGTTTGTGGCGTTCACTGTTGGTGTAATGCCCTAGGCTTTAGTTATGTTTAACTTAAAACCGTTATGTATCATCGTTATCGTTGATTATAGAGAAAGTTTATTATTTGATTAATTATATATTTTGCATATTTATTGTAATAATCTCCGTCCCTAATTATTAAGTGAATAACTAGTATAAATGTTAATGGATAATCATATGATGATTATATGCATAGAGATGCACATTAAATTTATGGGTACTTGTTAGTGAACAAGTGACTGGACTTGACCCGTATGAGATTTATGTCATGGTCAAATGTCATAATTAAATCTCATATGGTCACTTCATTTAGTCCCTAGACCTGAGATTATCATGACCTTACATATGATGAAAGTTATGTTTGATTTTAGTCAAACGATATCTTAACACGATATTTATAAAGGCTATCTTTGATATGATTGGATTCATGATGGGAAGGATGATAAGTCAAGATGGAATTTGTCCCTCGAAAGAGAGATGTTTTGCTTGGGCCCCTCGATGAGTGATAATGATGAAAGTGTATGGCTATACCCCAATACGATTGGATTATCATTATACTCAAGATCGAGAAAGCATTGAACAAATACAAGTTGACGTGGACCATGACTTGTGTTCAATATAACATCGTGAGACAAAGGGAGAAATGGAAGTGTACCATTGGAAACGTGAACTCTTACATTATATTAATTGGGTAGACATAATGGCTTGCTAGAGTCCGCTTATGTTTTATGAGGGTCGATATGATCGGGCTCATTGCCAACATAATATAATCCTATTGGGTCACACACAACTAGAATGAATTGGTTAAACCAAAGGAAGAAATGATTGAGAGTTCCTGCATATGGCATACTTGGTAGCGCGACAGAACTTGCCAAATGGCACATGTCGCCGCGCGACACAACTTGCCCACAGGCTTCTTGTGGTCGCGCGACAGGACGAGTCCAAGGTGGTTTGACAGATAATTTCCTAATATGATTAGGAAACAAATACCTATACTAAGGTAGTATAAATATTAGGTCTGTAAACCCTAATGGCCTAGCCAAATTTTCTAAGGAAAAATCACAACAAAGGTTTCTCAATATTTCTTCCATAGGTTTAAGAATCTAGCAATTCTCAAGAACTGTTCTTGGTTCATTCTAAAGTGTGGATACTACTAAAGGGTCTTCGCTCGTACGACGACCAAGGTCTAGAGTTCTATTGTTCAAGCAATCTGAAGATTCAAGTCTTGAAGATTGAAGTTTGTGATTCAAAATCACATTGATAATTGTTCGATAGCTCAAGAACGGAAAGCAATTAAGGTTGGTAAATTCTATCTCATAGGAATTCAATTTAATCGTATAGAACGAATCTTAGGGCTTGGGTTTTGTGTTATTAGATGCTTAATTCCGCTGCGCATGGACCCATAAAACCCAACAGTAGTATCAGAGCCCCGTTCGTAAGGTTGAGTTTGAATTGGCATGCTAGAATTAATATATAAATTGTTTATATGCTTATTGCATGTTTTGTATGCGGTAGAATTTTGATTGTTTATGTGAAACAATGTGAAAATCGTTTTCTGATCATGTTAGATTAAATCTGTTAAAAGGTTGTTTTATATGATTTAATTGCTTTATGATTAGAATTTATTGAAGTTTGGAAAATCTGCAAGTTGGCTTCTGTCATGCGACAGAGTTGGCCGTGGCAACTCAATGTCACGCGACAGAGTTGGCCATGGGCAGTCTGATGGTCTTGTATGGTCGCGCGACAGAACAGGCCTCTGAAGGTCTATGTCACGCGACATACTTTGCCTGATCTGGGCAGAATCAGTTTGTTGATTTTTTTTGCTAATCTGTGATTATGTTGATAATCTGATATATTTCTATCTTAGTCTGGATGCTATGAGTTTTTGAAAATTAAATTTATAGGGCTATGCTAGATTAATTTATTGTTTATGCATGCTTAATTAATTTAAATGTGATTTTAATTAATCATTGCGATGCATGAATTATATGTTCTTAAGTGTTAAGAGTTTTGTTAGATGTTTAGTTGAAACATTGAATTGTAATTTCCTGAATGTTTAAATTGAAACATTAAAATTTTGTTCTCTGATTGTTTATGAGAAACAAGTCAGTTTACGCAAAATTTAAAGGAATCTGATTGTTTGTGAGAAACAAGTCAGTATACAAAGTATTGATTATGTTGCAAATCAGAGCTGGTATTATAATTATGCATGTCTAGGAGAATTTTGTCAAAGGAGAGATTTGGTACTTAAGTAGTCCTTGTGGCTCACCTATTTTCCTAGGAACTTACCTGGTGTGCGATTATGATTATCTTTGCTGATATGCTTATAATTGTAAGTGCTCCAATTTGAGCTTGTTAGAATTTTCGTTAGAAAATTAACGAAAGTTATAACATTTCTAACAATTCCTAACTATCCTAACATTTCTAACAAAGTGAGGGTAAAATGGGCATTGTTATTTAAGGTTAAACCTCAAAAAGAATCTCAAAAAGTAAAACAAAAGGAATAAAACCAAAAATAGAATTTCCTGGAATGTAAACTTTGTATAATTCAAATTTCAAAAGAAATATTCCTTGTGTCCAAAGCCTGAAGCTGCATTTAATGAACAGTGCACGCTGAGGATCCCATCCGCGCGGACATCTTTGCATATTTCAGAGGGCTATAAATTGAGCCCTCCAGTCACAAAAATAAGGAGCAACAACACCAATTGCACCGAACCTCTGGCGAAATATAGAGAGAAAACAGTGAGAATTCTTCAAGAATTGTCACCATTTTCTCTCCAATCTTTCCCAACTCACACTCATCCACTCACTCTCACATTTAAGCCTTAAACACTCATACACTCAAGCCAAAAACTCAAGAACACAAGGAAGATTGGTAAACCCTCCTTCTCCTTACCCTAAACTCCAACCATGCATGCATTTGCAAACTACAAAATGTAGTTCTTTCATCTTCTTGCTTTAGATCTAAGAAGATCACCATGGAAGACCATCTCCATGGATGATCTTCTATAAAGATCAAAATTATTTTCAAGTTCTCTTACTTTCTTGCAAAGAAAACTCATTTTCAAAACCCTAAAAACCATTTTCAAGCACCAAATCTCATTTTCAAAGGATAAAAATCCCCTTCCCAAGCAAATGAAATGCTTAGTCCTAATGTACCCCAAGGATGGTTTGGTATAGTTGATTCACCACTAAAATGTCAAGTGATCACTAACCAAAACCTAGGGAAATGGGGACAAGCATGGATGCAAAACCCCCCTTAAAATCATATTTTCTTTCTTGAGAAGTTGCTGTCCAGTAGCAATTTCCTCAGACCTCAGTCCATGGTCTAATTTTTGGACACAGATAAATGTGGACTTTGGTGTTGACTACAAAACACTTTTTGTATCCAACATCCAGATCTTTCCATACATATTTTTACTTTATTTTTTGGGTGAGTAAAACTCCTCTTTTCAAATTTTCTTTCAGAGGCTAGTTCATCAGCTTCTGGGAATCCAGATCTCATATCTGAGGTTTCCAGAAGGTTTTGACCCCTCAAATCTTCTCCAAAATGGAAAATTCCTTCGCACAAATCTTATTTAAGGTGTCTGGAACAACTTTCATTCTCTGAGTTTATCCAGATTATGAAGTTTTAAGACCCTTAAATCCATTTCAAAATCAAAGGTCCACTGCCTTTTTCATTCTGGCAGAAGTGGCTCTCAACTTCAAAAGGTCTTTTGAGTACCAAATCTCAATCCAAAAATCTTCCAAAAATTCATGGGATCAGTTTAAAGTCTTAAAAAGATATTCCAATTTTTACTTTTCTGAGTTTCAAATTATTTTGGCCAAAACACACACACACACACACAAATGATTTTCAGCTTGGAAGACTCGTTTTACGAGGCATTCCGGGTGCACACTAACGTCCTTCCCGGCGTGTAACATGACCTCCGAACCCAAATTTCTGATCTCGGGCTTTTTTCAAAGTTTTGGCCCTTAAAACAAAAATGGCGTGGCGACTCCGTTCTTTTTCCCGGGTTTTATTTGGTTTTTTTTCAAAGAAACGCGAAAAATCGAATTTCCTTCCCGCGAGAAATGGCGACACATCATCACAGTGGCGACTCCGCTGGGGATTAAGCTTTTTTTTTTTAAAAAAAATGGTATTTGGTATATTGGTGGAAACCATTAAACTTCCCGTTATCGCCTCCTAACACGAGTCGGGGATAAATTGTGGTCTAACAATCCCACGTACCGGTATCACCGTTTTCAAAAAAAAAGGGCTTTTGAGGGTCAAGCTTCCGTCCCGGCTTTGAAAATCATTTTTGTGTGTGTGTTGATTTTTGCACAGTTTTCGTGTTGTTTTTGGCCGCCTCGGAGAAAGTCAAAATTTTGACTGTCCGGAATAATGTCCCTAATGTCGGAATTTTCGTGCTTACGTGCTTATGTGTTCATTAAATTTCAAAAAAATTCAAAAAAGGGGTTTTCAAAAAAAAAAAAAAAGAAAATTTTCAAAAAAATCATGCATCATATTTTTAAGACACATAAAAAAATCTCTATTTTACTCGAAAAAGAATATAGATCGCTTGCACACTACGAGCACGTGACCGTACACCGCACACTACGTCCCTAACCCGGGAAATCCTTGTCGCGGTCCGTTTGGTCTTATTACGCCTCTCGGATGAGCACGGGACTACCCAAACATCCCATGGAGCCTCGTGTCGACCATGCACTTGTCCGTGACACACTTTGTCCGAGACCCGGTTGGTTTTTAGTCCGGTCCGTGTCATGCCCCGTCTCGTGTATAGACCTTTCCTTTCAAGCCTTTGTCGGCATACCGACTCACTATCTTTCGGGACCACTAATCGCCGAAGTTCTCGCGGTTTTCCGCCGCAGACTTTGACCAAGATATTGACCGGCGCCTTGACTTCGGCTCGATCGGCACAAATTATACACCGACTCCCAAAGCATTGACACCGAGTCATCAAGGATTAATGAATATTCCATGCCTAATTACGGCTTAACCGACGACAAGTCAAGATCAATCGTGGACATTTATCGTCCAAATCATGCCGAGCTTTTCGTCGAGCCCTCGGACATGATCTTGACTTTTGACGTCGCCTTGTCCGTAATTTACATCGAATGCTCGTTAAGACTCGATTACCCGCCGACTTTTAGGATCGTTTTCTTTCGGTCGGTGGGACCCGCTTGCCCTATAGGACCTCGCCCGGGCCGTCCCACCCCGGGAGGTCAAAATACAGGTGGAATACGAGGGCTTATAGACGTAGTGACGGGGCCCACTGATCCAGAATCGAGTAGTTTGCGAAAAAGAAGAGCAATCTTTTCCAACCGATTAGGTTAATAAAGCATGTTTTAAGTAAACGTGAACAAATAATCGCATGTTGCATGAGCCTAAAGCCCAAACACCTACCCTCCTTCCATTCCTCGCACATCTCGAACCTTCGTGTCCTTTCCCATGACTCGCACAAAGCTTGGTTTCGGGCACCGGGTCACCGTTTGATCGGTTAGGGAAGAGTCAAGCGCATCGTCGCCTTCGCGTTTGTTCCGACTCCGGGTTTCGTAATGTCCGCATCGCTCCGGTAATGATGGGGATAACGTCACTCCGCCTCCCGGGGAACCCTCGTACAGAGCAACAAAGTGGAATCGCTTAGCGTAACGAGATGAGGTTACGACAGAAGCACGGCTAAACAAATCCTTATGGAGGCTATTAAGAGTCACGGCCTGCCGCCACCTCAATCCGGATGGCACCTTCACCGTGGAAGAAGACGAGGATGCCAACCCCACTCTCAGTCGCCCGATTACACCAGGATGCCGCCACCCACCTCCTATGGTGCCACTACTGTAACCCATGCTCCTCGATTTTCGGGTCACCAGCCTCCCCAACCACGTACCACCGGATCCATGCAGCCTCGACGGCACAAATCAGTGGGGGCAAAATCGCACGGAATGTCTTCTCATGGTTGGGGCTATCTCGGAATGCCACAGCTAATCGGGATCCCGCCTCGGTTCGGAACCGATCAATCCGGACCTTCACAAGAACGGCCACGATTCGGAATGCCGCCACAACTTGGTTACAGGGCCACACCAGAGCCCCTCCTCGTAATGTACTAGTTCACTGCTCCTCACACAAATCCATTCCTCACTCAGACTTCTATGGGTTACCAAGCCTCCATCCGGTGTCATCCGAATCACCAGACCGCAGTACCCCGGCTACACACCTTCACCACAGCGGCCATGCAATTCAACAATCCGGACGGCACTCGCACTCAAGCCTACTTACGGGCCCCACTGAAATCCAAGTTATCCGGCCACATCGGGGCTGCCTCCACCTACTTTGCCAGCTTGAAAATCAACAAAGAAGCCGCAAGGTTCTATCCTTTGCTGTGCTCCTACTCATGCTCCCTGTGGTAACTCGGCCCCAGGACGGAGTTTTCACCTACGTCCCCGGATCGGCCGTTCCCTCCACCCGCCCGCCTCAGGTGGTAGCTCCTCTCTCTAGCTCAGCCACTAGCTTGAATGCCATGGTTCCACCACAAGACCCTCATCCGGCCTCGGTTCATGGAACAACACAAGGAAATGAAAGCGCGTATCGCCGAACCGACCGCCAAGAAGCTCGCTTCCGGCCTCTGCACCGGACTCCATTGTTCCTCCGCCCCACAAATTCGTGATGCCTAATCTGGATCTCTTTGATGGGACCGCATGCCCGAAAACCCATTTGGACACATATACCTTGGCGATGAAAGCCAAAGGATGTACCAATCGCCAGTTGGCCGACTATTTCGATCTATCCTTGAAGTCCAAAGTGCCTTAAAGTGGTTCTTCCGTTTGAAACCCGAAGCCGGGCTACGTGGGACCAGATTACCAATGCCTTCGACAAAAATATAAGGCCAACTTGGAATGGGAAACAAATAGGGTTGACCTACAAACAACAGTGCAGGCCCTGATGAGAATGTTGGGGACTTTTACAAGCGGTGGAATCTCGAAACTCGTGAAATGGCCATCCCTCCTTCCGAAGAGGAACAACCGGACATCTTCCGGTCATGCTTGAAACCACATCCGAGAGCCTCCTCGCCTACTTTCCGTACTCGGACTTACGGGCCATGGTTAACTCTGCAGAAAAGTTTGAAAAGGCTTACACCACAACCGGCCGCCGCACTACGCTGCGATATCGGGCTCCTCCCGCAAACACCGCCTCGCTCCTGCTAAAGGCAAAGAGATGATTCACTATGCGGGACAGGAATGTAACAACACGACTCCTTTTGCTCCTGTAGAAACCACCGAGCCTGCACCACGGGTCATGAATCTTGAAAACTTTGGAATGCCTCTGAATGACATCTTTAGGGGACTGGTGAAAGAAGGCTTGCTGCGGCCTTTGGAGAATTTCCAACCCAGGAATCCGAATGCTCCCGTGGATACTACAAAGTATTATGCTTTTCATCAAGCTCACGGACATCTGACTGACAACTGCTTCACTCTGAAAAAGGCGATTCAGGGGCTAATAGAGCAAGGAAAGTTGGAAGGCCCCGAAGGGCCTAATACAGTCAAAAATTCGCTGCCAAGGAACCATAATCAGGTGAATATGATTGAATGCGGAGAATCTTCGCATGCCCAGGAAGATGCTGATGAAGGTCCCCAAATACCCGTGGCCAACCTCGTCGAGGATCCTGAATTCGGATTCCCCCTCAGCCTTGAGGATATCGAACGAATCAACCCACCTTGGTCTCATGTCAGAGACTCCTTGCAAGAATACGAGGCTCGCTATTTCTCGGATGAAGGGAAGGCCAATACCGAAGAGCTGGGGCTGTTCCGATCAAAACATGAGAGGACCATTTACACAAGATGGTTAGAACAATCGAGAAGAATTGAACAAGAAAGCTTCCGGCGAGTGCCTGTACTGGGGCTTATCAGCAAAGAGGCCGAAGAGCATCCGGAGCTAGTACACTTCCACAACCGGCTATTGGAGAAGTCAAATACGACCAGAAGGAAGTGAAACCGAAGAATCGAGGAGGAAGAATCCTTCTACATTCTACTCGGGTGTCAAATACGTGCCACCCCTCTCACTCTTCCCGCAATTTCGGGAGGAGAAGCCGAGTCACAATTGCCACTTCCGGAATGGGAGCATATGACAATTTTGCGCCGCACGCATCCATATTCCCCAACGGGTTTGATCGGCGTTCCTCTCACCCGAAATCCCGGTAGTATGGGAAGAAGATTCCGATGACAGCGATGATGATGATGATGACGAGAGTGAAGAGTCAACCGAGGCCCCGATCCGGAAACAACTGAACAATCATGCCGGAAATGAGCCCATGGGAGCCGTGCACAATGGTTGGTTGTCGCCAGTGACGATGAAGGACCACCGAGAAAATGCGAGTCAACGCCGCAGGGGTGGACCCCCAAGAACCGCACCTCGTAAGATGAACATGCGGTGGTGTCGGATACTTGAGGATGAGGGAGCAAAGCCCGCGCCTGCATCCGTACATATCCGAAATCCTAGAACACAACGTTCCTTATAAGAACCCGACCGGTGAATGGAAAGGGTTTATTGAAGCAGGTCGAAAATGGAGGGTTTCAGCCACTCGGAAGATGAAGAATTCGTAAACGTTATCGGATCTTTTCTTCTTTCCCAGAACGGATGGCATAACAACCGTAAGGGTCACAACCGGCCGCCGAGCGCAGCGAGTGCCTGCAATCACTAAAAAGGGTTATTGATCTCGAACGTCTCCCCTCAGTGGCCTTCATACCTATGAATCCACATGACGCCTTCCTAATTGCTCCATTGCCCGACAATGGACCCCGGTGCTCCTTATTTGGACACGGCATCTATCGATGCGTTACCTCAAACTCCGAAGGGGAACGTTTCCTATCCTTCACTTGTGGCTGCCCTACTTGCAAGACTCGAAAGAAAAAGGATATACGATGAGATGGAGGCCGATAGCCATAACTCGTGGGCCATCCAAGGGATGAAATCGAAAAGCTACCGAGTCCCGACAATAGCGACTCTGTTGCATGATAAATATGAGCAAGGCCGGCCATGAGAGTGAATCGGAGGACGCCCTAGCTCAGGGCCATCCAAGGGGCAACAACACAACCCCAAACCCAAAAGCTCGTGACTTGGGAAGCAGCTTATAAGGGCCGCCCAGAAGGAGCCATAGATGGCTCGCCCTCACCGTCACTAGACTCCGTCGTAACCAAAGGGCCAATAGCCAAAAGGGCTCCCCCGTTGACCTTAGCAAGATTGAGGAAATCCAGCCAAGAGACAACCGAGGAGGAAGTTAATCTGTTGACCCGACCGGGGCAGATCTTCCAAGGAAATCCCAAGGCGAGATAAGAAGGCCACAGATCAAGCACCGAAAGAAGATCGCCGCCCTACGCTAAGACACCTGAAACCTGCACTCGAAAAAGAGGATCCCGTGCTCACCCAGCTTGAAGCAAACACAGAGCCAACATTTCCCTCTCGGGTCTCTACTCACCTCGTCCAATCCCCATAAGCCGAAGCCGGAAGAAAGCCCGGCTCGCACTCGTGCCTATTGATGCTACTCCCGATGACGTGGTACATGCGATTGGAAACATCCACTACGGGAACATAATCACTTTCACGTATCTCGACCTCCCTCAATTTGGGGCCGATCATAACGAGTCTCTTCATCACGCCCATGGATGAACGACGCCTCCTCGGGTCCCGGTTGATAATGGGTCCTAATGAACATTCTTCCAAAGAAAGATCATGAGCTTGCTTGATATCAAGACTACAGACTTGAAGCCTTCCTCCCTCACACCAAAGCTTACGACTCAACATCCCGAGCAGTCCTTGAGTCGCCACTTTAGACCTCCGGTTCGGACGTAAATTGATACCCGTGGAATTCCAGTTATCGACATCCCGATTACTTTCAATGCCCCGCCGGGAAGACCTTGGCTCCATCAAGTCAAAGGGGTCGCCTCAAGCCTCCACCAAAGGTGTGAAATTGCCTCTCGAATGGGGACCCGACAACCATTTATGGGGATTTAGTCACTTTAGGAGGGCACAGATACGGGCGGAATACCTATTCGAAATCAAACATGACGAGGAAGGTCTCATGCTAACTAAGGCTTCACGGCCGAGCCTCCCAAGGCCCAAGTGTGCAACATAGATCTCGACGGTCACTGGGATAAAATCCCACCGGTCTTGAAAATGATGAGAAAAATGAGCTATCTACCCGGCCTCTGGCCCTGGGGAAGCACCAACAAGGAACTCACAAACTCATCGAGGTGAAAGGACGTAATACTCGCCACGGCCCGGGATATGAGGCCTCCTCAGCTGACACCGCAAAAGGAAAAAGATTTGAAGCCGC
Source organism: Adenophora triphylla var. japonica (assembly GCA_022495995.1). Taxonomy (NCBI): domain Eukaryota; kingdom Viridiplantae; phylum Streptophyta; class Magnoliopsida; order Asterales; family Campanulaceae; genus Adenophora; species Adenophora triphylla. Next base: position 448,257 of record JAFEMH010001113.1, on the reverse strand, counting down.
CACAGAAAGGTCCCGCCGACAACCCTAAATCTCTCCCCTTCACTCCTAATTTGGCCGACTACTTTGTAAAGGGTCCCACACAACCAGAAACATCACAGAGCCCACTCCTACGGCAGATGGCTAAAGCTACAGGATAGCCTCAACAAGTTTAGAGGAACCAAGGCTAACCCGGTCCGTAGAATGTTCCTGGACCTACCCAAGATACTCCGGGGCTACCACTACCACTAAGAGCGAAAGTATACCTTCGAGGCGTGCCTCGACTCCGGTGGAACAGTTCGAGAAGCTCACAACCACTATTCCTACCGCCCAGAAGATCCGAAACCCGAATTCGAACCGACAAAGTGCCAAAAGCTAAGGCCACGGAATTTCCCTCGATGATCGGGATGGTCCGGTTATGCAAAGAATTGTTCGAAGAAGAAGTCCAGTGCAGACTGATTGATCTCGGCTCGGTCCAAGAGATGATAGCAAGAATTGAGAAAGGAAAACAAAACAAAGACAGCTTCCCGAGTCATGAGGCCACCAACAAAGAAAGCCGCTAAAAAATTGGGAAAACCTCTCGTGCCCGTCCGCGACCAAGGAGGAAATGATCACCAAGCTTGGATTGGTCCCCCGTCCCTTTGTGTCAATCTAGGACAAGTCCTCCCAGCCTCTCTTTGTTAAGATCGAGTCTCTAGGGTCGTCCGACGGCCTTACGCCCGAAGACTACGAGTCAGAGCAAGCACCGTATTCCCTTTCGTTTTCAATGAAATGACGAACCTTTCTGAGTATCCCTCGATTGCCACTTTAACTAATGATGAATTAATTAATAAAAATTTTTTTAATAATAATTCATTAGATAAAAAAAGCAGACACATTAAACGAAAAAAAAAATCAAACAACAAAAAAATAATCTTTAAGCAGGTTGTCCGGAAAGAGGAAAATCGAGCCCAAGCTGCCGAAGAGATTTTGACGAGTGTGAATTTGGGAACCGCGGAAGAGCCTAAAGAGACGCAGATTGGTGATTTCTTCGAAGGAATCGGAAAGGATGCTCTGCAAAGTCCTACAAAATCCTCAATTCAAAGAAAGTTGCCCTCTTCATCAAAGAAAACATCATGTGCAGATACGGGTTGCCAGCCGAAATCATTTCAGATAATGGATCCCACTTCGAAGGGGAATGCGACAACTGCCGCGTAATTCCGAATAACCCGTCACAAGTCATCTCCTTACAGCCCCAAACCAACGGAGCCGTTGAGGCAAAGAAACAAGACTCGGAAAATATCATCCGGAAAATGGCCAGCCCAAGGCGTAGATTGGCCCGAGAAGTTACACTCGGCACTCGGGGCTGCGTAACACCGCCGTAACGGCAACCGGGGAAACACCGTTTGCCCTCACATACGGAATGGAAGCCGTGCTCCCAATCGAATTGAAATCCCCTCGCTCCGTATACTCGCCGGAAAGCCGATCAACGAGGTCGAATGGCTCCGCAGTCGCCATGACGAATTGGCCCTACTAGATGAACGCCGATTGAAGGCCATGGAACACATCCGAGCCTACCAAGGAAGAATGGCCAGAGCCTTCGACAAGAAAGTAAAGCATCGGGAGATCCGAGAAGGTGATCTCGTTTTGAAAGAAAAGCCCCCAAACCCGTATCAACCCCTCGGCAAATGGGAGCCCGTATGGGTCGGGCCATATGTCGTCCGTAAGATCTTCTCCTGAGGAGCCATGCAACTTGCGCACTTCGACGGAATCCCTTTCTACACCCAAAGTGAATGGTGACAAGCCGCGCAGATACTACGCGTAAAAAAAAGGGTGCTAAAAGAGTAATACCCAACTAGGTTGAAAACCCAAGAAGGGCGGCCTAGGTAAAAACAGGTTGCACCAAACAAAAAAAAACAAGAAAAAAAAAAAAAAAGCAAAAAAAAAAACAAAAAAAAAAAACAACAAAAAAAAAAACAAAAAAAAAACAAAAAAAAAAGAAACAAAAAAAAAAAAACAAAAAAAAAAAATCAGGTTGAACTACGAAGACCCGAGCTCCTCAAAATGAGGGGAACGTAGGCAAACCGGAAACGGTTCGGTCTAAAACACAAATAAAAGTCATACTTTGACATCAATACAATTGATCGTACCATGAAAGCGTCTCGAAAAACTCTAAAGCAATTCAAATATTCATTACAAGTTAAAAGCTCTTTGATGAGTCTAAGCCCGATTCATTCCTACAACCGGCAACCTCGCTAAAAGAAATTAAGATACATAATCAAACTAATGTGTCCGCTATGACAAGAAAGGGATACTGAAACCTCGTAGTCACTCCAAGCCACTCGTATCGGCCTCTCCCCTCTTCTTCCCCCTTCGAGTCTTCTTTTTCTCGAACAGAAAATGCCTGGCTCTTCCTCCTACCAAGCTCCGGTATAGGAACAGGATCTATCAAACCAGCCTCCCGTCGTGGCCTTAGTAGCCCTAGCGTCATCTCTCATCTCCCGTAGCCTAGCCGGTAGCATAGGAGCCCTCCTCTCCCGTCTCTTGACGTAAGCCTCATAGTCGGTCACGCCGTCTCCGCTCCTATCATGAGGGCTGGCCCTCGCCGCCCTCCTCCTCTCGTAAACGCCAGTCCTCCGCACCCACAATGGCCTCACGCCGTCTCAAAATAGCCACCTCGAGTCTCTCCTGCATGCCTCTCATACCAATCCAGGTACCAAGTGGTCAAGAACACCGGTCTCTGACGCCGAGAATAACCCGAGGAGGAAAGGCATCATACCTCCATGCTCGGGAAAGAAATGGAAACACCGAGGGATCATCCATAGAAGCAGAGCCACCACCCCGGTGGCTATATCATCAAAGTCCCCAAAGGAACCTCGCTCCAGCCAAACCTGTCTCGTAACTAAAGCCTAATATAGAAGCCGGACCGAGAAAGCCCCGAAGCATGACCACATGAGACCCATCCCCGAAGCACTCGCGAGTCTCCACCCGCCAACAAGGCACCGACCATCGATATCTTCTCGTCCTGGAGACCAGCCATCCAACGCTCCTACGAGCCCCGATCATCAAAATCCACAAGAACCCCCTCCCGGCAAATGTCCAAGGCTTGATCATGTCTGAGTTTCCCGAAGAATCCCCAAACGCTCCATCGCCCACTGTGGTCAAGAGGAACGGGCCGCCCCGCGCATATACCGTCTTCCGGTAGCGCCCTATCAAGAGCATGAAAAGTCTCCCCGTAATCAAAGGAACGACATCTCTCGCCTGTGCGACAGTGAACGACAACATCCAAGAAAGACCGATGGCAAATCCCAAAGGAATAGACCATGAACAGTGGTGCCAAACATACAAAGTGCAAAGGCATCCCAATAGGCATCATCCACCAAGCCTAGGCCCCTAAACCTATCGGGAAGGCCGGAAATATCAAAATGATCGGGACCACGGATCATACCTTGCGCTTCCTCCGGGAAAGATGAAGGAGGACGCACAATCCGTCAACAAAAGAAGCCCTCCTGGCAAAGGAACCGCTATCTCTTCCACCTCCGACCTCCAAGCAAGGCCCGAAATTCTTCGACAGGAACAATCTCGTTGAAGGAAAGGCAAAAGACATGCCTTCTAGTGTCCCAAAATGAGGAAGAAGCCCTCAAAAGCTCATAATCCGAATCAATTCCTTGAGAGACCATAAGCACTTCACCTTGTACCTTTCTTCAAAGAAGGACCTCCTCTCATGCATAATCTCCCTAGACCAATCCTTGAACTTGTTTAAGAATGACATTTGGGATTCTTGGGACAATTTTGATGGAGCTTTTCTAAGGTTTTCCATGGTTTTTCTCTCTTTCTCCCCGAAAATGGTCAGTTTGGACCGGAGGTTGAAGAGGATATTTGAATTTGAAATAAAGTGAGACCAGATCCGAAGCAAAATTAAAGGACAATGTCGATGCAGTCCCCATCCGCGCGGATATGTTTGCGTTTCCATCGTAAAAATCTGCAATGGGCCCAAGCCGCTACACCAAAAGAGGAATATTCCGTCCCTTGCTCAAAACCCGTGCAAAAACCTCCCCAAACCAGTCCATATACCAAACACTAACACCCTTGCCAAAAAACAAGGCTCATGCAACACCGCATTCATACCGCATTGCATTCATAAAATAAAATCCTAAATTATTACATTCCAAAAAAAGAGTATGCATAAAAAAAAACAAACAAACATCAATAAAATCCTAAATTATTACATCAAAAAAAAAAAGAAAAAAATGTGCATAAGCCGTACAAATCTCAATCCTACCATAAATCCCAAAATCTCGAAAATCGCCTAAAAAAAAATAAATCAATCGGAATCCCTAGCGCCCGACGCCGCCCGGCCCCTCTTGCGACTCGGGCCCGCTTCCTCAGGAGCCCCGAAAATCTCGGGCTCGAATCGTCCTCGTCTCCCGGCAAAGAGGCTCGTCAGGACCAACCGCACGCTCCGATAGGGCAAGCCGAGATCTCGCGAAAAATCGTATCCGAAGGTGAAGGCGTCGGACTCCCGGACGTACGAAGACGACCCACCATGCCGCCAAACGTGTCCCCGCCCGTGTGGATCCCCGAGAATGACGTGATCCAAAGGCAAGACCGCGCGGGATCAAGGAGAGGAGACAGAGGAGTCTCTCGAAGAAGTCTACGAGCGAATAGGGGAAGCCTCCCGTCCGACAGCGCCGGCCGTGGTCGCCTTGCTCTAGCTCGAGGAGCCCCGCAAGCGACCATCCTCCCGATGAATCTCTTAGCTCCGATCACTTGCTTCGTCGCCTTCTCGACGACCACCTCCGAAAACCGCACAAAAGCAAAAGCGCCAAAGCTTGAAGCGAAAAAATGATGACAGGAAAGAAAAGAAAAGACAAAAGCAAAAAAAGAAGGGGAAAAGGTGAAGCCATACCTTCATACCCTGACGAGGCCGAAAGCTCGTGGAAGCCGCTCAGCCGAGGAACACCCTCAATCGGACCCCATCCTGGATATATGAAAAATCCGTCCGAGGGTACCGCGGGATCCCAAGCCCTCTCTATCCGTAACCCGAGGCATCCTCGCCTCCTCAAAACAAATACGGGTACGGCCGCCGCCACAAATGCCGAGAAGTGCCGGGCCGCCCGTAATCATCCCAGTCACGAGATCTGTCACTCGGGTGCATCATATCGGCGGGAGGCTCCACCGGTGTCCTCAAAGGCGAGTTCACGCCATGCCGGCGCGTCACCCTCTCTCCTGCATAATATGCATCGCAGTCGACCTCTCGTAATCCTCCGCCGCACAGCCCAAATCTCGCGCCCTTCGCTCGCGCCATCTCGAAGCGATCCTGTGGGAAGAATATCATTCCCTCATCTCGTCTCGGCCTCCGTCAAAGGAAGGCAATCCGCGTACACCGAGAGTCGTACGCCCTGGAGCTTATCTTCTCCCGGCATGCTTGGACCAAGAATGCATGGCCGGATACGCCCGACGTACTCCGCCGGCCGTCGCCACATCGTGACGTGGAAAAACTCCAACGCCCATACCTCGCGAAAGGTAAAAATCAAATCAATCCGGTGCAAAGAAAAAATGTGTGCTCAAAAAAAAGAGAAGGAGGGAAAGCAAAAAGAGAGCTTATACCTCCAGTGGCAAACTCAAAGCAAGACAAGGAGCTCACGGCCTTCCTGGCCGTACCTATCGAGAGCAAAGTAAAGCTCGCCACCCGGCCTCTCCCCACGAGACATCTCCGGCCATCTCCATGTCCTCCAAGGACCTCAAGAAGGCAAAGACTCGCCGTCCCTCAAAGCATGCCCAAAGAGGGTGCTCGAAAAGCAAACCACAAGAAGGCCCCGGCAATCTGATCGGCGCCTATCCTCTCCTCCCCAAACCCTCGTAACTCACAATGGTCTCCACGATCTTCCCGTAGACCACCGCATACTCCATCCCCATCCCCTTTTTGGGAATAGGGGAAAATCCCAGAAGAGCCTGTAGATCCGCATCACTGTAGCCATCCCGCCACTCAATGCTGCGTCCATTAAAGGACAAACCCGTGATCGCAGCATAGTCAGAAGGCGTAACCGTAGCCTCGCCCCAGAAGAAGTGAAACGTGTGGGTCGCATCCCACCAATGCTACGCCAAAGCAAACATCAGGCCCTTGCTCTTAGGGAACTTGACCAGTCCCCTCAAGCACTCAACAAACTCCCAAAGCCCGGTCTCAACAACAATCTGTCTCGGACTCGACAAAGCTCCTCGGCCCGCATTCGGAAGCCGGTCCCACAAGTCAACCACGGACTCCACTGATCCTCGAGTCTTCATTTTGTTCAGCTGCTCCGTCACAAAACGGTTTCCGCCCAGTAAAAAAAAAAAGAGAGAAAATGTCAAAAAAAAAATTGCATTTGCATTTGCACAAAAAAAAAACATACACATGCATTAAAAAAAAAAAAAAATTCGGCAAAAGATAACGGCATGCAATAAACATAGCCCCATTTTTCTCACGTAAAAGACAGCTTTTCAAAGAAATCCCATTCAACAATTTTCAATAAAAAAAATGCATACATGCATATCCTACAAGAAGTTGACGGAAATAAAACTCCGTCCCATTTTCAAAAAAAAAAAATGCATACATGCATATCATCCATCTTACATGCAACGGGAGGAAAAATCCGTCCCACTTTTCAAAAAAAATCCTAAACATACATACATCTCATATTGGCAAAATGCCCAAACAAAATGCATGCATATCAATATTCAATTTCAAAAAAAAAAAATCATCATCACAATTTTCGAATTTTCACATGCAATTTTCGGATACAAAAAAAATGTGTGGCAAAAATGCCAATTCTTTTCCCAAGCAAAATGCATATTCGGGACACCAACAAATTCATTGCAACATGCATAGCATCAAAATCAAATTCAAAGCCAAGAACATCAATCATTCGAATTTTCAAAAAAAAAAAAAATCACCCAAAATTCAATTTCAAGCAAGAATCAACAAAGGGAATGAAAAGATTCGAAGTATACCGTTTGGAGATTCGAATCCGAAGCCCAATGTTGCCAAGCATCGGGGTAGGGCTCCTCCGCAATCGATTGCGAAAGAGTATAGTGCCTCCTCATCCGGACGAGCTCCAATCGTCTCTCCGCCACCGGGCCACGTCCTTGGCCTTGAAAAGCACCTTCCCCGTGTTCCATTGCTTGAAAATCGAAGAAAAACGGAAGATTTTTGAAGCTTTTTGAACAACAATGGCGGTTCTCCTCGGCTTTTCTCTCTCTCTCGTAATTTTCTGTAAAAACAGACTGGGGAAGGAGAAAGGGGGCGGCCCCTCATTTAAAAGCCCTGGAACACGCTCCTATCCGCGCGGATAGGATTGTCAGGGTCAAAATGACCCTTTTGCCCTTTAAAAATCTGGGACTCTGCAATTCAGTCCCCAACTTGACAGAGTTAACCAAAGTTAACCAAAGTCAGCCCCTTGTCAAGGAAATCTCCCCGAGAAAGATAACGGATCCCGTATCTTTCATCAAAATCCTTCCCGGCAGTCAAACGTAAGACCGAGTGCCCCGAGAAAGATAACGAAATCTCGTATCTTTCATCAAAATCCTTCCCGGCAGTAAAACGTAAGACCGAGTGCCCCGAGAAAGATAACGAAATCTCGTATCTTTCATCAAAATCATTCCCGGCAGTCAAACGTAAGACCGATTTCCCCGAGAAAGATAACGAGATCCCGTATCTTTCATCAAAATCTTCCCCGGCAGTCAAACGTAAGACCGATCTCCCTGAGAAAGATAACGAGATCCCGTATCTTTCATCAAAAATCAATCTCCGGCAGTCAAACGTAAGACCGATTTCCCCGAGAAAGATAACGAGATCCCGTATCTTTCATCAAAATCTTCCCCGGCAGTCAAACGTAAGACCGATCTTCCCGAGAAAGATAACGAGATCCCGTATCTTTCATCAAAAATCAAACTACCGATCTCCCTGAGAAAGATAACGAGATCCCGTATCTTTCATCAAAATCTTCCCCGACAGTAAAACGTAAGACCGATTTCCCAGACGAATACGTCCAATTTTTTCCCCAGCAAAGGCTAACAAAATCCCCAGCAAAGTTAACGGAATCCCAAAAGCTAACGGAATCTCGAGTAGTACTCGAACTACGAAAGGGCTTGATTCCCACTAGGGATACGTAGGTAGCCTATCATTAGGTCCAGCCCTTCGACCAAAACGGTCACCCTCTCCTTCGGCAGCAGACAAAGTCCACCGAAAGGGCATTTCACATCAAGGTCCGAGGCACCTAAAAAGCCATCATCGTCAAGGTTCGAGGCACCTAAAACGCCATATCCAAGGTTCGAGGCACCTAAAACGCCATCTCCAAGGTTCGAGACACCTAAAACGCCATCTCCAAGGTTTGAGGCACCTAAGACGCTATCACCAGGAAAACGATAAATCACAATCATCCCCAGCAGAGCGGATAGCCATCAGACCGAAAATGGTCATTCCTATCCCCAGCAGAGCGGATAGCCATCAGACCGAAAATGGTCATCTCTTATCCCCAGCAGAGCGGATAGCCATCAGACCAAAAATGGTTATCTCTTATCCCCAGCAGAGTTTCTTTCCAAAGAACCGATCGCAGAACTCGCTCATCAGGTTCGAGGCACCTAAAACGCCATCATCTCCAGGTTCAAAGACCCGAACTACGGCCGGCTTGATTCCCATTCGGGATACGTAGGTAGCCTATCACTAGGTTCAGCCACCCGATCACTCGATCATCCCGCCAAATATGGAGCCTTACTCTTATCGACGACCCCGCTTCCATCGAAAGCGCCGTCGCCGAGGGGCTACTGTAAGTGCTCCAATTTGAGCTTGTTAGAATTTTCGTTAGAAAATTAACGAAAGTTATAACATTTCTAACAATTCCTAACTATCCTAACATTTCTAACAAAGTGAGGGTAAAATGGGCATTGTTATTTAAGGTTAAACCTCAAAAAGAATCTCAAAAAGTAAAACAAAAGGAATAAAACCAAAAATAGAATTTCCTGAACATAAACCGGCCGTATAATTCAAATTTCAAAAGAAATATTCCTTGTGTCCAAAGCCCGAAGCCGCATTTAATGAACAAAGGCACGCTGAGGATCCCATCCGCGCGGACATCTTTGCATATTTCAGAGGGCTATAAATTGAGCCCTCCAAATACAAAAATAAGGAGCAACAACACCAATTGCACCGAACCTCTGGCGAAATATAGAGAGAAAACAGTGAGAATTCTTCAAGAATTGTCACCATTTTCTCTCCAATCTTTCCCAACTCACACTCATCCACTCACTCTCACATTTAAGCCTTAAACACTCATACACTCAAGCCAAAAACTCAAGAACACAAGGAAGATTGGTAAACCCTCCTTCTCCTTACCCTAAACTCCAACCATGCATGCATTTGCAAACTACAAAATATAGTTCTTTCATCTTCTTGCTTTAGATCTAAGAAGATCACCATGGAAGACCATCTCCATGGATGATCTTCTACAAAGATCAAAATTATTTTCAAGTTCTCTTACTTTCTTGCAAAGAAAACTCATTTTCAAAACCCTAAAAACCATTTTCAAGCACCAAATCTCATTTTCAAAGGATAAAAATCCCCTTCCCAAGCAAATGAAATGCTTAGTCCTAATGTACCCCAAGGATGGTTTGGTATAGTTGATTCACCACTAAAATTTCAAGTGATCACTAACCAAAACCTAGGGAAATGGGGACAAGCATGGATGCAAAACCCCCCTTAAAATCATATTTTCTTTCTTGAGAAGTTGCTGTCCAGTAGCAATTTCCTCAGAACTCAGTCCATGGTCTAATTTTTTGGACACAGATAAATGTGGAATTTGGTGTTGACTACAAAACACTTTTTGTAGCCAACATCCAGATCTTTCCATACATATTTTTACTTTATTTTTTGGGTGAGTAAAACTCCTCTTTTCAAATTTTCTTTCAGAGGCTAGTTCATCAGCTTCTGGGAATCCAGATCTCATATCTGAGGTTTCCAGAAGGTTTTGACCACTCAAATCTTCTCCAAAATGGAAAATTCCTTCGCACAAATCTTATTTAAGGTGTCTGGAACAACTTTAATTCTCTGAGTTTATCCAGATTATGAAGTTTTAAGACCCTTGAATCCATTTCAAAATCAAAGGTCCACTGCCTTTTTCATTCTGGCAGAAGTGGCTCTCAACTTCAAAAGGTCTTTTGAGTACCAAATCTCAATCCAAAAATCTTCCAAAAATTCATGGGATCAGTTTAAAGTCTTAAAAAGATATCCCAATTTTTACTTTTCTGAGTTTCAAATTATTTTGGCCAAAACACACACACACACACACACAAATGATTTTCAGCTTGGAAGACTCGTTTTACGAGGCATTCCGGGTGCACACTAACGTCCTTCCCGGCGTGTAACATGACCTCCGAACCCAAATTTCTGATCTCGAGCTTTTTTCAAAGTTTTGGCCCTTAAAACAAAAATGGCGTGGCGACTCCGTTCTTTTTTCCCGGGTTTTATTTGGTTTTTTTTCAAAGAAGCGCGAAAAAATCGAATTTCCTTCCCGCGAGAAATGGCGACACATCATCACAATAATCTGCTTTAAAGAACCTTCATTTAATTTTTAAGTTTTTTATGTCAATCAATGATTAAAACACTTGAGACCACTCGGATAGTTTTGGGTGGGCTTGCCATAGCAAGGTGCTTTGATTCTATTTCGTTTGCGAGCAAGATGAGGAAATGGTGGTTCCTATACGTTTAAAGTGGATGAACTTAATTGGGTTATCAAAATGGTTTTGGACCCAATGCATAAGATGAGATTAAAATATGCTTAGACATATGATGTCTTAAATAAATCTCATAAAAGATCTAAGAGTCATATACGATATGATTGATGTTTTCTACCTAATTAATTTTAATCTTGAGCGGTGCGCCATAGCGTACTTGAGATTAAATTAAAGTTGGATCTTAGCCCATTAAATTATATTATGCTTATTTGCATTGGAAGGTGTATAATTTAGTGGGAGTATTTGTGAAATACTTGATTTTCTCTTAGATGATAAATGTGTTGATATTGATATGTGTTCATATAATTTGCATATTTTATTGTAGAAATAGCATTACACAATAAATTGCGATTCGTCCTTATGAAGGACAAAGTTCGAAAGGAACGATACAGATAATTCTGGTTGGATCAGAAGCCTAGAGAATGGTTCTTAGGCAAATGTGTACATTCTTGATGAATCCATTCCTGCTGAACCTACCTCAAATGTTGCAAAGGGCAGATAAGGAGCAACATTAGAAACATGTTGATGATTCTAATGATATTGCTTGTCTTATACTTGCCACCATGTTTAAAGATTCTTATGAAAAACCTTGAGCACATGGTAACTGCTTTTGTTCTAAGCAGAACGCAAAAAGGAAATGTTCCAAGTGCTAGCTAGGCAAAAGGTGTATGTTGTGGTGAAGGTTCCTAATGCATGAGATGCAAAAGGAGCAATCCGCAAGTGTGTTAATGGTTAACACAAGAAAAGGGGTTCATAAAGGAAAGGTAAAGAAGGTAAAGCAAAGGTTGCTAAACCTAGGACAAATGTTGCCAAAGCCGAAGAGGCTAAACCCAAAGTGTCTCAAAAGGATGCATTTTGCTACCATTGTAATGAGATTGTCATTGGAAGCAAAGTTGCAAAGCTTATTAGGAAGGCCTAAAAAGTGAAGAAGGGCAATATGATTGCTACTGCTTCAAGTATCTATATAATAGGTATTTTCCTTTCGACTTCTTGTTCTTGAGTATATGATACCGGATTGGATCCCACATTTATTTAAATGTGCAAGGGACAACGAATAGAAAGCTACTCAAAGAAAGTAAGTTAAACCTATGCGTGGGAATGAAGCAAGAATTACTGCATTAGCCATAGGGACTTATGAAGTCAATTTACCTAGTGAACTAGTACATGTTTCGAACAAATGTTACTAAGTTCCGAATTTGGGTAGGAGTATTATTTTCGTTTCTCATATGGATGACGAAGGATATAATTTTATTATTGAGAATAAGAAGTTTTATATTTATTTAATGATATGCCTTATTGTATTGTATATGTCATTGAATGGTCTTCATATCCTTGATGATGAGAAACAAAATAATATTGAAAATATCTATAATATAAATGGAAAATCTAAACCGAATAATATGAACAACGCGTTCATATGGCATTGCCGGCTTGGTCAGATAAATAAGAAACATATATCTAAACTCCATTAATATGAACTTTTAGACTCATATGACTCTGAATCATTTGAGGAACGTGGATCTTGTTTATTGGGATTATTGATCAAACCACCCTACACTAAGAGTAGTGGGAGGGCTAGTGACTTATTAGTCATTATACATGAGATGTATGTGGACTATTAAGCAGCATTGCTAGGGGAGGATTTTGGTATTTCATCACATTCACCAATGACTTATCTAGATATGACTATGTCTATCTGATGAAGTCCAAAGGTGAATCGTTTGAAATGTTTTGAACATTTCAAGATGAAGTACAAAATAACTTGGCAAAACTATTAAGTACTTCGATTAGATCGAAGTGATGGATATTTGAGCCAAGAGTTTGATAATCATCTCAAAACTGTGAAATCGTTTCAGAGTTGACTCCACCCGGAACACCACATTGTATGGTGTGTCTGATAAGAGGAATTGAACCTTGTAGGACATGGTTCATTCGATGATGTGTCAAGTTGACTTTCCTATTTCCTTTTGAGGATATGCATTAGAAATGATGCGGTTACACTGAATCGAGTCCCTACTAAATCGGTTTCTAAGGCCCCACATGAGATGTGGTATGAAAGAAAACTTAGTTTGTTTTTTAAGAAGATTTGGGTTTGCAAAGCTCGCCAAATCTGACGAGGTTATTTTCGGAAATTAATCTTACAACCGCAAAGAGAACAAAATGTTTGTTGCTCTATACGATTCTTTTCTTGAGAAATAGTCTCTCAATAAAGAATCTAGTGGGAGTAAAATTAATTTTGAAGGATTTCAAGAACCCGAAAATAATATGGAACCAAGAGTAGAGACGGAACCAAGTTCACAAAGAGTTGTGGAACCGGTTCAAGATGCACAAGTCCATCGTAGATCGGATATGTTACAATCCGAACTCAAGAAATATTGATTTCTCGTATCGGAAAGTAATAAGGTGGAAGTCATTGAGAATGACGATCCTACTTGCTATCAAGAAGCGATGTCCTCTCCTGATTCGGAAAAATGGCAAGAGACCATGAAGTCCGAATTACAATCCATGGCTGATAATCAAGTTTGGAACTTGATTGATCCACCTAAAGATGTAAAACTAAAAGGTGCAAGTAGGTCTTCAAGACCGACATGGATGAGAAGGTGTATACTTTCATGACTGAGGATTGTAACAAAGGGATTTAGGAAAATTTATAGTATTGACTATGTTGAAACCTTTACGCCAGTTACAATGCCAAAGTCTATTAGAATTTCAATTGCCATTATCACATATTGTGACCATGTGATATGACAAATGGATGTCAAACGGCTTTCTTTAAATGGAAAGATTATTAAGGATGTGCATAGTACACAACCCGAAGTTTTGTCAATCCAAGAAATTCTAATAAAGTATGCATGTTGCAAAGATCCATGAGATGGGTTGAAGCAAGCTTCAAGGAATTGGAATCTTCATTTTGATGAATCGGTCAAAGAGTTTGATTTCATCAAGTACGAAGATGTACCTTGTGTATGCATGAAATTCAGTGAGAGCGTAGTATCATTTCTATTGTTATATTACAATGATATTTTTCTCATTGAAAAATGAAGTTCCGACACTTAAGACTGTCAAGTCTTGGTCAAGGAAAGGTTTCTCAGTGAAAGATATGGGTGAAGCCGCTTACATCCTTGGCATCAAGATCTATAGAGATAGATCTAAAAGGATAAATTGGTTTGAGTCAAAATACTTACATTGACAAGGTTCTTAGAAGAGTCTAAGAAAAGTAACTTGTCAATGGGTCATGGTGTTTCTCTTAGCAACACTCATTGTCTTATGACAACTGATGAGCAAAAAGGGAACGAATGAAGTTCTATATGCTCCGGCACTTGGATCTGTCATGTATGCCATGATTTGTACTAGACCCAACGTCTCGTATGCTCTAAGCATGACGAGTAGATACCAATCTGATCCTGTTGAGAACCATTGGATGACAGTCAAGATGATCCTTACACTACTAGAAAAAGGCCTTATACCGACGGAAATTTTCCTCGGTGAATCCACGTATCCGTCGGTAAATGGATATTACCGACGGAATTCGTCCGTCGGGTTCCGTCGGAAATAATTGGTTGGTAATACCGACGGACAAATTCCGCCGGTATTTCCGGCGGATTATCCGTCGGAAAACGTCCGTCGGAAATGAGTTACATCGGCCGGTTAACCGGAGCAGTCGCCGGAGGTTACTGATGGAAATATCCGTCGGAAATAAAAACCATTACCGACGGTTATAACCGTCGGAAACCATAATATTTACCGTCGGATATGTCCGTCGGAATATAAACCCTAAACCGACGGATATGTCCGTCGGTATTTTGAGTATTATTTTTTAAATTTTTTATTTTCCGACGGATATTTCCGCCGGAAAATAGAATTATTTATTTTTTGTCTTAATTTACCGACGGAAATTTCCGTCGGTAATCTGGCCAGATTTAAAAAAAAAAATTCTATTTTATTATTAAACCACCTGTAAAAGGCTGTAAACCTGTTAACCTGTTCAAACAACCTGTTTTAAACAACTATAAACTACAAACACACACAAACAACCCAATTACAAACTACAAACACACACAAACAACCTGTTTCGCTTGTACATCAAATAAAATACATATGTTTGTCCAAATCAGCGACGGGGGAAGGGGAAAGGGGAAACTCGGGGAAAGGGGAAAGGGGAAGGGAAAGGGGAAAGGGGAAACGGCCGGGGAAAGGGGGAAAGGGAAAAGGGAAAGGGGAAACGGGGAAAGGGGAAAAGGGAAGGGGAAATCTACGGGGAAAGGCCGGGGAAAAGGGGAAAGGAAAGAGAAACTACATATGTTTGTTTGTTTGTTTGTTTAATTACATGTCAATGAAAATTCATGTTTAACAACCACGAGCGCCGCCATTCTTGCTACCGCTACCACCACCATGCATGTATAAACCTATCAAGATATTAATTAAAAACAATATATCAATATATATACAAATAAAAAGACAATAATAAAATGTAAACATTATATATATGACATTTGCAATTAAATGATACTTACCGGCCACCTGGGAGAGATAGATATTTCCATTTTTCCTTCCTCATTAATAATTGCGTCCAAATTAACCCGCCTTGGGATGGTTCACTACGTCCATAACAGTAGATCCTCCCTCCCGTCCTTGGTGAAACAAGACGATGGACAAAACCCGCAACCTTCCCTCTCTTTGAACGATTGCCACCTCGACCCGACATATCTAAACTAGTATATTATATATGTAGACGTAAAATATTATCAAGTAGAACAAAATTTAAATATTACATAGCATGTAAAGAGTAACCAAGTAAACAAAACGTGGGTAACAGTTTGGACTTGTGTATTTTAAGATTGAATCACAACCCTTCTTTGTCTTTTTTTGATATTTAAAATAGAAATGACAATATGAAAACAGTAAATAATGGAGTTCACATGGACCAGTGGTTTCAGATAAAGGTTGTTTTACTAAAAACAAAAAGAAGCAAAATAATGGAGTTCACTTGGACTGCTTGAATTTGAAATAATATTGTTGTTTTCTTTAAAATAGAGAGAGAGAGGGTTTACATTTATAATGAGCTGGAGTGGAAAATATCAAGTTTGCACAAGCATTTGACCCAAAGATTGAAACTTTGAAAGTAGATTTACTATTATAATAATTAATCAAAGTTTCAATCTTTGGGCCTAACGCTTGTGCAAAAAACTCGAGATTTTCCACTCCAGCATAACCCCATGGTAGTGGTTGTACGTGATAGTAGTGGGGTTGGCTTCTATCCCATCCCGAAATACACGTATGAATTGCAAATATCACTTTGTCTACTTGCTTTATAATCGAAAATCAAGAAATTTTGACAGCATAACCCCATGGTCTCCAAGTGCACGACGTAGACTAGGTCAATCAAACACTATCGATTAGAATCGACAGTGTGTAATCAACCATGTCTAGTATACACTCAGAGAACAATAGGATTAATGCAACCGAAATATTTCAACTATCGACTATTCAAGCAATTTTAATAGACAATAATGATATTTATATATATACATATATGTATATTTTTATTTTTATTTTTTATTGATTATTTTATTTTTTATTTATTATTATTATATTTATGTCCATTATTATTATTATTATTATTTATTATTATTATTATTATATTTATGTCCATTATTATTATTATTATTATTATTTATTATTATCGAGGCCCTCATTTTCTTTATAAAAAAGCATGCACTGATTCTTGCAAGCATCAATTTTAACATACCCAAGACCGATCTGCCCCACCAACTTTTTCGTCTCATAAAAATTGTGAACCATATTATTTTCTTCGGGTAGCATCCGTTGTCCCCATGACATTATACGATCGTAAGTATGCTGGCTCATATTTGTATCAGCCTTGATAGTTAGAAGCTCAGTCACTTGCTCTAACACTGTAGCCTTTGCACCTACATGAATTTTCTCATTTGCAGAGTCCATTAAATCCATAAACTTCTTTGCAACGGGATTTGGTGCCTCTGTTGGATTAGGGTTCCAATCAAACTCTGGGCCAGCCGTATTTCGAACCATATTATCCAAACCGACGAGACGGCTCCTCTTCATCAATCAAATGTTCGGGTTCCCTTGGCGGACCACTTGATACTGAGGATGATTGCGAACACTTGTTTCAACCACATAACGCTCCGTGCGCTACCCATTACCTTGTAACCATCAACAAACCCCGCTCTAAAACATGTTTCTTTACCCATCCAACACTCGGAGATATTTTCTATTCTTACACTTTTTACAAGGACACCCAATCTTATCACCACGCATGCACCGGGGATGCGCTCTAGCAAACTCCACGAAATGTTCTAAACCTTCTAAGAATTGAGGTCCGACACCCCTTCTACCGGGATTACTACGATTATCCATCCAACTACGATCTTCTCCGAGACATAATTAACTCCTGCATTTCATAATGTATTAACAGTTTTAGATGTAATTAACGCATTACAATTCCCTAAATTTGGATTATAAACTTAAAAGCAACAAGACATGTTTCTTTAGGTTTAGAATTGGGGTTGGCTTCTATCGCACACATCTATCACATTTTTTCATTATTGATATTTTGAATATTAATATTTAATTCTTTGTTGTAAAATATATCATTCCCTATGATGAAAGGACAATTCATGTCCATTAGGTTTAGAATTGGGTTGGCTTATCCCATCCCGAAATACACGTATGAATTGCAAATATCACCTTGTCTACTTGCTTTATAATCGAAAATCAAGAAATTTCGGCAAAGATAACCCCATGGTCTCCAAGTGCACGACGTAGACTAGGTCAATCAAACACTATCGATTAGAATCGACAGTGTGTAATCAACCATATATGTCTAGTATACACTCAGAGAACAATAGGATTAATGCAACCGAAATATCTCAACTATCGACTATTCAAGCAATTTTAATAGACAATGATGATATTTACAAATCATATAATCGTGCATTTCAAGACTGTCCCACACGTACAATTTAAGAATCGATGACTACATGTTGACCTCAACATGATAAGTTAAAGATTCTTAAACGGGTTTCTAAGATTTTGTGTTTCAACCGTCACAACGTCACGTCGTAACATTAATTTTTATTCATTATCGTAAAATGCATAATTTTACAATAATGAATTAACACACACATCTATCATAATATTTTGAATAATTTTAAATATTAATATTTAATTCTTTGTTGTAAAGTATATTATTCCCTATGATGAAAGGACAATTCATGTCCATTAAGTTTAGAATTGGGTTGGCTTCTATCCCATCCCGAAATACACATATGAATTGCAAATATCACCTTGTCTACTTGCTTTATAATCGAAAATCAAAAATTTCGGCAAAGATAACCCCATGGTCTCCAAGTGCACGACGTAGACTAGGTCAATCAAACACTATCGATTAGAATCGACGGTGTAATCAACCATATATGTCTAGTATACACTCGAGAGAACAATAGGATTAATGCAACCAAAATATCTCAACTATCGACTATTCAAGCAATTTTAATAGACAATGATGATATTTACAAATCATATAATCGTGCATTTCAAGAGGCTGTCCACACGGACAATTTAAGAATCGATGACTACATGTTGACCTCAACATGATAAGTTAATGATTCTTAAACGGGTTTCTAAGCTTTTGTGTTTCAACCGTCACAACGTCACGTCGTAACATTAATTTTTATTCATTACCGTAAAATGCATAATTTTACAATAATGAATTAACACACACATCTCTCATATTTTTTAAATTATTAATATTGTGAATAATTTGAAATATTAATTCTTTATTGTAAAATTTGAAATTTTACAATGATGAATTAAATTAACATTTATAAACAAGATAAGAGTCGTTCTCATCCACAACTATCAAAACCCAATCTCATCTTAGACCAAGAAAGACAGAGCAAACAAGTTCATTGCCGTTTGAGTCAACGATTTTCTGTTTAATAAGAGTTTTTCGGTTTCCTTTGTCCTCCTCTCTAAGGATCTCAAGTGATGTTTGAGATCCTGAGAGAAAGAGGACAAGTGAAACCGAAAAAACTCTTATTAAACAGAAAATCCTTTACTCAAACGGCAATGAACTTGTTTACTCCGTCTTCCTTGATCAAAGAAGACGAATTTTGATAGCTGTGGGTGAAAAGGCTCTCATCTTATTTATATTTTAAATAGAGTTGTACCTCAATCTATTTAAAGCCTAATTAACTACCAATTAGGTATAATGAAGAGCAACTTCCAAAACCCAGCTTGATAAACTAGTTAGAAAATGCAAACAACCTAAATCGGAGGACCAATCAAGCATCAAACATTCAAATATTTGAAAATTCACACAAATACCAATCAATAATCATGAACATTAGAAGTTTCTGCCAAAACCAATACTTCCAATTTCAATAAATACTAGGTTCATGCAAAATTATTATCCACCACCATCATCATCAATATTTATAGATACAAATTTGATTAAGAGAAACATATATCGACTATGATAATAATATCAAAACATTGACAAACCTAGAATCTACCACAACAAAAATTTTAATGTAGCACCAACATCACAAAAATGCAACAAACAATAAGCAAATAAGCCAGAACAACAATTACTTCAAAACCCTCAGATTATTCAAGAAGAACAATTTCAAGAGACAACGATTGAGAGAGAGAGAGAGAAATCGAGTGAGAGAGAGAACGATTGAGAGAGAGAAAGCGAGAGAGAGAGATAATGTACCGGCGACGGCAAACGGCGATGGAAAGAAACGGCGGCGACGGCGTGTTCTTCTTGGCGAATTACTGAGAGAGAGAGAGAGAAAGTGAGAGAGAGAAATCGAGTGAGAGAGAGAAAGCGATTGAGAGAGAGAAAGAAGACTTACCGGCGACGGCGAGGCTCGGCGGCGACGGCTTGGAGTTGGCAACGTAAGGGTTCGCGAACACTGAGGGAGGAACGAAGGAGTTCGTAATAAAAATGATACGTAATTAAAAATGGGGAGGATACGCGTGCATATATATGGATTTGTTACCGACGGACAACTCCGACGGTAATACCGACGGACTATGACCGCCGGTATTACCGACGGAAATACCGGCGGAATTCATCAATTACCGACGGACAAAACGAAATTTTAAAAAAAATAAATTCCCGGTAAATTAAAATAAATTTCCGTCGGTAAATGAAAATTTTCCGTCGGTATTACCGACGGACTACGTCCGTCGGTAATATTCCGTCGGTAATGCCCCTGTTTCTAGTAGTGTTAAGTACTTAAGAAGAACTAAGGATACGTTCTTGGTATTTGAAAGGTTGGAAGATAATCTTGTTGTAAGGGTTACATAGATGCTAGCTTCCAAACTGACAAAGTTAATTTAAAATCGCAATTAGAGTTTGTGTTTATGCTTGTTAAAGGTGCAGTTTTTGATTGGAAGAATTCCAAGCAGAAAATCGTAGCCGATTCTACTACTAAGGCCGAATTTTAGCAACATATGATGTGGCTAAAAAGAGGCAGTTTGGATCAAAAGTTCATTTAGTGTTTTGGAAATGTTCCAAGTATCACTAATCGGTGAAACTTTGTTGTGATAAATATGGTGTCATTTGTGCAAAACAATGGAACCAAGGTCACAACGGTGATCCAAACACATACTTAGACATTTTTCAAGAATTCATTGGAATGAGAAGACGTTAAGATATGCAAAGTATCAACCGATGATGACATTAGGAATTCACTTACAAAGACCCTCGCACAGGCAGAAGCATGATGGTCATGTTAGGTCCATGAGTATTCGATACAGAGATGGAGCCTAGTGCAAGTGGGAGATTGTTGGTGTAATGCCCTAGGCTTTAGTTATGTTTAACTTAAAACCGTTATGTATCATCTTTATCGTTAATTATAGAGAAAGTTTATTATTTGATTAATTATATATTTTACATATTTATTGTAATAATCTCTGTCCCTAATTATTAAGTGAATAACTAGTATAAATGTTAATGGATAATCATATGATGATTATATGCATAGAGATGCACATTAAATTTATGGGTACTTGTTAGTGAACAAGTGACTGGACTTGACCCGTATGAGATTTATGTCATGGTCAAATGTCATAATTAAATTTCATATGGTCACTTCATTTAGTCCCTAGACCTGAGATTATCATGACCTTACATATAATGAAAGTTATATTTGATTTTAGTCAAACGATATCTTAACACGATATTTATAAAGGCTATCTTTGGCATGATTGGATTCATGATGGGAAGGATGATAAGTCAAGATGGAATTTGTCCCTCGAAAGAGAGATGTTTTGCTTGGGTCCCTCGATGAGTGATAATGATGAAAGTGTATGGCCATACCCCAATACTATTGGATTATCATTATACTCAAGATCGAGAAAGCATTGAACAAATACAAGTTAACTTGGACCATGACTTGTGTTCAATATAACATCGTGAGACAAAGGGAGAAATGGAAGTGTACCATTGGTAACGTGAACTCTTACATTATATTAATTGGGTAGACATAATGGCTTGCTAGAGTCCGCTTATGTTTTATGAGGGTCGATATGATCGGGCTCATTGCCAACATAATATAATCCTATTGGGTCACACACAACTAGAATGAATTGGTTAAACCAAAGGAAGAAATGATTGAGAGTTCCTGCATATGGCATACTTGGTAGCGCGACAGAACTTGCCAAATGGCACATGTCGCCGCGCGACACAACTTGCCCATAGGCTTCTTGTGGTCGCGCGACAGGACGAGTCCAAGACGGTTTGACAGACAGTTTCCTAATATGATTAGAAAACAAATACCTATACTAAGGTAGTATAAATATTAGGTCTGTAAACCCTAATGGCCTAGCCGAATTTTCTAAGGAAAAATCACAACAAAGGTTTATCAATATTTCTTCCATAGGTTTAAGAATCTAGCAATTCTCAAGAACTGTTCTTGGTTCATTCTAAAGTGTGGTTACTACTAGAGGGTCTTCGCTCGTACGATGATCAAGGCCTAGAATTCTATTATTCAAGCAATCTGAAGATTTAAGTCTTGAAGATTGAAGTTTGTGATTCAAAATCACATTGATAATTGTTCGATAGCTCAAGAACGGAAAGCAATTAAGGTTGGTAAATTCTATCTCATAGGAATTCAATTTAATCGTATAGAACGGATCTTAGGGCTTGGGTTTTGTGTTATTAGATGCTTAATTCTGCTGCGCATGGACCCATAAAACCCAACATTCACAGTCATCCGATTTGCCAATCCATGTTGGGTCACTCTTATGTCGGTAGATTACAGAAATCAGAGCAGGAGTACGTAATAGAATTGTCACATGCAAATAGCCAGCCGAAGGATATTTTATATGGATTAAAAGAGAAATTTTCGGAAAACAAGTCCTTAATACGGACTATTTATAATGCGCGAGTGAAGAGTAGGCAACTGAGCATGCGGGTCGTTCTCAAATCCAACAGCTCATGTTTAAATTGACCGATCATGCTTATCACTTCGAATATCGGCAATGCGAGAATACAAATGTCATTAAGGAGATATTCTTTGCTCATCCGAAAAG
The DNA here is from genome assembly GCA_022495995.1 of Adenophora triphylla var. japonica. NCBI lineage: Eukaryota > Viridiplantae > Streptophyta > Magnoliopsida > Asterales > Campanulaceae > Adenophora > Adenophora triphylla. The sequence continues at coordinate 425,949 of JAFEMH010001113.1, read as the reverse complement.
CATTGAATTGATGAAGGCATTTCCATACGTCTTGTTCATGGATTGCACTTACAAGACAAATAGGTACAACTTACCTTTGCTTGAGATTGTGGGCGTGACTTCAACCAAAATGACCTTCTTAATTGCTGCTGTATACCTAGAGGCTGAGAAAGAAGGAAACTACACGTGGGCATGCGAAGTGTTGAAATCTCTGATGGATCAATCATGTCTTCCTAATGTTATCGTGACCGATAGGAAGCTTGCCTTGATGAATGCAATTCGTGAGACGTTCCCAACTACAACTCATTTGCTCTGTCGATGGCATATCAACAGGAATATTCTAGCAAAATGCAAGAAAGTGTTTGATATGGAAGAGATTTGGGAGGCGTTCATTCTTCATTGGAATGCAATGGTCAAAGCTGATACAGAGGCATCGTTTGATGACTATTTACGACGATTATCAGAAGATTTCAGTCAATATCCCGATGCGGTCAATTATGTCCTGAACCAGTGGATTATGCCTTACAAAGAAAGATTTGTCTCGTGTTGGACAAACCATGTTATGCACTTTGACAACTTGACTACAAACAGGTATATCGGGCGAACTTTATATTTCTGTCATATGTTTTGATGTTTCCTATGTTTTGTTAATTATATGCTAATAAATTAAGTAACCTATGTTAGGGTGGAGAGTCAACATGCCTTATTGAAGAAACAACTTGGATCGAGCCAGGGAGCATTTGAGACATGTTGGAAACAAATTCATAAACTCATCGAATGCTCCCATATTGCAATCATTGCCTCATTTGAGAAAAGCAGGACTGTGGTTCAACATAAATTCAAGTCATCGCTATGGAGTGAGGTTAGAGGTATGGTGTCTATAAATGCATTGGATTTGATTTTCAACTTATTGGATTCTCTATATGATGGTAGCCGAGATCCACTGTTGTGTGGGTGTGCGGAGAGATCGGCATGCGGACTCCCTTGTCCACATGAGCTTGCACAGTTCATGCAATTCAACTCGCCCATCCCACTTGATAAAGTTCATGCATTTTGGCATAAGCTAGATACCCTACCGATCATGAGTTATGATGATGATATTGAAGAAGAGATTCGAAATCGGTACAATGAGATTCGCAATACTCTTGATTTAAGATTTGAGGCAGCTCCACGAACTGAAAATAATTTGATTGTTTGGAGATTGGCCGAGATTTGTCATCCTGCAACAACAATGGCCAATGAACCTGCAGTTAAAACCAATAATAAGGGTCATCCTAAAGCGAAGAATGCTAAGTTTCTCAAATCCACGAAGTGGGATCCTAGCGCATTTGAGTACGTGGAGGCCATACCCGACCAAGTTTTATTCAACACCGATGCTGATGCAAATCAAGGTTCTCCGATGTTATCTGCAAAAGCCAAGTTACAGGTAACCTCAAAACTATTTATATTATTCAGTTAAACGTTATATCATGGAATTAGTCATTTCAACTTATTTTTAACTTTTTTTAATTTATCTTATAGCCCGTTCGTCGAAAAAATCAACATGCAATCCCATATCTTGATCAACTACCGATTTTCATGCATTGTTATATTGAGAAAACAGTTGATGTGCGGGGTGATGGGAATTGTGGCTTTCGGTGTACTGCAGAGTTACTTGGTCGTGATTCAGATGAGTGGCGGTGGGTTCGGGGAGTGTTATACCAGGAGGTTTTTGGAAATCAAGAGTTGTATGCTGAGTTTTTCATGGTCGAGGATAGGGTGGAGAAAGTCCTGTCCGCTATCAACTGGTATGATGGTCCATGCGGAGAAGCAAATTGGTTTAACGCTACAGAAATGGATTACGCTGTTGCAAATGCATTCAACGTTGCGTTAGTGACTTTGAGTAACACATTGTCTTTGACCTTTCTTCCTCTACGAAAATCAATGCCACATAATTCAAAATTGATTTGTATATGCTATGTCAACGGTAATCATTACATTCATGCCAAGTTAAAGAAAGGATGTCCATTACCACCACTATCATACAAATGGTATGAAGAACATTATGAACGTGTAACCGGATGGCTAGATTTTTATCAAGATCGATTAATACAAGTTCCCGAAACATCAACTTATGTAATTGATATTAAATAATTTTATTTATGTTAAATATTATGATTTGTGGTGTTATATATCTTTAGATAATTTCATTTATTATTAACTCATGTAATAAAGTAACCTTAAATTTATAAAATTTAACTACCTTTAAATTAAATTAACTTTTTAATGACAGGTTAGACATTGTTACGTTCCGTCTTAATAAACAGAAAAAAATGGATTTTTTTTTGAATGGTTCGGCAGGTAGTGGCAGAGTTTTATCAAATATTTCGGTCAGTACTGACTGAAACACTTAAAAAGGTTAGGTCAGCACTGGCCGAACTTTTGTACCTAGGGCAAAAAAAAAAACAAATACTTTGGCATATTATTAGGCTACAGAACATTGTTTTTTCATGAACGTTTTCAAAAAAAAAAAAACACTCTTATTAGCATTTTCGGCAAGTAGTGGCCGAACAGAAATGGAGTTTTCGGTCAATACTGGCCGAACCTCTTGAATGGTTCGGTCAGTACTGGCCGAACTTTTGTTAATTGGGCAAATTTTTTTAAAAATATTTTAGCCAATGATTTTGGTACGTAACAATGTTTTTTCGTGAACTTTTCTAAAAAAAAACACGCGTATTAGGACGTCCGGCTTATTTTAGACTATTATTGGGATACATAACATTGTTTTTGAATATTACAATAAAAATAAAAATACACTTAATATTTCAAAAACCAACTATAAAACCAAAAATAATTGGGATACATAACATTGTTTTGGAAGGTTTTTCAATGACATAATACAAAAACTTGAGAGTTGTACAAGCATTTCAAACACCAAATACAAAACCAAAAATAATTGTTCATACATTGTTTCAGATACATATAATATAAAGACCAAAAAATACAAATCTATTGTCGTCTTCTAGGACCCTGAGAAGTTGATGGTCCTGCTTGGATTTGAGTTGCTGCCAGTGCTCTAAAGATGACGTCCATAGCCTCCTGTGCACTAATCGAGTGATCTCCATCTGTCCTTCTTTCAGCAATAGGAATCATCACGTTTCGGACATTCATAATCATATCCCACGGATTAGGGGCAGCAACTTCAGTTGTCCTCCTGACAGTGTGAGCCCGCTTAGTAATGGGGTGCACAATAGGGTGGGAATATGTAGAGTACCATTGCAGATAATCATCTGCAGCCTCTTGAGGCACTCTACTTTCCCGGAGCTTGCGTTTATCGACATAATGCGACTTCCAGGAATAGAATGACTGGGCAAACATGATCCACCCCACCAAAGACTTCTTATCTCCTCTCGTCATCCCTAGTCCAAGTGGAGGGTTTGGTATTGTTTGCATGAACCCAAACTGTCGCAAGACTCGATCAGGAAGATGTGGTTCCACTACATTACCGGCAACTATGACACCTTGATATAGAGCGACTCTAGGAAAAGGATATTGAGCGCAGATACCTTCATACGGCATCCAAATCACCTACAATAAAAACATAAAAAATATTAATATAGTTTCATTTAAGAAAACAAAAATACATGTGAGAATTATTATTACAAAAATAATACTTACTTCCGTGTCCTGAATAATGTCAATATGTTGCCTCTTTACTTGCACGGAGGCAACTGTCGCTGGTTGAGCCCGAGGTGATAGCCACTTCAATGTGAGCGGCAAATTGGGTAGATAGGAGTTGTTGAAACCGTTCCTAAATGCAGGGAACCTCTCATAAACCCATGCCTCCAACAAGGTTAAGTGCTCGAAAATCTGATGGCAGTTAAACCTAGATCCTTTCCTAGTTGCCGGTACAGATAAGCTAACGCTCCGGCTCCCCAAGCATAATTCCCAATTGCCCCATCATCTCTCAAAAAATCTAGGTAGCTCGAGCTGACATATGTCCCGGTCTTATCAGAGAAAATTGTGCACCCCAATAAATATAAGAGATATGCCTTAGCAGCACATACAACTTTTTGGGGGTCTAAGGACTACAAATGAGGGGAGAACTTCGTTCTCAGCCATTCTAAATTGACCAATGCCCCTTTGGCAGGAATTCCATCTCTAGCAACTTTTTTTGTCACTCCCAAAACCTCACAGACTTTATTAAGAGGTGGCTGACTAGAATAAGCGAGACTCTCAAACAAGGGTACACCTACTACCGGAAGCATCGTAAGACAAGACATATCCTCTAAAGTGATGGTCATCTCCCCAAATGGCATATGGAAACTATTAATTTCCGGATGCCATCGCTCAACAAAAGCGTTAACTAACGTTTTATCTACGTTATCATACGCTCCATTAACTAAGCACAAGAGTCCGAAATTAAGGATAGTATTTTGAACCGGCTCAAACATATTATTCAAATCCAATTGCCATTTTTTCAACTTTCCTATATGATTTATATATTTTAGGGTACGATCATCTTTACCCTCCCAAATGGATTTTGCAACATGGGTTTCATAGGAAATGAGTAAAGTTTTGTACCTCGGGCCACCGGGATAAGAGGTTTCATCCCCACCTCCCTCGAAGTCATCCTCATCTTCCGGCTCATCTTTCGGCTCATATTCCCGTTCATCTTCTGGGTCACTATAATTTTGAGCCGGAAGAAGGTCTATCTGAGGTGAGGTTTCCATATAATGCTCATCCTCATTGTAGACTGACTGACGAGGATCAACATTTGCATCCTCAACTGGCCCAGCTGCCTAATGGCGCCTAGGCGCTAGGCCCTTCTCCAACGCCTAGTTCTAAGCCCCGCCTAGGTCCCGACTAATCCCGACTAGTCCCCGCCTAGGCGCTAGGCTCGGCTCCGCCGCCTAGCATCCACCTAGCGCTTTTTAGAACCTTGGCTCAGCATCAAGGTTCTGTGTAGATTGCCCTTGAATACATTCGGCTTCTTTTTCCTTCCTTTCGAAAGCAGTTGGACGTTTTCTTCTTGTAAACATTTGCTTAACTGCAATGAAAACATAAAAAAATAAAACTCATAGCAATTTCATATCATATCATATCAAAATCAAACACTTAACAACACATTGAAAAAGTTCGGCCATAAGTGACTGAAAATAGTCAAAAAGTTCGGCCGGGTGTGGCCGAATTTTTAAGCAAGGTTCGGCCGGCTGTGACCGAATTTCTAATCAAGGTTCGGCCGGGTGTGGCCGAATTTCAACACAAGTTCGGTTTAGTGTGGCCAAACTTTTAATCAAAGTTCAGCTGGGTGTGGCCGAACAGATCCAAAAAATCGGTCAGTAGTGGCCGAACCTCAAAAGCCCAGATTTTGAATGAATTTTGAACCCAATTCTCTCAAATTGAAGCGTAATTAAAGTAATTTTGGAACGAAAGTTGGATAAGTACCGGATTTTCCTAGGTTTGACATCTTGAATGGTTGATATTGACTTCAAATGGCTCTTCTTCTTCTTCTCTTTCTCTCTCTCTTTCTTCTCTTTCTTCTCTTCTTTCTCTCTCTCTCTCTCTCTTTATCTCTCTCTTTCTTCTCTTCTTTCTCTCTCAATCTGGTTCTCTCTTTCTCTCTCTAAAAATTTCTTTGTTTCTCTCTTTCTCTCTCTAAGAAACTGATATTGGGTGAGGGTGAGGATGAGAGAGAGAGAGAGAGTAAATGAAGATAAAGGGTTAACACTACCAGAAACAGGTCATTTAGCGACGGAATTATCAGCGACGGACAGATTCCGTCGCTAAATAGCGGCGGAATATAGGCTTCAGCGTCGGAAAATTTTTGGCGTCAAATTTAGCGACGGAATTTAATTCCGCCGCTAAATTCCGCCGCTAAAACGAATATTCCTCGAATATTCGTTTATTTCCGCCGCTAATTTGGCGGTTGATTTACCGACGGAATATTCCGCCGCTAAATATTTATCAGCGACAGAATTATTCCGCCGGTAAAAATATATCATATTTTTATTTTTTTATTTATCAGCGTCGGAAATATTCCGACGGTGAAATTAAAATATTTTTTATTTTTCTTTTTGAAATATTACACCGACGGAATATTTCCGACGGTGAAATTAAATGTTTTTATTTTTTTTTTTTATTAAACACCGACGGAATATTTCCGCCGCCGATAATTTAATATTTTTTATTTATCGTGACGAAAAATTCCGTTGCTGATAATAAAATGTAATTTTTTTTATTTTTAGAACTAATTAACAAAATAACAAACTAAAAAACATTAAAATATCATAAATATTTATGATATTTTTGAAAAAATAAATAAATCATAAATATTTATTAATTTTAATTTTATAATGCCATTATTTTTATTTATATAAAATATGAAAGTTATTTTAAATTACTCTCAAAAAAATAAATATGAGTCAATAAATATTATTTTTGAAAAAATAAATAAATTATAAACCCTAAACCTAATACCCTATATACTATACACTATATATACCATATACCCTATACCCTATACCCTATACCCTATACCCTATACCCTATACCCTATACCCTATACCTTATACCCCTATACCCTATACCCTATACCCTATACCCTATACCCTATGCCCTATGCCCTATACCCTATGCCCTATGCCCTATGCCCTATACCCTATGCCCTATACCCTATACCCTATATCCTATACCATATACCCTATACCCTATACCATATACCCTATACCCTATACCCTATACCCTATACCCTATACCCTATACCCTATACCCTATACCCTAAACCCTATACCCTATACCCTATACCCTATACCCTATACCCCTATACACTATACCCTATACCCTATACACTATACCCTATACCCTAAATTAAATTAATATAGCAGCGGAATTTTCCGTCGCTGAAACCATTAATTCACCGGCGGAATTAATTTCCGTCGGTAAAAGAAAAAAATAGCGGCGGAATTGACCCGTCGGAGCACTGCGACGAGCTGGTAGCGGCGGACCACCGACGGAATTTTTCCGTCGGTGATTTATTTTAGCGACGGAAATATAATTTTAGCGGCGGAAATTTCCGTCGCTAAATGACCTTTTTCTGGTAGTGTAATGGGTGGGTGGGTAGGGATAAAGGCCAAGGGTACAAAGGGAAAAGGGAAGGGGGTTTATTTAATTTTTTAGGGTGGGCTTAGCGTTACGGGTTTACTCAACAATTTTACGGGTTTATATAACAATTCTCAAAGAGAAATGTTTCTAGACGCTCATTTGGAGCTGCGCTTTTAGTTTGTCTGGTAAGGGATTTTACGTAAGCACTTTCTGTGGATGCCGAAAACTAAGGGTCCGCTCCCGAGTTTTAAAGGAAGAGAAAAGAAAGGAAGAGGAGAGAAGAGAAGGGAAAAGAAAGGAAAAGAAAAGAAAAGAAGAGGAGGGAATTTAATATTTTCAAGACATGCTCCTAAGTTAGGAAGGAAGAGGAAGTAAATTACATTTATACCCTTAATGAAAGAGGAAATAATGTTTTATTTGAAGGGTAAAATAGGTATAGCAAAAAGATTTGTTAATGAAATTTTCTTTCCTTCCAATTCCTCCCACTTTTGGAAGGAAAGTGTAGGGGGGAAAATCTATGTTCTAACAATCTCCTACTTGGATTGCTCAAACATGTGTTTATACTTAATAAACCTTTCTAAAATAATATTTATAATGTAAATGACAATCCTTATGTATACTTTATTGTCATTTAACAATCTCGTCCATTAGTTTTATAAGTATAAGGACTAAAGGGACAGTCGTTGTAATTGATTCGCAACTAAACCCACATTAATCACATATATGTATCCAACTAAATGACATAGATTAATATAGATGTGTAGCATGGAAAATTGACGAATATATTGAAGCATGTATATATATTCCTCCAACTAGTCCTACTTAACCAAATGAGATCAATAATAAATAGACATAAAACAATCAAAATGAAAGTACAACACAAACTCCCACTATATTAAATGTTATCAAAAATTGTTACACCCATATGAGCGGTATGCTCGTGAAACACTAAAGGAGATAACACTTTAGTAAACGGATCCGCTAACATGAAGGGAGTTTGTTCCTATAAGTTGTATTTCTAATTGTCCATTTTGTACTCTTTCTCTAACAACAAAATACTTGATATCTATATGCTTAGATCTAGATGAAATCTTGTTGTTGTTAGAATACAACACTGCAGCCCGATTGTCACAATATAACTTGAGCGATTTTTCAACACCATTGACAATTCGCAGTCATTCAATGAATTTACGCAGCCATATAGGTTGTTTGGATGCCTCGTAACAAGCAACAAACTCGGCTTCCATGGTAGAGGAAGTCACAAGTGTTTGCTTGGCACTTCTCCAAGATATTGCTTCACCAGCTAATGTGAAGACATAACCGAACGTCGATTTTTGACTATCTTGACATCCAGCAAAATTGGAATCGGAATACCCAATGATCTCAAGATGATCCGATTTTGTATATGTAAGCATGTAGTCCTTAGTGTTTTATAGGTATCTCGTCACTCTTTTGGCTGCAACCCAATGTTCTCTTCCCGAATTGCTTTGGTATCGACCAAGCATCCCAACAACAAATGCAAGGTCTGGACGAGTGCAGACTTGTGCATAAATTAAGCTTCCTACTGCCGATGCATAAGGAATACTTTCCATAAACTTGGATTCTATATTATTTTTAGGACATTGCTTTAAACTGAATTTATCTCCTTTAGAAATAAGGGTGTCATGTGGTTTACAATTTTCCATGCTAAACCTTTGTAATATCTTCTCTATATAGCCCTTTTGTGATAATCCTAAAATACCTCATGAACGATCACGATGAATTTGGATTCCCAATACAAAAGATGCCTCACCAAGATCTTTCATTTCAAATTTGTTTGAAAGAAATTTCTTGGTTTCCTTAAGAATGTCCTTATCATTACTAGCAAGTAAAATATCATCCACATATAAGACCAAAATTATAAATCTACTCCCACTGAACTTATGGTACACACAATGTTCAGCAAGATTCATTTCAAAATCAAATGAAAGAATTACTTGATTGAACTTTAAGCACCATTGACGAGAAGTTTGCTTGAGCCCATAAATGGATTTCTTAAGTTTACAAACTAATTGATTAGTTTGATCTATATCAGTCACCATTTCTGGTTTCTTCATATAGATGGTTTCCTCAATGTCTCCATTGAGAAAAGTCGTCTTTACATTCATTTGATGAAGCTCAAGATCAAAATGTGCTACTAGTGTCATAATGATCCTAAAAGAGTTTTTAGAGGATACCGGTGAAATTTTTTCTTTATAATCAATGCTGAAATTACCCGGGATTTCGCGCGGACGCGAAACGCGGTTGTCTTTCGCGGAGGGTTGGTGTCTGAGACCTCGCTTCATGGGAAGGAAAAAATGAGGAGTCGCCACGCGGTTTTTGTATTTTGAGCCCAAACGTTGAGAAACGGCTTTTGAAAATGGTGTTGTTTTTATTGGTAGCAAAAACTTAGGAAAAGGCTTTGAAAACAGGGGATCATTTTTATTGGTAGGAAAAACGAGTAAAAAGCTTTTTAGTACCAGAGATTGTTATGCGATCAACGAATCGGGTTGCGACTCGGACTTTGAAAAGTAAATACTATCACGATCCAAACGGGTCGGACTTTGTAAATGACAGTATTTAAAGCAGTATCAACGGAATCAAACGATCCGGAATCGTAAATGACGATCGATGAGCCAAACGGCTCAGAGTTGTAAATGACGATCAACGAGGCCAATCGGCTCGGAATTGTAAATGACGATCAACGAGGCCAATCGGCTCGGAATTGTAAATGACGGAAAGTAAATGACGATCAACGGATCGATCGATCCGGAATTGGTAAATGACGTAAAAGTAAACTGAACGGGGTCGGAACGCCGTTTTAACCCGTGATAACTTCTCTTACGGAAAGAGAAGAGGATCGAGGGGCTAAAACGTATCGGACCCCGTTAGACGGAGGCGTCTACATTTCAATAACGTTGTTCGAAACGGTTGTAGCGACTGGCGCATAAACCGAGACGAAATGAGAGATTTAGAGAGAGGGAGTTATACCTATGGCTAGGGTCGACTCCTTTGGCTCGGAAGGCGTGTACGGGACACGAAAATTAGTTTGAAAGGGTGTTTCGAAGTGATGAGGGGCGTATTTGATCGAAATACGGAAGTTTCACCCGAATCGAGGCAAACGGGAGCTCGGGAAGGGGTGAAATCAGTTTGGGCCGTGAGTGAGGTGATTTTTGGGTGAAAAATGTTCCTCCTTTTGGCTTTGACAGCCACTTCTATTTATAGGTGAAAATTGCAGTAGGAGTTCGGACGGACTTGGACTGTTTTTCAGGGTTTTGGGGTATTTTGGAATTCTGAGGGGCTTGCTGGCAATTTCAGGAAATTTTCACAGGGAGTCCGGCCGGACTTTGACTGAAATCCAGGGGTATTTTGGTCTTTTCAGCTTGATTTGTGATTGAAAGGTGACGAGAGGGTTGTGGCATGGCTGCCACGTGTCCCATGACTCACCCTTTATATGGGAGTTCGTTCCCCGGTCTCGGTTTTGTCCGTTTTTTAAAATAACAGTCCGGAAAATGTCCGAAATGCCCTCGGAAAGTGCCGAAAAGTGCGTTTTTCAGGGAAAGCCGTACTTTTACGTGCGATGACACGTGTCAAGTACGCTTCGACATCGGGATGCACGGAGCAGTCCCGGGACGTCTCGTTGGCATGGCAACGGGGAGTTTAACGAGTTCCGGTTAACCTGGAGCGGGCCAGTTAACGGATTTCGGTTAACTTTCTGACGGATTTGGACGATCCGGATTTGGGTACTTACAAATGCCCTCCTTTTAAGTGAATCCCTTAGCAACAAGACGAGTTTTATATCTTTCTACATTACCTTGTGAATCCCTTTTGGTCTTTAAAGATCCATTTACATCCGATGGGTTTCACATTTTTAGGCAATGGAACAAGATCCCAAACGTCATTATCTTTCATAGATTTTAACTCTTCATTTGTGGCATCGATCCACTTATGATAATTCGGACTATTAATGGCTTCATGGAAGGTGAACGATTCATCTCCCACTAAGTCTAAATGTTCCTCATTCTCGGCAAGATACACATCATAATCAACCGAAACCGCACTTCTTCTTACTCTATTAGACCTTCTTAAGGGCATCGGTTCTTCTTGATTTTGAGGTTGTTGAATTTGATCCTCATTAACAACATTTTCATTTTGTTCTACATTTATAGGAGGTTCTATATTGTTTTGAATTGTATGTTCTTGTTGAATTTCAGGTACAAGTACTTGATTTTCAATAGGAACTATAGGAAGAGGTATAGAAAAGGATTCCTCTTCCTCTTCAAATTCAAAACTATTCCTAATTTCCCCTCCAAATTCAACATCCTCAAAAAACCTAGCATTTCCCGTTTCATAAAAGGTTCTAGTTTTCAGGTCATAAAATTTATATCCCCTAGATCTCTCAGCATACCCTACAAAGTAACTACTAACGGTCTTAGCGTCCAGTTTGCCTTCATTAGGCCTATAAGACCTAACTTCTGCTGGACAACCCCATACATGAAAATGATTTAGGGACAGTTTCTTATTCATCCATAATTCATAAGGAGTTTTGTCGGTAAGCTTTGAAGGAGCTCTATTGAGAATATAAGCTGCGGTTTTTAGTGCATCACCCCATAATGAGTGAGGTAAAGAAGTACAAGAAATCATACTTCTTACCATATTCTTAAGGGTTCTATTACGTCTCTCTGCTACACCATTCATGCTAGGTTTGCCCGACATGGTGTAGTGAGGGACGATCCCACACTCTTCAAGATAGCGAGCAAAAGGACCCGGACGTTGTTCACCCGAACCGTCATTCCGACATTAGTATTCACCACCACACTCGGATCTAACGTTCTTAATAGTCTTTCCAAGTTGATTTTCAACTTCTGCCTTGAAAGACTTGAAAACGTCCAATGATTGAGACTTTTCATGAAGCAAATAAATGTATCCATAACGAGAGTAATCATCTATGAACGTAATGAAATATTGTTGATCATTCCATGTAGGGGTAGTGAATGGTCCACAAATATTCGTATGAATTAGTTCTAAGACATTTGATGCTCTCAAGGATTCTTTTCCTTTGGTGTTTGTAAATTTTCCTTTAAGGCATTCAATACAAAAGTTTTTATCCGAAATATCAAGTTTATTTAAGATTCCTTCTGACATGAGCTTATCAATTCTCCTTTTGGAGATATGACCCAAACACCTATGCCATAAGGTATATGATTTTTCACTTGATAACTTTCGTTTTGTGTCTTTGGTTTTGGTTTCATTAACATGGGACTCATTAAATGACTTGAATGTGTCAAGTAAATAAAGATTATCACTATACGATAAAGTACTAGTACCAACAACTTTGGAATTGAAATAAATATCATATTTATTATTACCAAATGAACAAGAATAACCTTCCTTGTCCAAAACTGTGATTGATATCAAATTCCGCCTAAAGGACGGTACAATAAATGTATTATTTAATACAAAATAATATCTAGTACTTAGTAATAACCTAAAGGTCCCTATGCCTATTACTTCAACCGGATTCCCAGCTCCCATATAGATGTATTTCTCATCTTCGCTAGGGCTTCGATAATTCAGGCAACCCTGCATACACACACTTATGTGAGTTGTTGCACCAGAATCTAACCACCATGTATATGTAGGAATTGAAACCAAATTTGCCTCATTACAAACAAGGCCAAATGACATACCTTTCTTAACACGCCAAGCATGATAATGTTGGTGTAATGCCCTAGGCTTTAGTTATGTTTAACTGAAAACCGTTATGTATCATCTTTATAGTTTGAGTTTATTATTTGATTATTATATATTTTGCATATTTATTGTAATAATCTCTATCCCTAATTATTAAGAGAATAATTAGTATAATTGTCAGTGGATAATCATATGATGATTATATGCATAGATATGCACATTGAAATTATGGGTACTTGTTAAAGAACAAGTGACTGGACTTGACCCGTATGAGATTTATGTCATGGTCAAATGTCATAATTAAATCTCATATGGTCACTTCATTTAGTCCCTATACCTGAGATTATCATGACCTTACATATGATGAAAGTCATGTTTAATTTTAGTCAAACGATATCTTAACACGATATTTATAAAGGCTATCTTTGGCATGATCGGATTCATGATGGGAAGGATGATAAGTCAAGATGGAATTTGTTCCTCGGAAGAGAGATGTTTTGCTTGAGCCCCTCGATGAGTGATAATGATGAAAGCGTGTGGCCACACCCCAATACGATTGGACTATCATTATACTCAAGATCGAGAAAGCATTAAACAAATACAAGTTGACGAGGATCATGACTTGTGTTCAATATAACATCGTGAGACAAAAGGAGAAATGGAAGTGTACCATTGGAAACGTGAACTCTTACGTTATATTATTTGGGTAGACATAATGGCTTGCTAGAGTCCGCTTATGTCTTATGAGGGTCGATTTGATCGAGCTCATTGCCAACATAATATAATCCTATTGGGTCACACACAACTAGAATGAATTGGTTAAACCAAAGAAAGGAATGATTGAGAAATCCTGATGTGACTTGTTGTACCGCGCGACACAACTTGCCCATGGGATGCTTGTGGTCGTGCGACACAACAAGGCTGATGCGGTTTGGCAGACAGTTTCCTAATACGATTAGGAAACTAATACTTATATTAAGGTAATATAAATATGAGGTCTGTAACCCTAATCAGAGCTAGCCGAATTTTCTCAAGAAAATCATAACAAAAGTTCTCTCAATATTCTTCCTAAAGTTTAAGGATCTAGCAATCCTCAAGAATTGTTCTTTGTTCATTCTAACGTGTGGATACAACAATAGAGGGTCTTCGCTCGTTTGACGATCAAGGACTAGAGATCCAATCCGAAGATTGAAAGGTTTTGAAGATCGAAGATTGTGATTCAAAATCACGCCAATAAATTGTTCGATAGCTCAAGACCGGAAAGCAATTAAGGTTGTTAAATTCTATCTCATAGGAATTCAATTTAATCGTATAGAACGGATCTTAGGGCTTGGGTTTTTGTGTTAATTTGATGCTTTATTCCGCTGCGCATGGACCCATAAAACCCAACAGTGGTATCAGAGCCCCGTTCGTATGGTTAAGTTTGAATTAACATGCTAGAATTAAGATATAAATCGTTTATATGCTTATTGCATGTTTTGTATGCGGTAGAATTTTGATTGTTTATATGAAACAATATGTAAATAGTTTTCTGATTATGTTATATTAAATTTGTTAAAAAGGTTGTTTTATATGATTTAATTGCTTTATGATTCGAATTGATTGAAGTTTGGAAATCTGCAAACTGGCAACTCGTGTCACGCGACAGAGTTGGTCATGGGCCGTCAGATGACCTCGTTAGGTCGTGCGACATTGTAGTCCTCTGTCACGCGACAATCGTTGTCTGATCTGGACAGAACCAGTTTGTTAATTTTTCTTGCTGATCTGTGATTAAGTTGATAATCTGTTATGTTACTGTCTTAATTTGGATGCTATAAATTTCTGAAAATTGAATTTATAGGGCTATGCTAGATTAATTCATTGTTTATGCATGCTTAATTAATTTAAATGTGTTTTATTAATTGTTGCGATGCATGAATTATTTGTTCTTAAGTGTTAAGAATTTTATTAGATGTTTAGTTGAAACATTGAATTGTGATTTCCTAAATGTTTAGTTGAAACATTAAATTTTGGTTTTCTGATTGTTTATGAGAAACAAGTCAGTTTACGCAAAATTTGAAGGAATCTGATTGTTTATGAGAAACAAATCAGTTTATGAGTCTGATTGTTTAAGAGAAACAAGTCAGTATACAAAGTATTGATTATGCTGCATTCAAATTGGTATTGTAATTGTGCATGACTAGGAGAGTTCTGTCAAAAGAAGATTTGGTACTTAAGCAGTCCTTGTGGCTCACCTATTTTCTTGGGAACTCACCTGGTGTACATTATGATTATCTTTGTTGATATGCTTATAATATACTTTAAATAACCTTCATTTAACTTTTAAGTTCTTTATGCCAATCCATGATTAAAACACTTGAGACCACTCGGATAGTTTTGGGTGGGCTTGCCATAGCAAGGTGCTTTGATTCTATTCCGTTTGCGAGCAAGATGAGGAAATGGTGGTTCCTATACGTTTAAAGTGGATAAACTTAATTGGGTTATCAAAATGGTTTTGGACCCAAGGCATAAGATGAGATTAAAATATGCTTAGACATAGGATGTCTTAAACAAATCTCATAAAAGATCTAAGAGTCATATATGATATGATTGATGTTTTCTACCTAATTAATTTAATCTTGAGCGGTGCGCCATAGCGTACTTGAGATTAAATTAAAGTTGGATCTTAGCCCATTAAATGCATATTATGCTTATTTGCATTGGAAGGTGTATGATTTAGTGGGAGTATTTGTAAAATACATTATTTGTTCTTAAATGATAAATGTGTTGATATTGATATGTGTTCATATAATTTGTATATTTTGTTGTAGAAGTAGCATTACATAATGATAATTGCGATTCGTCCTTATGAAGGACAAAGTTCGAAAGGAACGATATAAATACTTCTGATTGGATCAGAAGCCTAAAGAATGGTTCTTAGGTAAATGTGTACGTTCTTGACGAATCCGTTCCTATTGAACCTAGTGCAAATGTTGCAAATGGCAAATAAGGAAGCAACATTAGAAACATATTGATGATTCTGACAATATTGCTTCCCTTATAATTGCCACCATGTTTAAAGGCTCTTATGAAGAACCTTGAGCACATGATAACTACTTTTGTTCTAGCACAACACAAAAGGAAATGTTCCAAATGCAAACTAGGCAAAAGACACATGTTGTGGTGAAGGCTCTTAATGCATAAGATGCAACAAGGAGCAATCCGCAATAGTGTTAATGGTTAACACAAGAAAAAGGTTCATAAAGGAAGGAAAAGTAGGTAAAGCAAAGGTTGCCAAACCTAGGACAAAAGTTGTCAAAGCCGAAGAGGCTAAACCCAAAGTGTCTCAAAAGGATGCAGTTTGCTGCCATTACAATAAGATTGTCATTGGAAGCAAAGTTGCAAGGCTTATTAGGAAGGCCTAAAAGGTGAAGAAGGGCAATATGATTGCTACTACTTCAAGTATCTATATGATAGATATTTTCATTTCGACTTCTTGTTCTTGGGTATATGATACCGGACATGGATCCCACATTTGTTTAAATGTGCAAGGAATAAAGAATAGAAAGCTACTCAAAGAAGGTAAATTAAACCTATGCATGAGAATGAAGCAAGAGTTGCTGCATTAACCATAGGGACTTATGAAGTCAATTTACCTAGTGGGCTAGTACTTGTTTTGAACAAGTGTTACTAAGTTCCGGATTTGGGTAGGAGTATTATTTTCGTTTCTTTTATGGACGAAGAAGGATATAATTTTCTTATTGAAAATAAGAAATTTTATATTTATTTAATGATATGCCTTATTGTATTGCATATGTCATTGAATGGTCTTCATATCCTTGATGTTAAGAAACAAAATAATATTGAAGATATCTAAAATATAAATGGGAATTCTGAACCGAACAATATGAACAACGCGTTCATATGGCATTGCCGGATTGGTCAGATAAATAAGAAACATATATCTAAACTCCATTAATATGGACTTTTAGACTCATATGACCATAAATTATTTGAGGAATGTGGATCTTATTTATTGGGATTATTGACCAAACCACCCTACACTAAAGTAGTGGGAGGGCTAGTGACTTATTGGTCATTATACATAAGATGTATGTGGACTATTAAGTAGCATTGCTAGGGAAAGACTTCGGTATTTCATCACATTTCACTAAAGACTTATCTATATATGACTATGTCTATCTGATGAAGTCCAAAAGTGAATCGTTTGAGATGTTTCGAACATTTCACGATGAAGTGCAAAAACAACTTGGCAAAACTATTAAGTACTTCGATTAGATCGAGGTGGTGAATAATTGAGCCAAGAGTTTGACAATTATCTCAAAACTATGAAATCGTTTCAAAGTTGACTCCACCCGGAACATCACATTGTATGGTGTGTCTGAAAGGAGGAATTGAACTTTGTAGGACATGGTTCGTTCGATGATATGTCAATTAGACTTTCCTATTTCCTATTTCCTTTTGAGGATATGCATTAGAAATGATGCGGTTACACTGAATTGAGTCCTTACTAAATCGATTTCTAAGGCCCCACATGAGATGTGGCATGGAAGAAAACTTAGTTTGTCTTTCATGAAGATTTGGGGTTGCGAATATTATGTAAAGAGACTTGTCTCTTATAAGTTAGCACCAAATCTGACTAAGTTATTTTCGGATATTGATTTTACAACCACAAAGAGAACAAAATGTTTGTTGCTCTATTTGATTCGTTTCTTGAGAAATAGTTTCTCAATAAAGAATCTAGTGGGAGTAAAATTAATCTTGAAGAAAGTTCAAGAACCTGAAAATGACATGGATCCAAGAGTAGAGACAGAACCAAGTTCACAAAGGAGTTGTGGAACCGGTTCAAGATGCACAAGTCCATCGTAGATCAGATAGGTTATGATCCGAACTCAAGAAATATTGATTTCTCGTTTCGAAAAGTAATAAGGTGGAAGTCATTGAGAATGACGATCCTACTTCCTATCTTGAAGCGATGTCCACTCCTAATTTGAATAAATGGTTAGGAACCATGGAATCCGAATTTACAATCCATGTTTGACAATCAAGTTTGGAACTTGATTGGGCTACCTGAAGGTGTAAAAACTAAAGGGTAGGTCTTCAAGACCGACATGGATGGGAAGGTGTATACTTTCATGACTAAGGATTGTAGCAAAGGGATTTAGGCAAATTCATAGTATTGACTATGTTGAAACCTTTTTCGCCAGTTACAATGTCGAAGTCTGTTAGAGTTTCAATTGCCATTATCTCATATTATGACTATGTGATATGGCAAATGGATGACAAATGACTTTCTTAAGGATGTGTATAGTACACAACCCGAGAGTTTTGTCGATCCAAGAAACTCTAATAAAGTATGCATGTTGCAAAGATCCATGAGATGGGTTGAAGCAAGCTTCATGGAATTGGAATCTTCGTTTTGATGAATTGGTCAAAGAGTTTGACTTCATCAAAGAACAAAGATGAATCTTGTGTATGCATGAAATTCAGTGGGAGCGTAGTATTATTTCTATTGTTTTATTACAATAATATCTTACTCATTGGAAAAACAAGTTCCGACACTTATGACTGTCAAAGTCTTGGTCAAGGAAAGGTTTCTCAATGAAAGATATGGTTGAAGCCGCATACATCCTTGGCATCAAGATCTATAGAGATAGATCTAGAAGGATAAATTGGTTTGAGTCAAAGTGTTCACATTGACAAGGTTCTTAGAAGAGTCTAAGAAGAGTAGCTCGTCAATGGGTTATGGTGTTTCTCTTAGCAATATTCATTGTCTTATGACAACTGATGAGAAAAAGGGAAATGAATGAAGTTCCATATGCTTCGGCATTTGGATCTGTCATGTATGCCATGATTTATACTAGACCCGACGTCTCATATGCTTTGAGCATGATGAGTCGATACCAATCTGATCCTGATGTAAACCATTGGATGGCAGTCAATCAAGATGATCCTTAAGTACTTAAGAAGAACTAAGGATACATTCTTGGTATTTAAAAGATTGGAAGTTAATCTTGTTGTAAGGGTTACATAGATGCTAACTTCCAAACTGACAAAGTTAATTTAAAATCGCAATTAGTATTTGTGTTTATGCTTATTAGAGGTGCAGTTTTGATTGGAAGAGTTCCAAGCAGAAATTGTAGCCAATTCTACTACTAAGGCCGAATTTTAGCAACATATGATGCGGCTAAAAGAGACAGTTTGGATCAAAAGTTCATTAGTGTTTTGGAAATATTCCAAGTATCACTAATCGGTGAAACTTTTGTTATGACAATAGTGGTGCCATTTGTGTAAACAAATGGAACCAAGGTCACAACAGCGATCCAAACACTCACTTAGACGTTTTTCGAGGAATTCATAAAGAATGAGAAGACGTTAAGATATGCAAAGTATCAACCGATGATGACATAAGGGATTCACTTACAAAGACCCTCGCACAGGCAAAAGCATGGTGGGCATGTTAGATCCATAAGTATTCGATACATAAATGGAGCCTAGTGCAAGTGGGAGACTGTTGGTGTAATGCCCTAGGCTTTAGTTATGTTTAACTGAAAACCGTTATGTATCATCTTTATCGTTTGAGTTTATTATTTGATTATTATATATTTTGCATATTTATTGTAATAATCTCCGTCCCTAATTATTAAGAGAATAATTAGTATAATTGTCAATGGATAATCATATGATGATTATATGCATAGAGATGCACATTGAAATTATGGATACTTGTTAGAGAACAAGTGACTGGACTTGACCCGTATGAGATTTATGTCATGGTCAAATGTCATAATTAAATCTCATATGGTCACTTCATTTAGTCCCTAGACCTGAGATTATCATGACCTTACATATGATGAAAGTCATGTTTGATTTTAGTCAAACGATATCTTAACACGATATTTATAAAGGCTATCTTTGGCATGATCGGATTCATGATGGGAAGGATGATAAGTCAAGATGGAATTTGTCCCTCGGAAGAGAGATGTTTTGCTTGGGCCCCTCGATGAGTGATAATGATGAAAGCGTGTTGCCACACCCCAATACGATTGGACTATCATTATACTCAAGATCGAGAAAGCATTGAACAAATACAAGTTGACGAGGACCATGACTTGTGTTCAATATAACATCGTGAGACAAAAGGAGAAATGGAAGTGTACCATTGGAAACGTGAACTCTTACGTTATATTATTTGGGTAGACATAATGGCTTGCTAGAGTCCGCTTATGTCTTATGAGGGTCGATTTGATCGAGCTCATTGCCAACATAATATAATCCTATTGGGTCACACACAACTAGAATGAATTGGTTAAACCAAAGAAAGGAATGATTGAGAAATCCTGATGTGACTTGTTGTACCGCGCGACACAACTTGCCCATGGGATGCTTGTGGTCGTGCGACACAACAAGGCTGATGCGGTTTGGCAGACAGTTTCCTAATACGATTAGGAAACTAATACTTATATTAAGGTAATATAAATATGAGGTCTGTAACCCTAATCAGAGCTAGCCGAATTTTCTCAAGAAAATCATAACAAAAGTTCTCTCAATATTCTTCCTAAAGTTTAAGGATCTAGCAATCCTCAAGAACTGTTCTTGGTTCATTCTAACGTGTGGATACAACAATAGAGGGTCTTCGCTCGTTTGACGATCAAGGCCTAGAGTTCCAATCCGAAGATTGAAAGGTTTTGAAGATCGAAGATTGTGATTCAAAATCACGCCAATAAATTGTTCGATAGCTCAAGACCGGAAAGCAATTAAGGTTGGTAAATTCTATCTCATAGGAATTCAATTTAATCGTATAGAACGGATCTTAGGGCTTGGGTTTTTGTGTTAATTTGATGCTTTATTCCGCTGCGCATGGACCCATAAAACCCAACAGATAATCAGGACAGTCGCTCTTCATGTGAGCAGGGTCCTTGCAAAAAAGCACTTCTTAACCTTTTGATCATTAGATGATCCCTTATGCCTCTTATTTGCAACCGCAATTTCCTTTCCTTTTCTCTTAGTCCCATGAGAAGAGGTAGATGCTAAGTGAGCACTTTTCGGTTTGATTTGTTTCATCCTATCCTCCTCTTGTGTCACATGTGAAATAAGTTCATTAATATCCACTTGACAATTATAGGTCACTTCAAAGTGACTAAATTGAGGAGGAAGAGAGATCAAAACTAAGTGCACGAGTAAATCTTCCAAAATCTCTAACTTAAGTGCCCTCAGTTTTGTCGAGAGATGAAACATCTCAAGTATGTACTCCCTTAAGTTTATGTTATCCTTGTACCTCATGGAATCAAGTTTCCTCAAGGAAGCACTTGTTTCCGATTTCTCGCTTTTTGCAAAGCGTTCCTCAAGGGTATCTAGAAAACCCTTAGCATTGACGTCCTCAGAAACGCTATTCAAGAATGTTTCTGGGACGACATTTTCATGATCATTAGGCTCACACGGTTGGAACGGTTCCACCTCTCAACACTCAAGCGATCTTCTTGAGTGCTTTTATCAGTGAGGGGAGATGGACTTGGTTCCCTTAATGCGAGATCAATGTCTATACAACCCAAGATCATTGTAATTTTGTTTTTTCAAGTTTTAAAATTAGTCCTATTAAGCATCGAAACATTGTTCATTGCAGCAGTTAAAGACGAAGCATTTACCAAATCTGTTGGGGTAAGAACAAGAATGAAATACAAAAAATGTATAAGTAACTACATATAAATAGTGATTAATCATATCAAATGATTTATATCTATAAGATAATTAATATGATATCAAAACTAATCTTTGGATTGCGAATTGACTCAAATATAATTATCATTAGGCAACCAAGAAATCAAACAATGTTTTAATCAAATACTTAATCTTCCTTTGGGCCGATTTAAGTACTCAACAAAACAAACTGATGTTCTTTTACTTGTTACCCAATGGATGTATAAATTTAGTCAAATAAACGATCTTCTTTGGAAAATTCATTTTATTCACGTATTAAAGTATACATTCATCACTTAACAACTTCGGATCTAAATAACGTAAATCACTTTGGTGACAATATTATTTAGAAAATTTATGAAGTTTGTTAAGCATATAATTAATCACAAAGAAAGAAAGGTTTGAAAAAATGTATGTTTTTGCTTAAAAATTCAAATGCTTGAATCTGCAGCTGGTGCTCGACCGAGCATAATCAATGACTCGGCCGAGCAGGTCTGTCCAAAAAATCACAACATTCTGTTCAATGGTTCTAAGGTGCTCGGCCGAGCAGGCCTTTTCCAGAAACATTTTAACATTCTGTACCACGGTGCTCGGTCGAGTCAAGAAGGTGCTCGGCCGAGCAGACCTTTTCCAGAAACCTTTTAATAGTCTGTTCCAACGATACTCAGCCGAGGTTTTGCCTTATTTGACCAAGCAAAGTAGTACGTATGGACATGAATTTCACAAGTAGATCCAACATGGTCGTGCATCATACAACGCTCTGTTGTGCCAATGGGATAATCTTGCAATATTAATTGTCCCTTTTGATGAATTTTATATATTTTAAGCAAAAACTTTCAATCCTTTCAAATTTTAAACTAGATAAAAATTATTAACACTTTATGAATGAATTAGAGTGGTTAAATAACACCAAAACACAATGAATTCAGCATAAAGTAAAGCAAAACATACTATCATGAACTCAAACTTAATCAAGAACATGAGCAGGCTCTGATACCAATTGTTGGAACATTTCTATTCCAATATACGTAAGTGAATGTACGCTCGCCGAAAAGTTTTAGAAAAATATGGGAGTCGCCACGCCATTTTAAAGGAAAACATTGAAAACCTTTTTGAAAAAGAGAAATTGGGTTCGGGGGTCAGATTACGTGTTGGGAAGAACGTTTGGCATTCACCCAACACGCCTCGTAAACGAGTCTTCCTATGTTCAACATCAAATTCATTCATAAGTGGGTGCAAATTGTGTGAGACAAAATATGTGATAAAAAATGCATTTTAATACTTTGCCTTATTGATGAACAGCCTGGAATACAACTTGTGAGCCACTTGGTGCGGGGGGCCACATCCCGATTACATTGTAAATGGACAACTTACAACTGAAATGGACCAGCTGCAAAGTGGCTACATGTGTCGCCCGATACAGGACCTTGGATGGTCAAGTGTGTCGCATGACACAACAAGCCTATTTGCAGAGGTTTCACAAAGTTGAATTATAAAGGCAACAAGATAATAACAACATCCAATTACATCAGAGCTGAACCTAATAGATCACATAAGTCGGGGTTTAACACTCAAGAGGGTATGGATATGATTGATCCATACTCATCTTGAGTGACTAAACCAAACATATCAACATCATTCAAAATCATGGATTGAACATGGATATCAAAATATGATCAGCAACCAATAACAACAGACTGCACAGCCATGAGATAACAGAGATCAACACAATCACTTCAAATGAGTGTGGATATTAAGGATCCACACTCTACTTGAAGCATTCAAGCACAACGTACAACATGAATGACCAAAAGTGCATTATCAGGAGAATAGATGTAACATTCAGAGACCAAAACCAAACATGTTCAACCAAGTCCGAAATCAAACAGCTCAACATTATTCGGAATCATGGATTGAGCATGGGGATCCAAAATATAATCAGCATCACTATGATAAATGTATGACCAGAAAATTCGTACGAATCAAAGCATACTACGTGTTAACTAAGATTATAGCAAAGCCAATATACTCAGATTCTATACCACCAGCATATTGAACATAACTGCACTACACAATGAAATCAGAGAGAGAGAGAAAGGTTAAGATTTGTTTCCCTCGTAGTGTCCACACTCTCTATACCACGTCGGTATAGGGAGCCTTCCAATCGGCTTCAGAACGAGATTTGAACTCTCAGATTGAGTGAAGAACTAAGGTCTTCAATCTCGGAAGATCCCCTTTGTCCACAGGCAAATGTAATCGGACATTAACACCGTTGATTGTTGGCTGAAAATCAGAGTATGGGTAGGAATAGAGGTCAGATGTAGAATCGATGGCTGGAAAAGGGGCCGGAGCTTAGCAAGGTGAGGTGACCGAAAATTGTTGGTCCGATATAAATGGACGCCGTTTGTTGAGAGCAGAGAGAGTTCATCTATTTGGGGAGAGCAGAGAGAGAGAGAACGTTGCTGAGGGAACGATTAGGGAGAGAGAGAGAGAGAAATGGAATCGATTGAGAAAGACTTAGGTGAGGTCTCAGTTGAGGAGCGATTGAGAGAGGGTTCCGTTCAGCCGGGGTCGATAGGGAGAGAGGCAGTTAGGACGCCATTAGAGAGAGAGAGCTTGAGGAAGGAAGACGATGGAAACCGTATAGAGAGAGAAAGTTTGGAAGAGTCTAGAGAGAGAGTGAGCGTCCTATTTTTGGGTAGAGAGAGAGACCTTTGATGATGGGTGATTGGAAGGAGAGAGCGGAGAAGACAATTAGAGAGTGAGAAACTCCATTAGAATTTAGAGAGAGAGCTAGGTACACCATTTAGCGTTTAGAGAGAGAAAGATCTCTGGAAACCGCTTAGAGAGAGAATGAGAGAGAAGGCCCCCCTTTACAAATGATAAAAATCCTTATTTAACGTTGATTGGGAATTAGCTTGTGGTGTCGCACGACATACCAAGCCATAACCGCTTTCCTTCTAGAAACGTGCAAGGTGGCGATTCTGGACCCTTCTTTCCAGCGAGGTCCTGCTTGGAATTTTAATTCCTAGCAGGTCCTTCCTTCCTTGGAAAGTTTGGAAAAGTTTCCGAATTGTCCCTGAACTTTAGGAAAGTTCGGGAAATTGCCGGGAAACTTAACCGGAAGGCATGAGCCAGATTTGGGTACTTACAGAAGCCCCTCGGCAACGTCACTTGCAGGGCAAGTGGGGTTGTCGATGAAAAAGGATCCAATCTGGCGAACTGCCGAGATGGATTGGGTGACCAAGGAGGTCGAGTGGCTGAACCTTTGGAAGGCTACCTACGTATTCTGAATAGGAATCAAGCCAGATCGTAGTTCGGAAAAGATCCGCTGGGGAAAGGGGTGTCATATGTGATGAATTAGCTGAACCTAAAGTAGGCTACCTACGTATCCCGGAGGAATCAAACCAGGTCGTAGTTCGAGATCTACTGGGGAATGGCGAAGAGAAACTGGTCCCTTGCATAGGGAAATGGAAGGAAAGTGACCTAGGAGATCAAATGGATGATCCTACTGGGGATATGCCAGATGAAGGAAGTGACCAATGTGGTCGGATAGCTGGACCTTTACGAAAGGCTACTTCATCACTGAGGAGCGGTGAAGGAAAAGGGTGACCAATACAGTCAGATGGATGGACCTTTATGAAAGGCTGCCTCACCACTGAAGAGTGATGAATGAAAAGGGTGACCGATGTGGTCAGATGGCTGGACCTTTATGAAAGGCTACCTCACCACTGAAGAGTGATGAATGAAAAGGGTGACCGATGTGGTCGGATGGCTGGACCTTTATGAAAGGCTACCTACGTATCCCGGAGGAATCAAGCCTTGGTCGTAATTCAAGTCTCGCTAGATAGTTAGGAACGATGTCTAGGATCCTTGAGGTTTTGACGATTCGTGGAGGAGTCACCTGATTTGACAATTAATGGAGGTTGTCACCTGAAGAAATTAAAGCTTACGTCGCTATCGAGGAGATAGAGGTAGCTAAAGTTGGAAAACTTGAGCGTACTTCACTATCTATGGGATAGAGGTAGCTGAAGTTGGAAAACTTGAGCGTACTTCACTATCTATGGGATAGAGGTAGCTAAAGTTGGAAAACTTAAGCGTACTTCACTATCTATGGGATAGAGGTAGCTAAAGTTTGGAGAAACTTAAGCGTACTTCACTATCTATGGGATAGAGGTAGCTAAAGTTGGAAAACTGAAGCGTACTTCACTATCTATGGGATAGAGGTAGCTAAAGTTTGGAAAAACTGAAGCGTACTTCACTATCTATGGGATAGAGGTAGCTAAAGTTTGGAGAAACTGAAGCGTACTTCACTATCTATGGGATAGAGGTAGCTAAAGTTTGGAGAAACTGAAGCGTACTTCACTATCTAGGAGATAGAGGTAGCTAAAGTTTGGAAAACTGAAGCGTACTTCACCATCTAGGAGATAGAGGTAGCTAAAGTTTGAAAAAAACTAAAGCGTACTTCACCATCTAGGAGATAGAGGTAGCTAAAGTTTGGAAAACTGAAGCGTACTTCACCATCTCTTTCGAATCAGAGATAGAGGTAGCTTAAGTTGGAAAAACTAAAGCGTACTTCAGTATCTCTTTCGAATCAGAGATAGAGGTAGCTTAAGTTGAATCTTGACAACTCGGAGGCTGTCACCCTATTTGATTTAATTCTAACAGAGATAACGGAGATTTTTGGGAAAAAAAAAGAAAAAAAATTATACGATCTGGGAAATTTATACGGTCTTCCGGACCGGGTAATTTATAGCCTTCTGGGCTACGGACAATGATTTTGAAAATTTATACGATCTTCCGGACCGGGTAATTTATAGCCTTCCGGGCTACGGATAATGATTTGGAAAATTTATACAGTCTTCCGGACCGGGTCATTTATAGCCTTTCGGGCTACGGACCATGATTTGGGAAATTTATTCAATCTTCCGGACCGGGTAATTTATAGCCTTCCGGGCTACGGATAATGATTTTGGGAAATTTATTCGGTCTTTCGGACCGGATAATTTATAGCCTTCCGGGCTACGGACAATGGGTTGGGAAAAAACGTTATTCCATTTGGAGATAACGGAAAATTTTCCGGAGGAGACGTTATCCCATTTGGTGATAACGGAGATTTCCCGGAGGAGACGTTATCCCATTTGGCGATAACGGAGGACTTTCCGAAGGAAACGTTATCCCATTTGGAGATAATGGGAAAATTTTGGGCAAAAGTATTTCCTATTTTGATTTGGTAATCATTTAAGGTTATTTTTCTTTGTGCATGTCACATGAGCCACGGGCTGACTCTTTTGCGGAAAGGTAATGTGAGAGGAGTTTAATGAATGAATGTATTTGGATGTATGTGTTTGGGAACTGTTTGAGCAGGTTTCGAGCAGGTGGGGTCGTATCCCTTGGGTGCGGAATGAGCTGCTGCTGTTGCTGAGATGTTGTCAACGTGGACCAAAATTTCCTCTGGGGCTGAGACTAGGTTTAAACCTCGGGTTTTGATTAATGTTCCTTTCTCAAACTCTGGCACTTGAAGCTGATGCTGACAGGCTTTTAGAACCAAAGACTAAAGCAGATGTCGAAGTGACCAAACCTCTCTTCTAGGGGTGAATGCGACTTATCGAAGCCCCGGTCTAAGGAAAAATTCTGCAAAGCCCCATGTTCTATTAAAGCAAGGAAAGATCTTTTTATTGGCAAAGCCCCGGCTTGAAGAGATGACTCGGTAGAGCTCCGACTGATGGTCTGATCCAAGATAACATCGAAGCACTAAACTGACTGGTCATCCAAAGAGAGAGTCATATTTGAAATGACCTCAAGGAATCCATGAACGAAAACTTCTCCGAATGACTTGCGAAACTCCCGGCTTGATAAAGTATCATGGGGAAGGCCTGAATGAATTGATTATAAAACCAAACTCATTGATTGACCATGACTGATCTCAAAATACACTTGATGCAGCCCCGATCCGTTAAAGCATTACGTTATGAAGCATGAAACCCATCATGGCTTTCAAAAGAGATTCTGATTCTGGTGAGTGCAAAAGGGGTCCTGTAGACTTGACTTCCAACGTTGGACTTAAAGTCATGATTAAGCCCCGATCCTGATTACAATCTCATTCTCGAACTTAGACACCAAAGAATTTGTTCGGGGTAGGCTTTCAAAACTTCCCTTTGCTTAGCGAAGCCCCGGTTTGAAGAACTGAGCAGGCGAAGTCTACATTTTGAAGAAGTGACTTAGTGAAGCTCCAATCTTATGACCTAGCAAAAGTCCCAATCTGATTGGTATTGCAAAAGTGATCCTGAGGTTGATCTGATCAAAACTGAATCCATTTTTTGACGTAGTGAGGAATCCGATGCGGACCCCAAAAATTACTAAAGAAGTCCCAGTCTAAAGAAATGGCTTGGCGAAGCCTCAACCTTGAAGAGTTTCAAGGCAGCCCTAATGCGAATTGTAGCACAAGAGGGAAAACCTATCCTTTCGTGCTTACTTTCTTATTTCCTTTAGTCACTCAGTCAACCTTAAGAAGATGTGTACGAAGAGAATTTTAGAAATTTATACATGCAGGGGCATATTTTTCGAAAGGTGGGAATAGATCCCGATTTTGTGTTATTTTGATGGCCTTATTCGATGTAGGCACAAAAACTCGCTTTGGGTTTGACTCTTTTGAGAGAGTATAAGCGTAGAAAGGTTGGTAAAAGTGTATGGAAGCCCCTGCTGACAGAAAATCAGTGTTTAGCATTATTTTTCCTAAGATGTAGAAAAAGAAGACTTGTCAAGACATCTGAAAACTTGTTTTATTTACAATGATCACAAGATTGCTTAAAACCCTTTATTAATGTTCGGGTTATTCAACCACTAATCTCGATATGAAAAAACATTTTGATTAATCATGAGGAGAAATTCAACCAAAGTCGCGGATCAAGGTTGGCTGGGTGTGAAAGAAAGATTTGTATATAGGGAGGTCATTGATGAGACCGGATTTTCTGGGATTTGAATGCGCTTATGGAAGAGGTCACTGATGAGATCGGATTTTCTGGAATTTGAATATGTTTATGACCGGACCATTTCTGGTTGCCTACGTTCCCCTCATTGTGAGGAGCTCAGGTCGCCGTAGTTCGGCCTCGGCTGAACTGTGTTTGGTTTTAGGAAATGGGATTTGTGATTTCTTTAGTGGAAAGGCTCGGATAATAAGGTTGGATGCTGAGGCGTGGGTCTCAGGATGATTCCTTGACCAAGTCATTTTTGGACGGCTGCTTCAATTGCTTCCTGATTTTCGTCTTTTACTGGGGGAGAAATAATTGGCATATGCCTAAAGGCTTATGAAATGTTTCTGCCTTTGCTTTGACCACTCCATTTATCATTGACAACTTTCATTCTTTCAGCTTTGACTTTGCCTCACCTGTCAAGCTTCTGATTGGCGGTGTTGGGTCCTTGGCCTCATTTTTTTTATGTGCAACCCTGTTTTTTGCCTAGACCGTCCCTTTCAGGGTTTTCAGCCTAGCTGGGTATTACTCTTTTTGCATTATATTTTTTTTTTTTACGTGCAACCCTGTTTTTATTTTTATTATTATTTTTTTTTGCCTAGACAACCCTTTACAAGGTTTTTAGCCTAGCTGGGTATTACTTTTTTTGCATCTTTTTTTTTAAGCACATGAGGGCCAAGGCGAGCCCCTGTTTGAACTTTCATGATACCCTTGAGGTCTAAGGCAAGCTCCTAGGTGGTTGCCGACATGGGGTCAAGTCTGACTATGCCTCCTACTCTCTATTCTCATTGAGCCTACTTCTCAGATCGTCACTGGGAACAGGTATGTGGGTACGAATAGGTCGTTCAATCATCCGATGCTCGTCATTCTGCCTAGCACTCCCATTCGATCTGACACTCCCATTAGGCTGCCTGTGAGAGATTTGGGAGGGAGCTGCTCTTTGCGATCTCCTATCATCCTGATCTGGAGATTCTGGCATATCAAGTAATTCCTGTAAGATTCTAGCCCGTTCCAGCAGCATGTCTTTCCTACTGAGGTGATTAGTTGAGGGACCTGAATTGTCGCCTGCAACCGTTCGACCTACCAATAATCATTTTGGCGGCGGCTATGCTTCTGGCTCGGCCATAGGCCTTTTTTCCCTTCTGTTATCTGGCAAGCCCCTGCCATCAGCCACTCTATTAGAACGAGTGGCTCTCCTAGGAGGATTGCCCAGTGGAGGAGGAGGAAGATTAGTAGTTCTGTTTCCAGTGCCTGCCTAGATATTTCTTACCCTCCTACTGAGCGTTGGATCACTGTCGGATGATGGGGTCTATCCGTCTGCAACCATATTACTCTCTGTTTAAATTTCGAGGTAAAAAAGTTTCGATTCCCGGCAATGGAACCAAACTGATGCCGCAAGAATCGTGATGTATCAATCTCCGTCCAGCAGCAAGATTGTGTAGGTGTTAGTGCCCTAGGCCTATAGAGATAGACTTATATGTAATGTCATTATTCATTTATATAAGAGATTGTTATTTTGATTATTATATATGTTTGCATGTTTATTGTAATAATCGTGTCCCTAGTACTTATGAAGCACTAGTATGAAGTTTAATGGATAATCATGTGATGATTATACGCATGGAAATGCACATTAAATTCATGGGTACTTGTTAGAGAACAAGGTACTGGACTTGACTCGTTATGAGATTTATGTCTTGGTCAAATGTCATAATTAAATCTCATATAGTTATATCATTGATATCCTTTGACCTGAGATTATCATCGTCTTCCACTCGATGAATATTGTGTTTGATATAGTTTAACGTTATCTTTAACCGGATAACAATAAGGGCTATTATTGGCATGATAGGATTCTTGTTGGGAAGAATGATAAGTCAAAATGGAATTTTGTCCCTCGTAAAGAGAGATGTTTGCTAGGCCACTCGTAAGTAAGATTGATGATGTACATGGCCATGTCCGAATGAATTAATGTGATTAATAACATTTGATTGATCAATTTGCTTGGTAACGAGAAAGCATTGAACAATATGAGTTGACGTGGACCATGACTCATGTTCAATATAACATCGTGTGACAATGGGATTGTGATATGTTCTATGTAGGAAATCGAACTTAATATTATATTATTTGGGTAGGCATGATGGCTTGCTAGAGTCCGCTCATGCCTTATGAGGATCGATATGATCGAACTCATTGCCAACATAATATAGTCCTATGGGGTCACACGCATCGAACGAATTGTCAAAAATGGAAAATATGAAATTTTGTACAGAGGGGACGACTCGTCCCCAGGCCAGAACCAACTATTCCCTTGGCCTGGGACGAGTGTATCAGAGGTCATGTCCTGAGGGACGAATCGTCCCATATGGGACGACTCGTGCCCTGGATTTGTACGAACTATTCCCTTTAAGGGGGACGACAGTATCTGAAGCAATGGCAAAGGGGACGACTCGTGCCCTATGGGACGAGTCGTCCCGTCGGCGCTGGCAGATACGTAACGGGCCTGGAATTAGGGTTTTCTGAATAAGAAAATGTATTTATACAGTATAAATACTGCCTCCCTTTTACCCTAGCCATCAATCACGAAAATTGAGTTTAGAGAAACACAATTGTGAGTTTTTCAATTGGGAATTGAAAATCAAAACCATCCAATTCCATATTTCTCCATAGATTGAAAGGGGTTTCAATCAAAGGATCTAGCAATCCACCTAGAACTGTTCTAGGGTTCGTTCAACGCGTGGATACACATAGAGGATCTTCGCAACTCAAGATCTAACGTTCGTGATTCAAGGTTCGTTCATCAAGGATTCACAAGATCATCAAACCTGGAGTTGGAACGCGTTTATCAAAGACAAAGGGCATCAAGGTTGGTTATTCTATTTCATCTTATTTAATTAATCATCTAGAATGGATCCATGGCTCCGATTTTTCGTGTTAATTTGCTTTCTTTCGCTGCGCATGGACCCACGAAACCCAACAGATTGATCTCCTAGCTTTTGACCTGAAACACAGAACCCACGACTAGCCGGAATGGTCTCCGGCAAAGACCCTCGGGCGTGAGAGTAAGTATGGTGATTTGAGAGCTATATATTTATAATGAACAAGATGATTCAGAATAACAAATAGCAATTACCTTTGAACCGTTGAAGTTGTCAAGTATTTATAGGCCTTGATATGAGTTATAATTATAGCATGATTGTATGAAATCCCTAGAATCACGGATCAGATTTGTATGAGAGATTGGGTCCATAAATAACTCCTGATTTGTAGGACTTGTGTTATGGAAAGAATTGTAAATACGTTGGGACTTTGTAGGTCGACGTACGCCTTGTAGGCCGAGGTCGCCTGCATGGGTCTAGGTCAACCTGACTAAATGATAAGGCCGGGTAATACCCGTATAATATATGGATCGTATGTCGAACAAATCTAGGTCGGGACTATTTAGGTCGGACAATGAGCTAGGTTGACTTGTCTTGACTGATGGGCCTTGGGCCTGTAGTAACTGGACTGATCCACCAAGGATGTGGTGGAAATACTGTCTGAATAACTGGGCTTCGTATGTTGGGCCTAGCCCGTCACTTTTATTCCGTTCAACTAAGTATACACATTTTGCAATCCATGTTCTAACACATAATCCTAAAATTGCTTTAAAATTAATTTACTCAAAGTTCCTTCAAAATCAATATTTGACATTTATTTAGGTATATAGCGAGTACTTTGCACTTAATTTGAACTATTCATCAGAAATATTCATACTTCAATATGATATATTTCCTTAATTTATATTATTTTAGTTTTTATTTTTTGTTTGATAATGATTAGTGATATATATATATATATATATATATATATATATATATATATATATATATATATATATATACATATATATATAATAATAATAATATTGTCAATGTAATATCATTACAACAACAACAAATTCTTAATTGCAAAATAATTTGAGGTCGGCTAACACTAATTCTCATATATCATCACTGTGCAAGAAAAGATGAAAGAAAAAAAAATAAGTTAGAAGAAGAAATAGGTAGAAAAAGAAAATATTACATTTTCATTTTTACTTTAAAATCCTTGGGTTGAAATCAAAACTCCCATTAGAGTCTCTGACTCTCTTTATAATAATTTTAAATTTCATAACTACCCCCACCTCCTCAAACTCTTTATACATTCCTTCCCCCTCACTAACCCTCCAGCCATCATCATCGCTGTCGACTTTCGTTTGGCTAACTTCCGACGACTTTCATCAGGCCACCTCCAACCGACCAACATTCAGGAAGCTCCGGCCGACCACCTCCGACCAAATATTCAACTACCCACCCTTCTCTGCCCCACCTCTGGCTGCCCTCGTTCATTTCTTTGGCAACTCATTTAAAAATAATGTCATTGGTAGAAATTAAACCCAAAACCTCTGATAACCTAGGGTGTCCCCTTTACCATTAGACCAAGTCATTTTAATGTCAACTCATTGCACATTTATTTTAATAACATAGAAACAAACATCATCCTCGATTATAAGTGCTAAATAAATTTCTCAATTATATTATTTGCTACATTGTGAACAATCTTAAAGACAAAATAAATTGATTTATCATTTTGTTGTTAACTTTTTGTATATTTATTATGATAATATTAACATAAAACTACTTCTCATTGTAAGGGAGAAATAAATTTCTATATTAAATATTTTCTTCATTGTAAACAATTTTAAAAAATAGATAAAATAATTTATCATTTTTAATGCAGGCAAAGGTTTGGCTACATTTCACCCTTGTGGTGGGGAGCGTTCTCCAGAACCTCACTATGCGGGGATGATTCGTGCACCGGGCTGCCCTTTTTTTAAGAGAAAACATTCATATTTAACTTTAAAAATTGAGAAATTCAGTTATCAGTTGTTTATAGAAGATATGCGAACACATTTATTTAGCTTTAAACAACTGAGAAATGAAATTTTCAATCATTCACATGTGATAAATAAGGCTCATTTTATTGTTTAACGGGCATACGACAATGCATTTATTAACTAAATGTTTAGATTTAAACAATTGGAAAAAATGATTTCTCAACTGTTTAAAGAGCATATGACATTACAAAAATGTGAAATCACAACCGTGAAATCAATTTATCTATGTCATTTCTAAGGTTATTGACGTAGCGAAAGACTTGCATAATAATCAATTACTGTTGTGATTGATCTTCAACACTTGTAGAATTTAATCAATACAAAGAATTGGAAGAAACAAACCAATGTTTATTAAAAACGAAAAAAACTGTCTTTCAAAACCCTAAAACAAAGTATTTAAAGTCTGCAGAAACCCTAATTCGAAAAACCCTAAAAACAGCGAAATTATGAAAAACTCCAAAAAAATTGATAAAACTTCAAAAGGCCGTATCAGGGCCTTAGAAGGGAATTTTGGGATTTTTACGGCATGCTCATGGGCCATAGCCCATGATCGAAAAGACGATCGTTTTGATATGCTGTGCGTCCCGTAACTCCTTCGGAATCAAAAGTTACGCTCGTTACGGTCCAACTCCTCTAAAAACTCGATCTCCAACTCGTCGACTGCATCATTCTCTCCACGCTTGAAAAAATTTGTCCTCGAATTGTCAATCACCTCTTCATCAGATGAATCCCCAGAATATGGAACCAAGTGCTTAACATTAAAGACATTGAAGTACGAACATGACTTGGCAGCTTCAACTTGTACGCATTTGGATTAATCTTCGCAATGACTTCAACATGACCAATCTTCTTAGCTGACAGTTTATTATACGTACCAACTGGAAAACGATCATTTGTCAGAATAGCCCACACGTAATCACCAACTTGGAATTCCACCTGACGCCTTTTCTGATCAGCAGCTTGTTTGTACTTATTATTTGCTGCCTGCAAGTTCTCACGAACCTTGGCATGAACTTCCTGCAACCCAGAAACCAAATCCACTGCCTTGCCATGAAGCTTCTGCTAGGTAATGTAATCAGATCCAACGATCCCTTAGGCTGAACCATGTAAACCACCTAGAATAGGCTGAAACTTGTGCTACGATTGATGGCATGGTTGTGTGCAAATTCAGCCTGCGACAACTTCTGGTCCCAAAACTTGACATGATCGCCTACCAAAAACCGCAAAAAATTACCCAATGATCTGTTAACCACCTCTGTCTGACCATCAATCTGTGGGTGATATACACTGCTAAAATTAAGCTGTGTGTTAGCCATTTTCCACAAACTGCGCCAAAAATGACTAAGGAAACGGGTATCCCTATCAGACACAATCGCAGATGGTAATCCATGCAGATGGTAGATCTCTTTGAAGAATAGTTGAGAAACGTTAACCGCATCAGATGTCTTTTTGCATGGAATGAAATGCACCATCTTCGAAAAACTGTCGACAACCACAAATATAGAATCATGTCCCCGCTATGTACGTGGCAACCCAAGCACAAAATCCATACTAATCTCTACCCACGGCTGACTCGGAACAGGCAAAGGCATATACAAACCCGCATTAGTAGCAGCGCCCTTGGCCATATGACACACCCTACACCTCTGCACAAATTTGCCCACTTCCTTCCTCATACTCAGCCAAAAATAAGAATCTCGCACTAGCTGCAAAGTGAGATCTCTACCAACATGTCCCTCCTCATGCAGCTCCTGTATAATCATCAAACATAGGCTACAATCAGGAACAAATAACTGATTACCTCGAAATAAAACCCATCATGCAGCAAGAAATCAGGTTTACGTGAATTGCTGAAGAAATACACTCCAGCGAGCATGACGAGCCGATATCTTATCCTGACTATGAAGATGTCGCAATGAATCATGGCCAGTGAATAAGATGAACTCCTGGTGGAACAGATAATGGAGCTAATGCTTCACGGCCTGAACAACAGCATAGAATTCACATCGTAGGTACTATAACGTGCTTTGGCTCCCGACAACTTTTCACTGAAATATGCCACTGGTCGCCCCTTCTGGCTCTATTCAGCCCCAATACCCACCTTCGAAGCATCCGTATGCAACACAAAAGGCTGTGAAAAATCTGGTAACACTAAAATAGGCGCGGTCGTCAAATGCTCCTTAATTTGCTGAAACGTGGTATCTGCTTCGGCAGCCCAAGAAAACCGGACACCTTTCATACAATCAGTAATAGGAGCCATAATGCTATTGAAATAAGGGATGAAACGACGATAGAAAGGTGCTAAACCATGAATACTCCGCACCTCTGTGATCGTAGTCAGTATGGGCCAATGTTGCACCGCTGCCACTTTGGCAGTATCCACCTGTAACCCTTCACCCGAAATCACATACCCCAAAAATAATACACGTGGTACCATAAACACGCATTTCTTTGTAGCTGCATAAAATTTCTTCTTACGAAGTACGGACAAGACCTCTCGAACATGTTATAGATGCTCTTCCTAACTCCGACTGTAAATAGACGTGGCCGATCCGGTTTAACCGCCTGTTCACGGTTGAAAATCGGCGGTTTCAACC
This sequence comes from Adenophora triphylla var. japonica, assembly GCA_022495995.1. NCBI lineage: Eukaryota > Viridiplantae > Streptophyta > Magnoliopsida > Asterales > Campanulaceae > Adenophora > Adenophora triphylla. The sequence continues at coordinate 389,989 of JAFEMH010001113.1, read as the reverse complement.
TTGGAAAACACTAAACCGGAACCGAACCGGATAACTGGCTAAACCGGTTATGGTTTGACGGTTATACGGTTTTAACGGTTTTCCGGTTAACCTTCGGTTTATCCGGTTTGGATCTGCTCGGCCGAGTCTTTGGTGTTGCTCGGTCGAGCATACCCTTTTAGGGTTTAGGGGTTGAGGGTTGCTCGGCCGAGTCATATATACTACTCGGTCGAGCATACCTTTTAGGGTTTAGGGGTTGAGGGTTGCTCAGCCGAGTCATATATACTGCTCGGTCGAGCATACTCTCCAAAACTTTCTGTTCTCATATGCTCGGTCGAGTATATAGAAATGCTCGGCCGAGCATATCATTTTTCAACCTTGTAACAGTTAATTTTTTAACAGTTTTCGTTAACTTTGTATATAGTATATTAACTTTTTTTTTTCAATTTTTTTTGGATAAAGATAACTAATTGAGATGTTGTTTAGTCCTGAATTTTTTTAGAAAAAGTTATATAAAAAAAAGTTAAGAATTTTTAAAGATAAGAAAACAATTATCTATTTAACAGTTTTCGTTAAGTTGTTAACTTGTATATAGTATATTAACTTTTTTTTTTTCAATTTTTTTTGGATAAAGAAACGTATTTGAGATGTTGTTTTGTCCTGAATTTTTTAATAAAAATTTATATAAAAAAATTAAGAATTTTTAAATAAATAAAAGTAAATAAAAAAGGGGACGGTACCCTTAAATTTTGTTAATTAAAATAAAATTATAAAGATGGGGACAACCAACCTTACCCTTTTATAGATAAGGGGGGACATTTAGGGGCCTTTACCTCAACCTAACTATTACAATTAAATAAAAATAAACATAATTTAAAGTCTAAACTAATCTAATTAAAATAAAAATTAATCTAAAACATCATTCATTCATTTACTTTCCGTGGAATCCTCGACATCGTATTGATATCTTGGATCCAATAGATTCTCATCATAAGGCAAGTCTTGTTGCCTTTTTTCCGCTCTAACCCAATCGTCGAGTAAAAGTTGATGTTCCAAGTTTTCACTTGTTAGTTGGTAACATCTTTCATCCAAAACATTTCCACCAACGCTAAATGCCGATTCAACCGCCACCATTGAAGCGGGAGAGGCTAAGACTTCTTTAGCAACTATGAAAAGTATAGGATAAATATCTTTCCTTCTTGACCACCATTGTAAAACATCAAATTCATTTGAATTTGGGTCTTGGTTTAATTCAAAGTTTGTAGTGAAATAAGTTTCTAACTCCACGAGAATGTTTGATGATGATGAAGATGAACCTCGAGAAGGACCACGTTTTTTACTATACAAATTTGCAAAAAAAATATATGGATCCTCACTAGTAAAACTTGGTTGTGAAGTAGAGGAATCATCTTCATGTTGTTGGCTTTGAGAAGTGTTTCCATATAAGGCATTATACTCATTAAAAAGGATAATCAAATCATTTTTGTGTCATTAACAATAATTGACGGAAGTTCATTACTACCGTCACCATCGGGATATAATTTCATATAATAATAAGTTATAATGCACTCTAAATCATCTAATTTAACTCGGGGATCTAATAACTTTGCAATCAAGAAAAGAGACGGAATAGTGTCAAAATATTTAAGCCACTTTTATCTCATGTTAAAAATGCATTCTTTTAAAATAGGGAATTCTTTTAAATTGTCAAAAATAGTAACAATTGCAACACAATGCTCTAGCACCAAAACGGAAGTTGGATAATAAACTCCCGAAAAAAGCCAAAGTAGCGGTATTAAAAATATTTAACAATTCACATAAATTAATGCATACATTCCAATGATAAGTAAATAGAGGTTCATGATAGCCAATTGACATAAAAAATTGCGTTAGGAGATCTTTATAAGCAAAATCATCGGTTAACATTTTATAGGTGGAATTCCACCTAGTTGGAACATTGTAAGTAAAATATTTGTCTGGCACACTTTTACTTCTTAAAAACCTTATCCATTTTTTTGTATTAGAATTTTTTTTTAAAAATAAATTGAAGAGCTCGTCTAATTGGGTTAACATAAGTTTCTAATACATCTAAACCATCTCTAACACATAAATTAATTATATGACATAAACATCTAATATGAAAAAACTTACCCCCAAGTGAGGGTTGACAAACGATAATTAAATCGGGTAAACTAGTTGTATTAGCACTTGCGTTGTCAAATGAAATATTAATATTTTATTTAAAATACCATACTCAAGAAAAATCTCAAGCAATTTTGCACAAATATTTTTCGCGAAATGCGGTGGCTCAAAATCTTTGTAAGCAATTAATCTTTTTTGAATTTTCCATGAATTGTCTATCCAATGACAAGTAACGCCCAAATAAGTATTTCTTTGCCAATGATCACTCCAACCATCGACACAAATTGAAACTTTATTTTCTAATTTTGATAAAACATCAATTAAATCTTTTTTATATTTTTGAACCACTCTAGTAATATCACGTACGAGATTCGTACGTGGTACTCTCGTGGCGGCGGGATTTAAAGAAAGGCGAGCAAAAATTTCATAAAAATCACAATCCGCAAAATTAAAAGGAAGGCCTTTAACGCAAATAAATTTGGCTAGTTCATTTCTATAAACCCACTTATCAAATTTAAAAAGGACGGAAGAAGGGGAATACGAACCTTGTGCACCCGAACCCGAACTACGTTGTTAAAATTGTAATTGAGTTTGCGTAGCGGAAATGTCAAGTTTCTCGGGATGTTTTGACGACGTATGCCCGTTGAGCGTCCCATGCCCTCCGCCTCTTTTGAATGAGTAAGATGCCGTACAATAGTTGCAAAATGCTCGAAGATTATAATCATCATCGGCATTAATTTTTCTTTTGGTGAAATGGATGGCGATGGTATCGAATTGCGGCGCTCTTTCTGTAGGAGGTTGTTGTTGTCCCCGACCACCTCCCCTAGTAGCTCGGCTGCCCCTACCCCTCCAAGCACTACCACTTTCAATTTCAACTTGTTCTTCTTCCTCATTTTGTTAAAAATTTGGATTTTGATGATCAAAATCATCGTTGGGGGAGGAAGAACCAACATGTGACTTGCCTAAATTGCTTCTTCTTTGATTTTCAACCATTTGTGTAAGATAAAATGAAGTTTGGAAACGAAACGGAGCTTAAAAATGGATGAAAATGAAGAAAAGCACTAATTTCGTTAGAAAACTAACTGAAAATGGGATAATATTTAACTGAAAATTGGATGAGAGTGAGAGTATATGTGAATATTTGAGAGTAGAAGAGAAAGAGTAGAGAGAAATAATGTGAAAATAAAATGGGAGGAGGGAGGTGATATTTATAGTTAGTAAATTAGGCAAAAAAAAAAATTTTTTTTTAATTTTTGTCAGCCCCCAGTTAAATTCTGACGGACATAACGGCTAGTTTGAAAAAGTAGCCGTTGGAATGGGTTATGGCGTTCTGCTCGGCCGAGCAACTCATATGACTCGGCCGAGCATGACCGTTATTGGAAATTTACACACTGGAAATGACCCCCTCGATCGAGCAACTCATATGACGCGCCCGGGCATGACCGTTATTGGAAATTTACACATTGGAAATGACTCCCATCGGCCGAGCAACTCATATGACTCGGCCGAGCATGACCAGAGGTTTTAACCGGCGGTTTTAACTGGCGGTTGACCGATTTTTCAAAAAGGCAAACCTTAACCGAACCTCCCATTTACCGGTTTCGGTTAACCGGCATTGACCGGTTTTGGCCGGTTTTAACTGGTTGAAAACCGCCCGATTGGTCGGTCCGGTTTATAAAATGGCCACGTCTAACTGTAAATAAGGATATCGTCAAAATAAACCACTACAAAAATCCCAATGAACGGTCGCAGCAACTGGTTCATCACACACATGAACGTACTTGGGGCATTAGACAACCCAAAAGGCATAACCAACCACTCGTACAAACCCTCTTAAGTTTTGAAGGCTGTTTTCCACTCCTCTTCGGGTCTAACACGAATCTGATAATACCCACTCTTTAAGTCCAGCTTTGTAAAAACCACCGCACCATTAATCTAATCTAGCTAGTCATCAAATCGGGGAATCAGAAACCTGTAACGTACTTAATAGCCCTACTGTCAACACACATGCGCCAAGTACCATCCTGTTTAGAAATCAAAATAGCCGGGAGAGCACAAGGGCTCAAACTTTCACGAATATGCCTCTTCGACAATAACTCTTCAACCTGCCTACGTAACTTCTCGTGTTCCTTAGGGCTCATACGATAATGCGGTCTATTAGGAAGACTCGCCCTAGGAACCAAATCAATATGGTGCTGAATGTCACGGAGGGGTGGTAATTCAACAGGTAACTCGTCAGGAAATACACTAGCAAATTCTTGAAATTAACAAAGGCAGAACAGTATCAGGAATCTGAATCGGATCAGCAACTGATTTCCCAATCAACACAAACACCCTATCAGTGGTTCGTACCTCATCGAAAAACTGAGCTAATGACAGAAAAGATGAACCAAAAACGGGTGTTGCCACTTTTACCACCGGTTTCGTCGAAACTAGCACAAATTTTGTCCCTTCTACTAACAAACTACAAGTGTTATTATGACCATTATGGATAACCTGTCTATAAAATTGCCACGGTCTGCCCAACAGTAAATGGCAAGCATCCATAGCAACTACATCACACCACAATTCATCACGGTATTTAGCGCCAATAGAAAAACAAATAAGAGCACATTTTGAATCTGTTACCTCACCACCTTTCTTAAGCCACGCCAATTTTTAGGGTTTGGGATGCTTCTCCGTCTGAATGTTCAGCTTCTGGATGGCTTCCTCTGCGATGATGTTCTCACAGCTGCCCGAATCAATCACAAAACGACATACCTTTCCCAAAATAGTGCAGGTAGACTGAAAGATGTTATTACAGAGCCAATCATTCTCGTCAGTAGTGCGCGGAGTTAGGTACGACCGCCTGACAACAAGAGAAATATCCACATCACCCGTCACCAACTGCTCCTCTTCATCAAAACAGGGTTGTTTCGGCAATTCCCCCTCATCTGCCCAAATATCGTCCTCCGTTTCATTGAACAATGTTTTCTTCCCCGCCTATTTGCAATCTATTCGTCGATATCCGACCTCGCCACAACCAAAACATTTAATGGTGCCACTGCTGCTGCTCCCTATTTGTCTGTTCTATCCTGGGAGACTAATGCCCGTGGAAGCCTCGAGCACTCTTAGAGAGGGGGATGAATTAGTCTTAAGGAAAGTGTATAACACGGCTCGGACACAAGTGAATCAAGATGATTTTCATACGGTTTTCTCTTTTCATTTTCTATTTTGTATTGTAATTTGTATTCCAATATTATTGTAATCCTTCATATTGTTCTCATTATTTAAGATTTTGTCCAACAACTTATTGATAAAAACCCCTTTTTTAAATTGGCCCGATTTTAATTCGGACCAGTCAGTTGGGTCTACGCTCCGCCGGTCCGTATTGACAGCTAGCTGGTGCTCATAAACTAACTTCCATCAAATAAGCATTCTTGTTTGTTTATGTGATTGTCGCCTTCCACTTCAATGCAAGTAACCACATGTCTTTTGTAACTTGTGAGACCAAAATGAAATATTGGGGTTTAAGTTTTCATTTGAGTACTCCTTAAACTTTACAATTGAAACTAAAACTCTCTCAGTCTCAAAATATGAATAACATTTATGATCATTAATTTAAGGACAAACATAATATTATTTTTTGTTTCCATAGTAGGTATCATAATCTATCTATATCTTATAACAAGATTGTTATGCCATAAATGGCAAAAGCCCGCTCAAAAATGTCATTTTCAGTGGCAACAAAAATGGAAAGGGTATTTTCGGATATTACATCGTATGCCAGGGAGTTTTTGTTCCAACCATGCGCACACTGTTTTGAGAAAAACCAGGGGCAGTTTACTTTCACGTGAGTTCTTGCTTCCGGAGGAAGCTAAACTCGAAATTCGAGGTGCTCAGTTTTTTTGGTGATTTCTATTGTATTTGACTTTCTCCATTACACTTTATTTCCAAATTTCTTTTTCTTTTCTCTTATGTTCTCTCTTTTCTCAGCATTTCCAACTCTCCTCCGGCCCCCATGCTCCTCCATGTTTGAGTATAAGAAGGATATGATGATAATAAAATAAAAATGCAATTTAGGCATTGATCTAGAACCGTATCTTGGCGGGGCAACTGGGAAGGCATGAGAGACTCTCTCCATGCAACCTAAAGTTGCAACAATGTCGGATTTCTTTCTCACTTGATTGATTTATTGCAAATCTGATCTTTCCTATTTCTTTATAATTGTTCATTTTTGATGTTTTTCGGGTAATTGGTAAACTTTTTTGTTGAAGATTTCGATGAGGTGGGACAGATTATCTTAAAAGTTGGTGAAGAAAGGGAGTTGAGTAAAAGAAAGAAAATGGAGAGAAGAAACGAATGGGTAAACTGTTTTTGAAGATTTTGGACTTTTATGATTTTATTTTGAGATTTTTTTTTGTGTGTGGGGTTAATTTGGGCATGGAGGCTGCGAGGGGTGGTGGGTTGAAGCTCGCTGAATTTGAAGGTAAGTCCAACCTACATTTATGAAGTAATTGTTCAAATGATTTTTTTAGTTATGTGGGCAATTACAATTGAAATAAAGTTTTTAGTGGATCGGAGGCGGAGGAAGGCTATGAAGAAGATTAAAGCTGCGGTGGCGGCGTTCATGGAAGTATGCGATGGTGGTGGTGGTTGTGCGGATGTGAGGATACGAACCCGTCGTCACTTAGGGAGTTTTCTGAAGGTTGAACGGAGTGCCTAGCTTGAGAATAATGTGGTTGATGTTCAACTAAGGAATTGAGGATTTTTTGTTTGCTGATGAGAGGGTATGACCACCCGCAGAAGCGGGGACGATAGCCGGGATCTGTAGCGGCAGTGCTTGACAGAATTTTGCTGTATCTTTTATTTTGTTTTTGTTTTATCTTTTAAAAATGACAGTATTCTAGCTACTTACAATATTGTTATTTGGTCACATTTTTCTAAGATTTTGAAGAGGATAATTACAGGGACAAACAATAACAATTATATTTGAATATGAAGCTGTTTGTGTACCATTTTATAATACTTGCTACAATAGTTCTCTTTGATTTTTTTTTTCCATTCCTTCTCATAGATTCATATGATCTTATCTCCAACTTTTTTTTGTCTAATTAATGATTATTGTTTTTTCTCATAATATTATAATTGTATTTCGCTTATATATATTTATATATTTATATTAACTTTAAAACAATTGAGTGGGTTAGATGTTGTTAAATTCAATTTGGGCTTACATTCCTTCTCATAGATTCATATGATCTTATCTCCAACTTTTTTTTGTCTAATTAATGATTATTGTTTTTTTCTCATAATATTATAATTGTATTTCGCTTATATATATTTATATATTTATATTTGGATAAGTTGTTTGATTTTCTAAATTCATTGCTAAAAAAAATAAAAATAATAAAAAAAAAACGTAAATGCGGTATGAAACAAGAAACAGGTTTAAAAAAAAATAACCAAAACCAAATATGAAACAGTGGCTTTCAGAGGCTTTCAGAGGCAATTCAGCAACATTTTAACCACTTAAAATTAAGAGGACTTTAAGAGCCTAACAAGCCTTATTTAAAAAAAAAACAAACACACTTATTTCTCTAATCCTCTTAATGAATAAGTGTTAAGAGGCAAACAAGGCTGAAAATCAAAAAACAAACGCCCCCTAAATTGTTTCTAATTTTAATCTTTTTAATGGAATGAAGATAATGACTTCTATTAAAAATTACCCAAATAAAGTGTGTAGTAAATGATTTATTTAACCATAAGTTGGTGATAATTTTAAGTTTTTGTGGGCCACAAAATGAGAGTGAATGTAAGAATAAACTGTGTAATAAATGATTTATTTAACCCTAAGAGCATCCACAATGGAAGCTTTTTGAGAGCTCCTTATTCTTATGAAAAAGCTCTAGAGAGCTTTTTACCATTGTGAAAATGATGAAAGAGCTCCTTAGTAAGGAGTAGCTCTTTCTACAAAGAGCTAGCTTTTTAGCTTTTTATCATTAATGCTACACATTTTCTATGCAAGTCATTCACTCTTTTTTACATATGAGACCCATAAAAAAGTTGAAAGAGGAGTTTTACCATTGTGAAAAAGTGCTTGAGATTTTTAAGTTTTGAATTATAATGATGTGGCTCATAGAAAATATAAAAAAAACTATCTAGAGAGCTTTACCATTGTGGATGCTCTAAGTTGGTGATAAATTTAAGTTTTTGTGGGCCACAAAATGAGAGTGAATGTAATGAGTGTATTTTCAATGTTGAACTACTTATATGTTATCGGATGTTGTATATAAGAAAGTAGTTGAGAATGTATATTAAAATACTTTTATTTGAGTCGGTGTAATTAAATTGCAATGTATTTCAAAAAATATTCCATTTTCAATTATCACTTATCGTTATATTTTGATTATTATAATTAAAATTGTTAATGTGTAAATTTAAAAAGTTGTTGTTTTACTTTTTTCACTTATACTTATAATTTCATCACAACCATTTTTTTGTTTGTAAATTAAAAAAAAAAAAAAATTCTTATATTGCCGTACATCGCATCGCATGGGGGTACTGCCAGTTTTCTCAATTATATTAGAATTCATGCCAGTTTTCTCAATTATATTAGAATTCATGTTGGGACAAAGGTACTATCATTTTATTGTAACACAAAAATGTACAAATAAATAAGTAATTAAATTGAGATAAAGTAGGGTCTTAGTATTGCACAAAACTAAGGGTTTTGCTCCCTTTCTTGTCGGCCATCACATTCGACAATTTGTACCCCTAACTAAAAAGTTGTCAATCTTTTTTCTTCTATTCCACTTTAAACTAGAAAAAAAAAAACAAAAAAACTACTACCTAAATTAACCTAATATATTATTTATATTTATTTATTTGTATAATTGATCCATGTTTCATGGAGCAATAGGGAGGGATTTGTTATGTATGGGACGTCGTCTTCTCACGCGGGAATAATCCATGGTAAAAAACTGCGACGGATCTGCGTCCGAGTTTTCCGACCCGTGTATCCATTCTTGCCTTGTCCCAACTCTTGCTGCAGCAACATGCATCACTTGTGCTTCTTTCTTGTGTGATTTGCCTAGACACATAAATATGCATGCCACATTCAACTTATCAGAGAGAGTAATTTATTATGTTCTATAATAAATGTCGAAGTTAATTTGTCAATTTTTTACATAATGCACCATAGTAAAATTGTACTAAGAATATTTTTGTATTTAAAACAAAATCACTTTTTTTACGGATTAAAAAGAAAAATTTACACTTATTATAAGGGGGAGAGAGTATTGTGTACAAATATCCCATCACAAGATTTTGGGGGAAACTAGTTTCTCCTTAAGTTATAGGAAGTCCTGTTTTATAAACTGTTCCTAAATATTCACTAACTACTTGCAATTGCAAGTAGAAAAAAAGTGGACTTTTTATAATTTATGGAGAAACTAGTTTCTCCCAAAACTTACTCCCTGCTCATATGCCATTACTTTTCTAGTTCTAGGGTCCTACTATTTTGATAGCTACAAACTCATTTGATTTTGATATATACTCCCCCGTCCCACTCGTAAAAAAGGTACAAACTTTTATTTTGAGTGCCTCATTTGAAAAGACACACTAAACATTTTAATACTTCTTTATTTATGGGACCAATTTGTTATACTTGCAATAACTTTTCACTTACTATTCTCTATCCCACATTCTCTCTTCTAACTAACTTTTCATTTTTAATTTCCGTCTATGATCAAAATTGTGCCGTTTTAGATGGGACAGAGGGAGTATCAAAGGTGTTATTCCACTCAAAAGTGGAGTAGAGTAGCAGTTGTTATAGGCATCACTTTTACATAATATGACTAGCTAATGTATACTCCGTATTTGTTTTGACTTGATCAAATCTATCCAAAGTTTATTGTGAATGGTATAAAGGAAAATACAGATTTCATGCCAAAATAAATATATACTTTTGTTCTTTATCAAAATAAAAAACAAGCATTTATTTTGGGATGTAGGAACTAACATAAGGGATCATTTGAAACGTAATGTTTCAAGACATTGTTTTGAAATGATCAAATAAATTACGTACCCAAAGTTTGGTGTAATATCAGTTTGTTTTATTGCTGTCAATTAGTGATGCTGCATGCATCACAAATAAGGAAATGCACAATATTTAATTATTACATACCTGATAAAACTTCCATCTCCTTATTCAGACCAATATCCTCTTTCACCTGATGAAACAAAAACAAGATTTACTCAAAAAGAGTAGGATTGGTCATAATATATACTACCCTCCGTCCCACATGAGTGTGGATTTTTGGTCAACTTGACCAAACTTTGACCAATAATTTAAATAAATAATAATGATCCTAATAAAAATTTAAAAATTTGTTATTGTATCACGCTTAATAATATTAACAATAACATTTTTTGGATTTTTATTAGGATCATTATTAGTTATTTAAATTATCAAAAGCCAAGCTGACCAAAATCCACACTCATGTGGGACGGATATATATATATATATATATAACTAGTTTTGGAAATTTAATGTCATGAAAGTTAAGAGAAGGGATAAGACATTTTACATGAGTTGGGACTTGATTGAGTTTAAGCTTCCTTGGGAGTGTGGGAAGTGTAAGTTGTTGTTGGTCATGGCCTGCACATTAACATTGTTAACATACATAAGAACTAATTGAGACAAAGTTCATTTCAGTCCCGGGAGAGAGTGGGAGAGAGAGATAGAAACCTGCTGGGTGATGGGAAGATTGGAGTTGATGATTTAGGAGAGAAGCACAAGGAGTAAGAAAGAGTGAGAGACTAATACATAGAAATCTGATGATGACTATCAACTCCATGGTTATAAGTTTGCTTAGAAAGTATACTTAGAACTTAAGACTAACTAGCATGAGATATACTTTGCTCTTTGGCCACAATGGATGGTCTTTATATCAATATGCTATATAGTCAAGGGCCACCAGACAATCACAACTCTGTGTGTGTGTGTGTGTGTGTGTGTGTGTGTGAGAGAGAGAGAGAGAGAGAGAGAGAGGGGAGCAAACACAAAGCACTAAATGGAGAGTTTCAAAAACAAGCACAAAGGGGATGCATATTTATACTTACTTTTTGGAATGCTTCACACTATTTGGGTTGATTTTGTCACCCCCACCCCACCACTCTTTTTTATGTACTTCAGTTTAGTTTTACACATATATACTGCTCCCTCCGTCCCATAACAACAAGGTTTTTATTCTTCTTTTTATCTGTCTCATAGGTTCTTAATTGCTATATTACTTAAAATGGACAATGATACCTACTTGTCATTCTCATAACAAAAACCTCATATCCACTTTCTTTCTACTACTTTACTTTTCATACTCACAACATTTTTTTTTAATCTTCGCGTAAAGTAGTTAGGAACCTTTACCGGGAAACGGAACGGAGGAATTACTTGCTAAAGCTAAAACCATGCTTACTTAAACTACTTGAACTTGTTCCAAAATTCCATTCTTTTGTTGAATTATTTTTAATTTGCCTAGTTTGGATACATGTTGAACTCATCAAAACCTACCATCTTGTCTTCCGCATTTCCCACACTTTAATGTCTCCCTCTAAAATATTCATGTCGTTGCATTTGTGTATCTTCATCCGAAAATCGATAAAGGTTATGTCGTCCACTTGACAAAGAAAAACAAAAAAAATATTCATACACTTCAAAGTTTGAGCTATGGTTCACTTAGCAGCGAAAAATCCCGCCATAGGTTCAAATTTGGCTTACATTTTTTTCATTTTGATATTTATGGTTGATATTAGTTTTAATTTATTTTCTATCATTTCCGACGAAGCCAAAAACTCACTATTTTTTTGACTTGAGAATATGATGAAATAAAGCAAAATGACTCACTAAACTGTCTGCACATATTTGTTATGAAGCATCATTCAATCCATGCAATTTTTGACACAATTTTCATCGTGGGTCATTCAAAAACAGTCTCTCTGTGCTTTAATAAAGGGGTAAGACTTCGTACTTCCGACCCCCTTTACCCCAGCGTAGATGTGAGCATTTGCGATACTAGGGTAATGTTGTTGTTGTTGTTTATATTAGTTTTAATTTAAGTGGGTCTTGCATGAAATAAATTGATCCTGACCGTTAATGACAATGCATACACGAGTGTAATAAATTTTACTCCCTCCGTCCCACTCGACTTAGGATTTTCTCTTCTGACTCGAGGATTATAATAAAAGAAGAGAGAATGAGTGGAGGAAGTGTTGTGAGTATGAAAAGTAAATAAGAGGGAGAATGAGTTAGAGAAATAGTAAGGAATTTGTTATTGTTAGTATGATAAATGAGTCCCATTGAATATGAAAATCATATCAACTTGTCATTTTTGGACATAATAAGTCGAGTGAAACGTCTAAAATAATGACAAATTATTCTAAATAGGGTTTGACGGAGGGAGTAAGTTAAAACCCTTTTCCACTGAAATGAAATGTATATTCCGTGATAGAGTTATTAAACTCACATGTGTCAATGAACGAATATATATCTTCCAATATATGCTGTGATATGGGGGCATGCCACTACTTTTATTTGAACAAGTAGAAAGAACCCTAGACCTCATGGATGATTTGAGTGGCTTTTTTTTTTTTTAATACCCAATTTCCAGCTTCGTCGGATTAAGTCTTAAACCGGTCCCTCAGTGACGGGCGGAGGTAAATAGCGGGATGTGCCCGAATGACACAAAGTTTAAGAACATTTCAACTAATATCACAATACAAGGTCCAACCCCAGAAAAAAGCAAATTACTTCCGTCAGGAATCGAACCCACACTGCATGCCTCCATAATCTTATGTCCCTCCTTTTACACTCAACTATGCCCGGGGGACATGATCTGAGTGCCTTGATTAGACAATAGTTGGCCTCACACTTGTATACTCCCTTCATCCCAAAAAAAAATTAATATTTTTATTTTTTACAAATGTACTTTTAGCAATAACGTCCTAAATGGTCTTTTTTCCTGTGTCCTAAAATAATCTTTCCATTTTCTTTTTTTTCGTTATTATGAATGAAGTTGAAACAAATCTAAAACCCATTTGGAAACAAATTTATCCGTATAAAACCCAGAACAAACATATATACATGATATGCACAAATTGTATAAAAATTTCCCAAATGAATCGTATAAAAAAACGTAGATTTTCTAGACAACCGTAACCTGCAAACTTTGGATCAAAACTCAGAACAAACCTCACTCAAACTAACTACAAAATGGCTCAAACAACTTACGGAAAGAGAGACGGAGAGGGAGATCAAGATATATATTTACCGGAACTAGTAGTGAATTTTGTGGTGTGTATAAATAAAACGGAATTGTTTAGAATCTACAGCAAAGAATGCCATGCTTCCATCCTCTATGCTTATGGAAACGTCTCCTTTTAGCTTTCGCCATTCTCACTGGACTACTGTTCCATTCGTTCTGTAGTCTGCAAGTATATCAAGAACACTTCAATACGTAAAGAGATATCAGAGTTTAATAACTCACGGCAGAAAAAAAAAAGTACGAGATCTTCTGTACCAATTTGTATACCACACCCTGTACCACTAGTGATCCAACGGTTTTCATGGTTGGATGACATCATCGTGATGTCAACTCTATCACTGTAAACCGTTGGATTACTAGTGGTAAAGAAGATCCGGACTCCAAAAAAAAGGTAAAGCAGGAAGCTTGTTCTTACACAGGGAAGGCAAAGGATCTGGTGCTAGTTGTACTGCTTTCAGATCGGAGAGATATGCTTCCAGAAAATGGAATTTGTCCTGAATAAGCTATCCGACCTGAAACTGGACCTTCCATGAAGAAACTTGACTCACCGTCATCACGCACTAGTCTTGCCAATGACGCTGTATCTGAAATCCCGTCCTCGTGATTGGGCCCCACATAAGTTGGCAAACCTTCAATGGGACCTACCACGGAGAAACTTGTCTCTCCTACACCGTATTGTTCTTGGCTAGCTTTTGTAAGACTATCCAAATTTCCATCTTCAATGGGTAGACCAGAAGTCTCTTCAGCAGAAATAGCTGCAACCTTCTCCGTGTCCAAATTTAAACCGATGTTTCCACCCTCCACCTCACTGTTGACCGTTAGATTAGGTGATTGATCACTGTTGCTTACTTCTACAGCATCTGATGAAGAATCAGGACTTTTCGAGATTTCTTCCACAGGAATCTACACAAAGAAACAATTACAATGTTTTTCAACTCCAAGGAAACATTCCCCTCTCATTTCTTGATGTAAAGTTGATATTTTGTCAATTACGCCCACAATGAAAAAAAAAACAAGAAGAGAAACGCAATACAAAACAGAACATATATCGGTAAATATAAACCTGATGAGGTTGTTGTTCATCATCATCAGTTCCGAATTCTGAAGAATTAAGGAGGAACTTAAGAGATGTCTGTGGAAGATATGTTTTTGCAGACGACGTGCTATTGGAATCTGATTCCTCAGCCGACGCGTCACACGTTAGCTTGCCAATTGCAGGAACAATGTCTTCAACAGTCTGAAGACTCTGAACCAGATCCAACGGACCACAATCGTCAGTAGCACCCTGGTCAGAATTCAAAGCAGGACCACATTCGGAAAAAGCTATGACATCACTATCATCCGAACTTTCTTGTATTCCTTTCGCAACGGGTAACTCAAAGTTGGCTACTAGTTTGGTTCCAAATTCATCAATGGCATTACAGTCTTTTACCATCAACGATTGTGGGCCATCTACAAGTAGAGACTTGGTATCAGTATTTTTTTCACTCAGGTCTCCGTGATCATCCTCATGGTCATCCAGAATAGGACCATTATGCCCTTGCCCTTTTTCTTCGTCCCCATATTCCAATTCTAATCCATCGAGATTGAGTGGCTCAGTATGATCACCCTTTCGGGCCAAATCACTGATATCAGATTTAGGAAGGGAGGAGCTGATACCATTATGGGAATCCTGAGTGAGCAAAGCAGAATCAAAGTTTTCTTGGGTCCCGCATTCATTAGCAGCATCTTTTGATAAAGATGCGTGCATAAAAGACTGAGTCTCAAGACTTTCTTTGACAATTTCATCACATTTATCCCCCTTGACTAGCGAAGAGACGGAGAGAGCTTCATGGGCATTCTCACAATTTTCGGTCAAATTCTTTTCTTCAGAATGTATCCCTTCATCAACACAAATATCCTTCACAACATGATAAGCACCACTTTCTTTATAACAAATCATCAACTCGGGTAATTCACATTCCGTTATATTTTTATCAGTATACAAGTCTGTCTCTTTCTCAAAGAATTCTGAATCTAATTGTGGATGAGATCTTTCGAGTTCATTGCCGTTAACATTGGTCAAATCATCCATACCCATAGCACATTCAAGTTCTGGAGTATTCCAGTAACCATCTTTATCGTTAATCTCAGTTGTTGCTGGT
The DNA here is from genome assembly GCA_022495995.1 of Adenophora triphylla var. japonica. NCBI lineage: Eukaryota > Viridiplantae > Streptophyta > Magnoliopsida > Asterales > Campanulaceae > Adenophora > Adenophora triphylla. Next base: position 374,421 of record JAFEMH010001113.1, on the reverse strand, counting down.
GGATCAGCATACCTCTCCGGGCTATTTATATGAAACAAGCTTCCGTTCTGATTCTTTTTCATGTTCCCGTGCAGTTCATCTGCGTCAAAAACACTGTTAATGGATTCAAATGGTTTAGAATCATCCTTGAATACTAACATGACAGTCTAAAGTAATTATGCAGCTGCAACAAGAATTCAATCCAAACGATTGTGAAACTCTTGCTACGAGCAAGAATGGAAATCAATGAATCTAACCCCTGCAATGCAAGACGCTAAATAATTCTCCCTCCTTCCCATAATGATAGTCTCATTTGACTATTCAAAGATATTAACAACATATATTCATTTTCATTACTACCCTTGGCGAGGTACAGTTATTACTCCCAATAAACTCTCTCTTGCAACAGCCATTACTCAATAGATTCATCACAAGGTGAAGCTTGAAAGTTCAATCATTTTAACACCACAATTTCAGAAATAAGACCATCTTTTTAAGACAAACATAAATAGAAAGTGGGGATATCATTTTGGGACGGAGGGAGTACATCAGAACAAGAAAGCCACTGTTAACAGCTGAGATGCAAATGGATCTTATTGTGTTGTTGTTAAGTATAATCTATTCTATCTTTTTAGAGGGCCAAGTTCTCATTACCAAAATGAAGGAAGAGAGGGAGGGGGCAACCACTAAAGTTAAACTGACAACATAAATTTTGAGCAAAAGAGGAGAAGATCACTATGAAGAAGAAATTACAATGATGCCACCTTACCAGGGCTCATTCTTCGCACGGGATGGAAGGGTGTCAAGTATTCTTATGAGCTGAGTAGCAAACATTCAACTATACTTGCAGCGTGAAGCAACTTGGGGACCCTATCTATCAAATGATACAAAAGAGTTAACACATAATATAAAGGATATTGGTATGTAGATGCTCAAGTTGACAGGAGGGATTTAAGACAAAAGTTAAAAATCGAGCAAGTCAGCTCAAACTCAGTTCTTGACAAATCTCCCCCACCCCAAAGAAAGTAAAACATGATTACAGAAAACACATTCTTCGTGTTAAGGCAAATAAGGCAAACAGAAGTTCCTTGAAATTGAAGAGAAAATGCTCAATAGTGATGTGTTGCTGGCTGGCATATTGAATGAAAAGTCAATCAAAGAACAAGGACCAATTATGTGATAGATTAGGCCAAACCCATAAGCCATAGCATACTGACCAAGAAAATGGCCAGTCGGTAACTAATAAACTAATTAGTCGACATAATGCTTGACATGAAATCGGGCAATTCTAATTTTGTATAATAGAAAAAAGAAGACAGCGGAAAAGTTGAGAATCTCTTTTAAAGAATTCCACTACCCTTTAGAAGCTAAAAGCTATTATAAACAATTGAAAGTCAAAAATCTCTTTTTGCAACCAATTTTCTTGTTGGTTACCAATAAGTAAATCATAATCCCATTATAGCCCCAAATCCCTTTTTTCACAACTTAATTACTAGATTAACAAAGTACCATACCATACAATTCTCAATCAGAATTCAGATCCCAACAAATTAACCCACAATAGCATATAGATTACCTTTATTCTAATGAACATAAACAGTAAACTTCCTCTGTTTCAAATTGAGTAGTTTTGTTGAACAAAAGAGGGACACTTTTTGGAACAAAGGTAGAATAAAATATTACCTGATCAATATAATAACAAAAAGCCACTGCTGCCTCTCTGATTAGATAATCAAATCATGTTACTGCAAAGCAAGATTATACAAAGAAAAAATCAGAAACAAATACAACCATCACAATAAAAACCCAAAAGTGCAGATTATGGAGAATAAGAATTGCCATAGAATCAAGAAATCTTGACCAGAATCAATCAAAGATCCAAAAGAAGGAGAGATAGAGGGATAGGGAGAGAGAGAGAGAACCTTGGCAAATAAAGCAAAAGGATTCACAGGAATGAAAACAAAGCAAAGACAGTAGTATGAAGGAACAGAAGCCAAATTATACGGCTTTTGATTTGCTGTACAGAGAGAAATGGGGCAACAAGTAAAACCCTAGCCACCTAATTAAGGTCAACTCTCTCTCTCTCTCTCTCTCTCTCTCACACACACACAAAACCTACAGAGAGAGAGAAACTATTATAAGTAACCCTTATCATCATCTGATTACTCTGTAAATATCTCTGCAATTAATGTAGTACATAAAATATGCATACTGATGCAAGCAATAAATAGACTGTTCTGGCATTAAATATTGACCCAAAAAAATGATTTCAACACAAGAACAAAAAAATCCATTCAAATTACCTGTGAAAACTTTTCATATCCGCCACCACTCCCACGTCACCGGAAACCAATCACCACCACCACCGCCTCCTCCGCCGCAAAATCCAGATCCCAAATCCTCAATTACCCGAAATTTCAACACCCTTGTCAATCCCAAACAATATATATACGAATTAAGTCTGCAAATACAACAAAGTCAACGACTTTATCATAATAAAGTAAAAAACAAATTGTGTGTATGCCGGGGAATCGACGTAAAAGAGAAGGGGAAGCCAGAAAAGGTGTAAAAAGGTCTCAGTCTGACAAGGTATGGGGCAAGAATTGAAGAAAAAGAATGACAGATTTGCCGGGAAAATCAGAGATTATGATATAATACATTTAAATAGAAAGAAAAAAGGTGTTGGGTTGCCGGGGATTGGCCGGAAAATTGATCAGAAAAGGTCAAAAAGGTGAAATCATAAGAGGAGGAGAAGAAGTGTCAGGTTCTGAGAATGTGAGAACAAATGAGAGCGTTTGTCAACTCATGACTAATAAATGACAAAAAATAGTTGGGATTTAAGGCAGGCAAAACTCTATGTTTTGGGATCTCAATATTATGATTATTTTATTTATTGGGCATATATTTATAAGGTTTATGAGGGGCCCATTTTTGCAATGTTTTCGTATTTTCCCTAACTATTATTTGATATATTTCATTAAATTCTTGCTTGTTACTCAAAGTTAATTTTGGATCTTCCTTACCAAGTGATCTAGAGTTTCATGTTCTCATTTCCTATCAAATACTCCCTCCGTTCCAAAAAAGTTAACTCATTTACTGTTTAGAATGAAAAATAAGAAATAATGTTATTAAAGTAGAACTTGTGAGTGGGTAGGAGAGAGAATGAGTGGAGAGAATAGTAAATTTGAAAAGTGTTGTGAGCATTACAAGTGGATCCCATGAATAAAGAAGTAATAAAAAAATTTCTTTTTAGGAAAATGTGACTTTAAAGTGGGACGCTCAAAATAACAAAATGGGTAAGATAATACGGGGACGAAGGAGGGAGTATACTATACTCATATGTGCCATAATAAACAGCTAATTTGCAATTTTTTGTAAATTGATATTTTATACTGGGTAGTACTATATACAAGGCATGATTTTACAAGGCATGTACAAAATGATCAAAATACCCTCATATATATACTTAAAAAAAAAAAAAATCATTCCCTCCCTCGTTCAAACGACGCACTGTTTCTTCTATTCCTATTCCTACCTAGTGCGCTCTCTCTCTCTCTCTCTCTCAAAACCAAACGGCGCTCTCTCTTCTCTCAATCACTCGACGAACGCCGCCGATCACCACCGCCGGAAAAAATGAAGACAAACCTCCCTAAAACCGGTGAAAAGTCCGCCTCTTCTCCCTCCGCACCAAAAGTAATTATTTTTAACCTAGATTTTAATTTTGAAAACCCAACAACAAATTTATGCCTAAAACCGATTATATAATGCTTTATGTTGTTTAAACGTATCCTAAATGGTTCTAATTGCGATTTCGTAACATTAATTTGGGTTTTTTGTTTGAATCGGATACGAATTCGTGTGCTTAAAATTTGAAATTGTCGGCGTGCGTTTCGTATGAACACATACGAAATGTCACCAACATTTCGGGTATTGGCATACGAAATGTAAACTGATTCATCAGTTTACATTTCGTATGCCAATACCCGAAATGTTGGTAACATTTCGTATGAACATATACGAAATGTCACCAACATTTCGGGTATTGGCACACGAAATGTCAACTGGTTCTTGAATATTAACTGTCTCTTATTTAATTTTTTGTAGGGACGTAACCCTGCGACGGCCTCTAATAGAAAGAGGAAGGCCGAGGAGGAGGCTGGCAAGAGCGGATAAACGGAGCAAAAAGATTCACGACAAGAAAGTCGTGATTGAGGAGCCTGTGGTTGAGGAGAGTGATAGTGAGGGTAGTTATTCTAGTGAGGATTCATCTTCACGTACTCGGTCCCGAGGTGCATCTGTGCAGGAGGCACATTTATCTAGTGATGATGATGATGATGAGGAGGAGGAGGAGTAGGAGGCGGAGGAGGCGGAGGAGAGTGTATCTGTGAGGCCTCGCAAGAGGCGGGAGGCACGGGGCAAAAAGGGGAAAGGGGCTAAGGATGACCAGTGGCAGCTGAAGAGTAACCCCGGTGGCGGCCCGGAGGAGGTTCAGTTGTTGTACGGGTTTGGTCATCATCGAGCCCGTAAGATATGGGAGAACGCCACTTGTGAGCCGGTGTTGAAGCGCCAAACGAGGCAGCAGATTCTAGATAAGTAAGTATATGATTTGTTTATTAAATAGCCATTTGCAAAACATTATCAAGAATCAGATGACATTTCGTGTTCAAATACCCGAAATGTTGGTGACATTTCGTATGTGTTCATACGAATGGTCACCAACATTTTGGTATTTGGCATCTGAAATGTAAACTGATTCATCAGTTTACATTTCGTATGCCAATACCCGAAATGTTGGTGACCATTCGTATGAACACATACAAAATGTCACCAAAATTTCGGGTATTTGAACACGAAATGTCATCTGAATCTTGAAACAGATGGAGTATTAATTATAATTTTTTATTTGGAATCAACAGGTTCTCCCATGCTTCTTTATCGGATAATAAAATAAAAAATGGTATACGGCTACCTCGTTTGTTTTTTTTTAATTTTTTTCTAGATTATAGATGACATTTAAAGTGTTTTTCATCTACATGAGTTTCCTCCAAATCCAAATGGAAATTGAGTTACAAATATGTGGCATTATTTAGGGTTTTTAGGATTTTATGTGTCCCGATCTTGTGAAAAATGGTATACGGCTACCTCGTTTATTTTTTTTTAATTTTTTTCTACATTCTATATGACATTTAAAGTGTTTTTCATCTACATGAGTTTCCTCCAAATCCAAATGAAAATTGAGTTACAAATATGTGGCATTATTTAGGGTTTTTAGGGTTTTATGTGTCCCGATCTTGTGAAACATGGTATACGGCTACCTCGTTTATTTTTTTTTAATTTTTTTCTATATTCTATATGACATTTAAAATGTTTTTCATCTACATGAGTTTCCTCCAAATCCAAATGGAAATTGAGTTACAAATATGTGGCATTATTTAGGATTTTTAGGGTTTTATGTGTCCCGATCTTGTGAAAAATGGTATACACGGCTACCTCGTTTATTTTTTTTTAATTTTTTTCTACATTCTAGATGACATTTAAAGTGTTTTTCATATACATGAGTTTCCTCCAAATCCAAATGGAAATTGAGTTACAAATATGTGTCATTATTTAGGATTTTTAGGGTTTTATGTGTCCCGATCTTGTGAAAAATGGTATACGGCTACCTCGTTTATTTTTTTTTATTTTTTTCTACATTATAGATGACATTTAAAGTGTTTTTAATCTACATGAGTTTCCTCCAAATCCAAATGGAAATTGAGTTACAAATATGTGCCATTATTTAGGGTTTTTAGGGTTTTATGTGTCCCGATCTTGTGAAAAATGGTATACGGCTATCTCGTTTATTTTTTTAAAAATTTTTTTCAACATTCTAGATGACATTTAAAGTGTTTTTCATCTACATGAGTTTCCTCCAAATCCAAATGGAAATTGAGTTACAAATATGTGCCATTATTTAGAGTTTTTAGGGTTTTATGTGTCCCGATCTTGTGAAAAATGGTATACACGGCTACCTCGTTTATTTTTTTTTATTTTTTTTCCACATTCTAGATGACATTTAAAGTGTTTTTCATCTACATGAGTTCCCTCCAAATCCAAATGGAAATTGAGTTACAAATATGTGGCATTATTTAGGGTTTTTAGGGTTTTATGTGTCCCGATCTTGTGAAAAATGGTATACACGGCTACCTCGTTTATTTTTTTTAATTTTTTTCTACATTCTAGATGACATTTAAAGTGTTTTTCATCTACATGAGTTTCCTCCAAATCCAAATGGAAATTGAGTTACAAATATGTGCCATTATTTAGGGTTTTTAGGGTTTTATGTGTCCCGATCTTGTGAAAAATGGTATACGGCTACCTCGTTTATTTTTTTTTAATTTTTTTCTACATTTTAGATGACATTTAAAGTGTTTTTCATCTACATGAGTTTCCTTCAAATCCAAATGGAAATTGAGTTACAAATATGTGCCATTATTTAGGGTTTTTAGGGTTTTATGTGTCCCGATCTTGTGAAAAATGGTATACGGCTACCTCGTTTATTTTTTTTATACATTCTAGATGACATTTAAAGTGTTTTTCATCTACATGAGTTTCCTCCAAATCCAAATGGAAATTGAGTTACAAATATGTGCCATTATTTAGGGTTTTTAGGGTTTTATGTGTCCCGATCTTGTGAAAAATGGTATACGGCTACCTCGTTTATTTTTTTTTAATTTTTTTTCTACATTCTAGATGACATTTAAATTGTTTTTCATCTACATGAGTTCCCTCCAAATAAATAAAGTGGTATCACTTAAATGTGATAGGTTATATGATATTGTATGATCCAATATGCCGTTTGTTCCTTGTCATGTATAAGTGTATAAATTTTGCTCAATTAACAACACAATTCAATAATATAACATAACATATGCGTATCATTAACATCGTGTTGCAAATCATCGAAGAACACCTTCATTTTGATATGTCGTATGAATATACACGATATTATGAGATTATATCGTGTTGGTTTGTACGACATTTATGACAGAGTAAATTTAAATTTCGTATAATTTCATACGACCTAATATTTAACCCAATTAGTTGATGTCGTGTAAAAGTACACGGCATGAAGGCTTCATGTCGTCCTTTCGAGCACGACACACGAAAGATAGTTTGAGAATTATTGATGCCTTGTATGTATGTAAGGTGCCTTGTATATAGAATTTACCTTTTATACTTATTTCTATAATTGATGATAATCCCTCGGTTTCAAAATATCTGTCACTTTATCACTTTTAACAAGTATTAAGGAAAACAGATATTATTACACTTTAAAAAGGAAAATATCAAATACGCCCTTATTAATTGTCTCTCTCACCAGGATTACATCTCATAAAAAAAAAATCTATAACTTGCAACGAATTCCAATGTAAGGATAAAAAGAGAATTAAAATACTTTTAATCCAAAAATGACAATTATTTGGATCAAAAGTTTGATCTAAAAGTGACAAATAATTTGAATCTGAGAGAATACTTATCATGAAACAAATTCATGAAAAATAGACTATTTGAAGATAGGTCAAATTAAGGGGAGATAGAAAAAATTACTCCCTTCATAAAAAAAAAATATCTATTTAATTATTTACTTAGCAACGGATGGGACAAGAATAGAATAAATTACAACCATAAATATAATAATACGATAGAGTTAGATCGTTTACGAAATGACGAGCGAAACTTCGCTCACCAAATGTAACGACTAGCGAATATTCGCTTAAAACCCTTTCGCTTGAATATAAGGAGTAAGTATCTTTTATATTTTACGTTGTTTTTTTCTTTTTTTTTATATTACAATACAATATACACTGTCCTTAAGAGATTTTGTTGTAAAATTTCTAAGAAAAACTGTCAGTCTTTATTTTTAGAAAAAAATAAATATCAAATATTACCATCTTAGATGCGAGAAATTTTATTTTATTTTATTGCTTTTTTTTGAAATCAAATAATTTTATTGATTTGAGATCACCATAGAATAATTTGACGACATACTAGGGAAATATTTTTGTTTTTAAATTGTCTTTAATCATATAATGTATACTCACTCCGTCTCACTCATAAATACACAAAATTTTATTTTGGGTGTCCCATTTAAGGCACACTACCAAAATGAAAATCTTTTAATACTTATTATTTATGGGACCCACTTATCATATTCACAATAATTATTCACTTACTATTTTCTATACCACATTATCTCTCATATCTTACTTTTCATACTCACAACAATTACGCCACTATACAATTTTCTTAATTCCCGTACAAATTATATTTTATCTCTTTTCGAATTGGACGGAGTGGTACTACTTATTTTGGAAAGGAAAATAGAGAATGAATCATTTTGGTGTGAGCTACTGTATAAAGCGAGATTGACTATTTTCATTTATTTTTCTTTATTTTGCTCGCCTGAAGTTTACAGTGTATCAAGAAAGTATATCAATGGAAGTTAATTTATTTATTTTTTAACAAATATTTTATTTATATGTACATTGTTTATTAGGATAAAAATATATTAAAATTATTTTCTTAGTTAAAAAATAACACATGTTTGGGACGGACAAAAAAAAAAAACACTTAGGACATAGGGCATTTCTAAATTAACGTAGAGCATCCACAATGGTAATTTTTTATAGCTTTTTTTGGTGTTTACTATATGTCATATCCTTTTAAGTAAAATATGTTCCAAAAAAATCATTACAAGTAAAAATCGAAAAACCTCAAGCATATTTTCACAATGATAAAACTCCATTTTCATCTCTTTATAGGTTACACATAGAAAAAAAGGGTGAATGTCTTGCATAGAAATTGATAATATTAATGATAAAATCACAAAAACTAGCTAATCTACGAAGAGCTACTCATTATAAATGAGTTGTTTTAGCAAGTTCTCTAAAGGGATTTTTTATCAAAAAGACCTTGAGATAGGATAAAATTTACCAAAAAAATAGTACATTTCAAATTTTACCTTAGGATCCAAGAATTGAAATCAAAACGATCGTAGATTTCCTGCCCCTATTTATAACAATTTAAATGATCAAATTGTCCCCACTCATTTTCTTTCTCTCTCTCTCTCTCTCTATGAATGAGTTGTTTTAGTAAGTTCTCTAAAGGAATTTTTATCAAAAAGACCTTGAGATAGGGTGAAATTTATCAATAAAAACAGTACATTTCAAATTCTACCTTACGATCCAAGAGTTGAAATCAAAACGACCGTAGATTCCCTGCCCCTATTTATAATAATTTAAATGACCAAACTGTCCCTACTCATTTTCTCTCTCTCTCTCTCTCTCTCTCTCTCTCTCTCTCTCTCTCTCTCTCTCTCTCTCTCTCTCTCTCTCTCTCTCTCTCTCTATGCTCAATCCTCCCTCATTCTCTTTCCGTTCCAACTTCTCCACCACCGACGAGCTCCATGGCTAGACTTGCAACGGTACAATTTTTTCAAATTACTTCTCCCCTCAAAAAAGCTCTTGACTCCATCTCCCTTGGTGCTGCCACCGATTACCCTGTTTTCGAAGCCTTGCTCCACTCGTGCGGGAATTCGAAGTCGCTCGAGCTTGGGAAGAAGGTTCAACAGCTACTGAATCGTTCACCTTACAGTGGCGATGTAGAATTGAACTCTAAGTTGATTGAAATGTATGTGAAATGTGGTAGTATGAGAGATGCACGCAGGGTGTTTGACAAAATGTGCAATCGGGATTTAGGTTTGTGGCATTTGATGGTTAATGGGTATGCAAAAAATGGGTTGTGAAGCGATGGGTTATTGCTCTTTGAACAAATGAGGTAGCTGCAAATCTGTCCCAATGAGGAAACGTTTGTTGCAGTTTTATCAGCTTGTGCAAGTGCTGAAGCAGTCGAAGAAGCTTTAACACAGTTTAAGCTGATGGAAAATGAGAATAAAATCACTCCAGTCCTTGAACATTATTTGGGTATTGTCAATGTTATGGGAATTTCTGGGCATTTGAATGAAGCCATTGAATTTATTGAGAACATGCCACTCGAGCCCACAGCTGAAGTATGGGAGTCCTTGATGACTTCTGCTCAAATCCATGGTGATATCGAGCTTGAAGACCGTGCTGAAGAATTATTAGCCTCTCTTGAACCCTCTAGGACTATTCTAAGTAAAGTTGCAGTGCCACCAACAAAGAAGCATCCAAGTAGTATGCTTGAAGGGAAGGATAAAGTTCGTCACTATCGGAGTGTGAATTCATACAAGGAAGACGCGTACCAAAAAGTGAAAGGCTTGAATGCACAAATGAGAGACGCAGGTTATGTACCAGACACGAGATATGTGCTTCACGACATTGACCAAGAAGCTAAAGAGCAGGCCTTGATGTATCATAGTGAGCGCTTGGCTATTGCTTATGGATTGATTAGTACCCCAGCCAGGACAACTCTTAGAATCATCAAGAACCTTCGAATTTGTGGTGATTGTCATAATGCTGTAAAGATTATGTCCAAGCTTGTTGGCAGGGAGCTTATTGTCAGAGAAATTCTGAAAATACTTACTTTCTATACAACTTGGTGCTAAAGATGCATACATATTCATGTTATCTACTTTCTGACATTTAGTTTTGAAAGTATAAAATGACTAGTGAACAAATTTTTGGTAAAAAACAATTAGGGACAATGTTTTTTTTACAAAAAAAACTTAAAAAGGTGAAAACCAGAATCTAGTCCCATAGAGACAAATTCTCAATTTATAAATGTGAAAACAATTATACAGTTATTTACATTAAAACTGTGAAATAGAATTCTCAGTTTATAAACTGCGAAAACCATTATAAAGTTATTTACGTCAAAATTGTGAAATAGACTTCAAAACTGTGAAGTAGACTTCAAACTCTAACCAAAATAACTGTGAAATACACATCACAGTTCAAAAATTTATCAGTTGTTTAAGCAAAATAACTGTGAAATACACATCACAGTTATTTCAATACACAGTTATTAAGCTCATTTACATGTCAAAACCATTTCACATCTTTATATAAATGTGAAATAGAATTCTCAGTTTATAAATGTGAAAACCATTATACAGTTATTTACATCAAAACTGTGAAATAGACTTCTCAGTTTATAAATGTGAAAACCATATACAGTTATTTACATCAAAACTGTGAAATAGACTTCACACTCTAACCAAAATAACTGTGAAATACACATCACAGTTATTTCAATACACAGTTATTAAGCTCATATACATGTCAAAATCGTTTCACATCTTTATATAACTGTGAAATAGACTTCTCAGTTTATAAATGTGAAAATCATTATACAGTTATTTACATCAAAACTGTGAAATAGACTTCTTAGTTTATAAATGTGAAAATCATTATACAGTTATTTACATCAATACTTGTCCCCTAATAAAATATCATCACACAAAATCGAAATCAGAAATCTAGGTTGAACAATGTTGTTTTGTTGAGACTTTAGTGATACTGAAGCCTTCAATTTAGAGCACAGGCGGAGCGATGAAGGAATAGAGACGGTGGCAGAGATAGAAGAATGAGTCAGTAGGGGCATTCTGGTCCAACGAAAATACAGGAATTTAATGGCGAGTTTCAAAAATGTCTGGCTTTATTGGTTATTTTCATTTATCTGAGGGATTTATTGATCAAAACCTCTTTTCTAAAACATTTTCATAAAAATAAGAAGCTCCCAAAAACCGTTCGTCCACCGGGAATGCTCTTGATTATTCAGAGTAATCATATTGAACTAAGCTATAGTGAGATCATTAAGACGGCCTCCATTGTTATTAATAACTAAAACATCCTTCATTAATCATATCATTCTTGATGTTCACATTTATAATTATGGATCGTATAGTGAAATTATTTAAGGTGTTTATGTACTCACGTTATTAATATTACTTGAAAATCATTTTTTTTTCAAATATCTTTCAAAATGAATTATAATAATAATAATTTAGCATTAGAGACTAAAGGAGTAATTTATTTATGATGAAAATAGAATTATATCACTGTATAAAAAATTATAATAAAAAAATGATAGCATTATATATATATATATATATATATATATATATATATATATATATATATATGTACTCCTATATATATATACTATACTCCCTCCGTCCCGGAACAATCTTCACACTTTCCCTTTTGGGCGTCCCAAAACTTACTTCACACATTTAAAACTTACCTAAAATGGAAAGGAATCTTTAATATTCCCTCCACTCATTCTCTCTCCTACATTATTTTAATACTCACAACACCATTATAATTTACTATTCTCTCCACTCATTCTCTCTCCTATTTTATTTTCACACTCACAACACTTTTAATATAATACTCCCTCCTTAAAACCAGTGCAGTGTTCGTGAAGATTGTTCCGGGATGGAGGGAGTATATCTATAGTATAAATGGAAACGGGGTGCTACAGTACAATGAACAGTATCAAGTGCCGAATTTCCCATTTTGCCCTCACTAAGTTGTCCCTTTCCCATTTTGCCCTTTAATATTTTTTTTAAATTAAAAAAAAAAAAAAAACTTGTCCTTGGACACGGGCTTGATTAAAAAAAACGTGTCCTCGGACACGGGCTTTTACTAGTATATATATATACACACACACACACTCAATACTCCTTGCGTCCTACCTGAAAAGGCACAAAATTTGTCTTGCACGAAAATTTAGAAAAGTGTATAGTGGAATCAGTGTTATGAGTATAAAAATTGTGGAATGATAGAGAAAGTGAGATAGGGAATAGTAAGATCATGATTAGTGGTGAACGAAATTTCATTCATAGCAATTAGTGGTGAACAAAATTTCGTTCATGGCCATGAACGAAATTTTGTTCATGAGTTTCGTTCATTTTATGAACGAATTCGTGAGCGAAAATTGGTTTGAGCTATATCCGTATTTTGTAATTTTGACATTTTTGAAATTATATTATTAAAATAAAAATATTAAAAATGTTTATAATTTATTTTCTCTATAAATAGAGTCTAATTTTATAATATTTGACATAATTTTAATATTTTACTTTTTAAAAATGATAAAAAAAATATTATTGTATATATTTGATAAAAATTTAATTTTTTATATATTTAAATTTTCTCTTGCGTCAAACGACGTCGTTTAGATCAAAATTTCAAAAGCGTTCATTTTTCCCCTATAAATAGAGCTCAAGATTGCTAGATTATATACATCTCTTCTTCCATACTTCCTTTCTCTATAATTAGAAAAAAATTAAGATTTTTTTTTATTATAAGTAATTACAGGAATAGTTCTCGTAATTTAACGTTTATTTATGAGTGTTTAATTTTTTAAAATTGTGCAATTAAGTAAAATAATAAAAAATAAATTATATTTATTGTTAATGATGTTAATAAAAATTATTTATTAATGTATATTATTAATTTTATACTATCAAATTTCTATTAAAAAATATTTTTGTGAACGAAAAATTCGTTCACCACTACAGAATGTAAGCTGGCGTGAGCGAAATTTCGTTCGCATGCCAGATTCGTTCACGTGGTGAACGAATTTTTCGTTCACCACTGTGAATTATCTAAGTGGATAATTATTGTGAGTATGACAAATGAGTTACTTGAATGAAGAAGTGTTAAAAGGTTTTTATTTTGAGTGTGTGCCTTTTAAAATGGGACACCCAAAATGAAAATTTGTGCATTTTCGAATGGGATGGAGAAAATATATAAAAAATATTATCAAAATTGAATTCGCGAAAATTAAAGAGGCATTTACAAAAATCTACTTTAGAAATATGGAAATTAAAAAAAAAAAACCACATAAGTTCGAAATTTCAATTTTTTTTTACCAGTTTTGGTTAAATAACTGATAATTTCAGTTATCACTTGTTTACAACTGATAACTGAAATTATCAATTGTTTGAAGCACAAATTACTCTTCAAACAACTGATAATTTCAGTTATCAGTTGTAAACAACTGATAACTGAAATTAACAATTGTTTGAACAACTGATAACTGAAATTATCAGTTGTTTGACCAAAACTGATAAAAAAATAAAAAAAAAAAGTTTTTTGTAAAAAAGAAAAAAATTATTTTTGTAATTTCTCATCTTACATGTTTTTTTTTGTAAATACCATCATTTTTAGTAAGTTTTTTTATAGTAAACCCAAAATTAAAAGAGGTTATATAGTATTGATGGTTGAATATGTGTTGTAAGTATGAAAGTAAATATGAGAAAGCAAGTGTGTAATGGAAGAGTAATTATAGGGGAACAAAATAATTACAAATTTTGCTGACAAAATTATAGACATAATGATTTTATTGGCGTTTTTAATTGAAGGTTAGTGGATGGACATGCAACTAATAAAATATCGTTGACTTATTTTATTGTTAGCAAAATTTTGTGACTTTATTTGTGACTCTAGCATTACTCATAAGGAAATAGTAGGTGGATTGTTTATTTGTGAGTATCAGGGCTGTTTCTAACGTTTCTTATGCCCGGGACGAAATTAAATAATGCGCCCTAATAACTTTATTTAGCTATACACAAATATCTATATATCATTAAAAATAGTATTATAGTATAATACGTTAATGTATATATGTTAATTAGTTGTTCAAACTTTTATAACTTTATTCTGTTTTTATTATTTGTTATATTTTTTTTCTCACTTTAATCAATGAGAAAAAAATTAAACTAACATTTACAAATTGAAAATATGTGTAAATCAAATATAAAAATATTTTTAATTGATATGGTAATGTTATAGATAAAAAAAATTACAATGAAATTTTAGAAAAATTACTTTATGTCTTCAAATTTGAAAGATATTTATCGATTACGACGAAATTAAAAAAGAAGTATTATAATTGTATGAAAACAATAAATATGAAACATAGATTATGTATGACAAATTAATTTATTTTATTTGATCAAGTAAAAGGGAAATCGATACAGATATTATGTAAAACTAAAATTTAAATTTGTAATTTTTAAATTTATAGATAAATATAAATATTAATGCATTGGATTGGATTGTAGATAACAACAAATGCAAGATTTTTAAGACCATAAATCAATAATCTATAAATAGAAAAAATTCTATAACTAGATAAAAAAAAAATTATGATTTTCTATGATTTGAATATATGAATTATATATAAATAAAATTATGATTCAAATTAAATATATTATATATTAAGATTTTGAACCTTATAAACATACTTTCCCGTCCAATAATAAATGTTACTTCTTTATCTTTTGAATTTCTCATAACAAATGTCATAATTTAAAAATGAAAACTTGATAATAATTATTTATTCAATGATATTTACTTGTCACACTTACAACAAAAATCCAATTAGTATTTAGTACTACCCAACTTTTTTTTACTACTTTACTTTTTATATTTACATCATATACTCTACTATTTATTGTATATTATATAATATGTTATAAAACATAGGGAGTAAATATTATAAATATAGAATAACACAAATACATAAAATTTAATCTTATAGCTTAGAGATAAAATACAAATAAAAATAAATTTATAAGACTTGTAAAGATAACTTGAATTGGAGCATCAATTATTCGAGCTCAAACTTATCTCATATTTCATATTAGTAAAAAATACAAGTGTTAATGTGTTATGCACTATATTGGAAATAAAATATGGGCTCCTAAGACCAAGTCCAATAGGTCAACTATCAAAAAACATTCAACTACCCTAATATTACGACACCTTATCTTCTCTCTCCATCCACTTAATCATTCAACTACTTTCTCAACTACCCCCCACAATAAGCTAGTTTATTTTAAAATTCAACTCCTCCCAACTCATCATTCTATACCCCACCACTTTTTATTTTATTTATATTCTCTGTTTTTGAAAAGTGAATATTTTTTTTTGTGTCCAAATCAAATAAAATTTATATCAATTTGTAGGGAAAAAAATGATGAATTTTGGTGAAAAAAAATTAAAAAAAATTAATTTAATAGGTGATAATTAAGCTCAAATTGAAAAATGAGTATTTTTTTTGTGTCCAAATAAAATGAAACTTATATCAATTTGTAGGAAAAAAAATGATGAATTTTGGTGAAAAAAATATTAATTTACTAGGTGATAAATAAGCTCAAAGAATTGGGATAAAAAAAAAACAGTAACCAATCAGAATGTGTCAAGTGGCAATATCAGGAAAAAAAAAAAAAAATTCATGGCGCCTCACGCGCCTCTTCCGCGCTTGTGGTCCACGCGCCTTCTCCGACCCAATAAGCTCGTGACACGTGTCTCAGGCGGCTCCCTCCTTCTCCTCAACCGGATGAACATTTTCAACTCAAACCCCTCAACTACCCCCTCTCAACTACCCTATTAATCACTCTCAACTAACTTACTCCCTCTCAACTACCTATTCAATCCCCCTGTTGTACATGGCCTAAGTGACGTGATTCCTGGGCGATCGCCCATTCTGACCCACCTCTTCTTGGGCCGACCCCGATGAGTATGCCAACCGGCAAATGTTGCTCTGACCCACCTCTTCTTGGGCCGACCCCGATGAGTATGCCAACCGGCAAATGTTGCTGATGCAAGTAAATATGATAAGATATTTAAATGAATCAAGTGTTGTCATATACTCTCTCCGTTTTATACCTACGTGCACATTTTACCATTTTGGGCGTCCCAAATTTACGTGCATATTTCCTAAAATGGAAAAGAATTTTTACTATTCCCTCCACTCATTCTCTCTCCTACATTATTTTTATACTCACAACACCATTATAATTTACTATTTCCTTCACTCACTCTCTCTCCTATTTTACTTTCACACTCACAACACATTTAATATAATACTTTCTCCTTAATTTACGTGTAAAACACCAAGTATGCACGTAGGTATGGGACGGAGGGAGTACTTAATTTGATAGTGGTGATTAAATAAATGTTGCTGATGCAAGTAACTATTGAATGGTTGAAATTTGTTTGTCCGTGACCAACAAAGTTGGACCTTGGAGTAGGCAGTTCTTAAAAAAGCATTCTGCCGATAAATTTTTTGTTCGACGTGACATAGTTTCTTGTCTTCTTCGGAAATGTCAAGGATTCAAACCCCTAAGTTCAACGTAAAATCTAAGGAGAAACGCGTTTCTCCTAAGCGCTTAGGAGAAACGTGTTTCTCCTTAGCGGTTTATTAACGGATTTAATTGAACGTTTAACGAACCGGTTTCTTAACCGGTTTAATTAAAACATGTTTGCCCTAAGTTCAATACCAAAACGAAATCAGTAGCAAGGAAACCCCAGTTGAATATCCAGAAACTATATCCAGAAATCAGTAGCAAGCGAAATCAGTAGCAATCGAAGGAATTATGGAAAATCCAAATTTGTTGAAATCGGGAGCAAGCGAAAATCCATTTGTGAGTTCACATGTTGTTATTGTTTTGGTTCGCATTTTCATAAATTTATGTATATATTAAGCATACTCATACGTATATGAATTTAACAATGTGTTTTAGTTTGAAATTTACAATTTACGTGTATCTATTTTGTGTTTTATGTTTAACGATTTACCATTCTACTTAGTATTGTCTCTTGGCTTTTAATTCATAATTTTTGTCATGATTAACAATGTGTTTTAGTATTATCTCTTGGCTTTTAATTCATAATTAAAAAGGTTCGGATATAAATTAAAAAGCTACGGATATAAATTAAAAAGGTTCTTGATATCAATTAAAAAGGTTACGGTTATAAATTAAAAAGCTTCTGGTTATCCTTTCAAAAGGTTCTGGATATCCTTTCAAAAGGTTCTGGCTATATATTTTCAAAAGGTTACGGATAACATTTCAAAAGGTTAGGATATCCTTTAAAAAGCTTCTGGATATCCTTTCAAAAGGGTTACGTATATTTATGTTTTACTCATTAATTAATTACTTTTTCTTAAATAATAGAAGAACCTTTTTTGGATATTCAATTGTTTGTTTACGGATATTCAATTGTTTCTAGTTATTCATTTGTTGATATTTTACGGATATTCATTTGCTTGTTTACGGCTATTCAATTGTTTGTTTGGATATTCATTTGCTTGTTTCTGGATATTCATTTGTATGTTTCTAGATATTCATTTGTGGATATTTTACGGATATCATTTTGAAAGTTTACGAATATTCATTTGTATAGTTTACGGATATTCATTTGTGTAGTTTCTTGATATGCATTTTGATAGTTTACGGATATTCATTTGTATGTTTACGGATATTCACTTCATTTATTTACGGATATCCTTTTTTATTTTTTATTTTTTTTATGTTTTGTAGCTGCAAATTTAAATAAAGGTGAAGGTAGTAAGAAGCATAAGAAGAATCAATTAAGCGAAGGTCAAGTTAAGAACTCTAATAAGAAATCAAGCGGTGGATGTGGTTGAAAGTGGTAAGAAATGGGCATTTGAACATTGTTGTGTCCCGAAAGGCTTATTGATCTTTGTTTAACCGATGCTCGAAAGAAGATGTTAAATCTATAGATTTTGGTGGACTATTAGAACTTAAGTTGAATAGATTGCCAACAGGGGAATTGTGGAATATCTTGTTGAAAGATTTGATTCGGAAGCTTTATTCGTAGAATCAAGAATAACAAGTATTATATAACCACAAATGATGTTTTTGATATTCTTTGTCTTCCAAGGAACTTAAAAAAGAGAAGATAAATTGTTCAATAGGAATTGACAAAGAGTTGAGCGCACGATATAAAAATACTTTTGGGAAAGTTAAAGATGGTATTCCAAATCCGCCTTGGTCAACGCATCAAAGAACTACGATGGAGGTGATGAGTTTAAACGCCTCTATGTATTGTTTCTTTGTCGGTTTCTTTCTTGCACCAGTAGTAACAAAGGCCGTTGATTGTTCTTTGTTGGCATTGGTTGAAGATGTTACTCAAATCAAAAAGTTTGATTGGTGCCAATTTGTATTGAATAAGTTATCGATGGTGTTAGAAAGTTTAAGGCTTCTTACGGCGTAAAGTGAGGTGTTGCGGTGGTTGTGTGGCAATTCTTTTAATAGCTTACTTTCATAGATTTCCATATTTGCGTAAACACGAACCAACCGCACGTCCTTTGATTCAACATTGGACTCAAGAGAAAATTTACGTCGAGTGGGAATGAAGCTAAGATTGGTTGGGGTGGAGTTCTTTATTTGGATAATGTTTATCCTATTACAAGCTATGAGAATGATTTGGATGAAGGACAGATTGGATTCTTTGATTGATCTTGCTCCTTTTGTTGAGGATGTAAGTCATCCTACAAAAATACCTGCAAGTGAAAATGTTCGAAGTTTTGGATTACATTAAAGAGTCACTGGAAATATTTGAGAATGATATTAAAGTTGCTATCAATGCTCACATTGCAAGGATTTCAAAAATTGAGAAGGGGAAAGAAAAAGTTAATAATGATGATGTTGAGAAAGGATCTGTTGAAGAGGAGGATTTGGTTGGTGATAGTGAACCTTGGGGAAGTCAGGTTTTTGATTACATTGATGATATTATTGATAAATTGAAAACTTCAAAAGATGAGCTGAAGGAGAAAGGGAAGGTTGGACCATTGCCAACATTTAGGATTCTTTCACGAGTCGAGGATGCGAGCATACGAGTACGATGATAATGTTGAAAAATTTCAGAATTTTGATGACGGATATGTGCATGAGCATTATGAGGATCAAGATGCTACCAATGTTGATCAACCAGCGAAGATCAATCTGCGAGCATCAAATTGCTAGGCTTAATACGAGAGGATCAAGTTGCGATACCCATCTGTTAAAACAACCAATGATTGAGCCTATGCATCGTTATTAAAGAAGTTGACGTGGAAGAAGAATATTCTTCACAAATTTTTGATGCTATTGATAATTTGGTTGAAAATTTTTTTCAACATGGTGTTAATGGTGAGAAGTTTGACAAGATGTTAGATGAAGTGCATTTGGAACCTGTGAATGGTGAGATTATTCTTTCATACGAATTCATGAGTGAAGAATAAGGAAGTAATGATTGGTATGCCAAAGATAAAGATGGAAGTGGTTGATTATTGCTTCTAAAAAATGATTCTTCCAGAGTCAAAAAGTAATATCCCTTTTTATTTCAATATTATTACGGTTGAAATTAAATATGTTATTCAAATTTTAATATTTTTTTTTTTCGGTGCTTTTTTCGGTTTAATGATTTCTTTGGGTGGAAGCAGACGATATTTTGAGTATGAAAGAAGACACGAGATATCACAGGTGCAATTGTGAATGCTTGGGCAATGTTGTTGAACAAGCTGGAACATAAAAAAGGTGTAATGAAGAGATTTATGTTTGGTGTTGACTATTACGTAAGTTTACTTTTTTTCAACAACTTACAAGTATATATCGATTGCGGGGTATATATCCATGAAATTTTTTTAAGATATTGTTTATCATTTATATTAACAGGCTACTTGGGCGAAACGTTCTTTGAATGCTCGTCTTGGTGCTTGCAGAAATGCTTCAAACTTTTTTGTATTGGAAAAATGATGTTAATGTAGATGGGAATGTAATGGATACGAAAGAAGTAGATGCGGTATGTATTTTCATTTGTCAATACATTTCTGGGATATCATATTGAAAATTTCGGATATACTTTATGGTATTTACGGATATATGCATGACGAGGCCTAGGCCAAGGCCAAGGCCTATGCCATGGCCAAAGTAATTCTGGATATACTTTATGATATTTCTGGATATACTTTATGGTATTTACGGATATATCCATGACCAAGGCCTAGGCCAATGCCTATGGCATGTCATAGTAATTTCTGGATATACTTTATGGTATTTACGGATATACTTTATGTTATTTACGGATATATCCATTACGAGGCCTAGGCCAAGGCCAAGGCCTATGCCATGGCCAAAGTAATTTCTGGATATATTTTATGGTATTTACGGATATACTTTATGGTATTTACGGATAGTCACCTAATATATTTCTGGATATACTTATTTTTTGCGCTTTTTTTCCCATACTTTAAGGGAAGCAATAAAGGTGGGCACTTTACACTATTTGTGTACAACATGGCTTCAAAATCCATTCACTATTTTGACAACCTTTCAATGAATGAAGCAAAAGCGGTGAAGTTGTGAAACTTACGAAAGCATTGGTATATGTTTTGAAACTTACGAAAGCAGCTTTTATATTTTTCATTTTTTTTTCATTGGTTATCTAATATTTTATACTTTAAATGTTTTCGGTATGCGCCTATGAAAGGTTTTTGAAGAAGATTAATCATCCATGTTATAATGATTTTGAAGACAAAAAAACATATAAATTTGAATACATGGAATGTGATTGGGTTCTTAAAGAAAATCATGTTAACCATGATTGTGGAGTTTATGTGATGTCTGAGATGAATGATTTTCAAGGATCAAAGTACTCATGCCTGAGTTATGTCGGGTACTATTAAAGTTTTTTTTATTCATATTTATATTATATGAGTTTGTATATATATGTTTTAACAATTTTTTTATTTTTTTTACTTTTGTAGGATAAACAAAGGATCCGTCTACGAGCTTGAAATTCTTTCAACACTTTTTGCTTAGTCAATTGAACGAGAGATAAGCATAATTTAATGATTGAAACAAACACTTTTGAAAAAGAGAAGAAAACAAAAAGAACGAGAAGAACAAAGTAATGTACAAGATTAAGCTTAGGTGTATGTAATTATGTAATTAGGAATCTGGTTTGGTGATGTAATTAATGTACTTTAGTGAATTGATAGTTTACGGATATTCATATTGAAAGTTTACGGATATGCATATAGATAGTTTTACGGATATACATTTTTGATATGCTTTATGGTATTTGTGGATATATCCATGACAAAGGCCATTTAAAGTTTCTTGATATCAATTAAAAATGTGTTTTAGTATTGATAACATTTCAAAAGGTTACGGTTATAAATTAAAAAGCTTGGATATCCTTTCAAAAGGTTACGGATATCCTTTCAAAGGGTTACGGCTATATATTTTCAAAAGGTTACGGATAACATTTCAAAAGGTTACGGATATCCTTTAAAAAGCTTACGGATATCCTTTCAAAAGGGTTACGGATATTTATGTTTTACTCATTACTTTTTCTTAAATAATAGAAGAACCTTTTTAATTATTTGTGGATATTTTACGGATATCATTTTGAAAGTTTTTGGATATTCAATTGTTTGTTTACGGATATTTAATTGTTTCTAGTTATTCATTTGTGGATATTTTACGGATATTCATTTGCTTGTTTACGGCTATTCAATTGTTTGTTTCTACGGATATTCATTTGCTTGTTTACGGATATTCATTTGTATGTTTCTAAATATTCATTTGTGGATATTTTACGGATATCATTTTGAAAGTTTACGGATATTCATTTGTGTAGTTTTACGGATATTCATTTGTAAAGTTTACGGATATGCATTTTGATAGTTTACGGATATTCATTTTTATGTTTACGGATATTCACTTCATTTATTTACGGATATCCTTTTTGATGGTTTACGGATATACTTTTTGATAGTTTACGTATATAAAATTGAAAGAAAACAAACTAAGTAAATTATTTTAAATATAATTACAAAAAAAAAAAAAACCAACAATAACAACAAAAAACATCTCCTTTTTGATAGTTTACGGATATTCATTTGTGTAGTTTACGGATATTCATTTGTGTAGTTTACGGATATGCATTTTGATAGTTTTACGGATATTCATTTGTATGTTTCTGGATATTCACTTCATTTATTTACGGATATCCTTTTTGATGGTTCTGGATATACTTTTTGATAGTTTACGTATATAAAATTGAAAGAAAACAAACTAAGTAAATTATTTTAAATATAATTACAAAAAAAAAAAACCAACAATAACAACAAAAACATACGCAACAATAACAAGAACAAACATCAACATCCCTAATTCGCATCATTGATTTACGTCATATCTTTGCTCTAGTGCCATGTGTTGTTCCTTGGATATTTCTCCATACGAAGAAATAGATCCACGATGAATAGCATGTGCAAAGAGTTGGTCCCAGTCAATGTTCTTGTTGGAAAGCTAATGCAGGGCGAGAATGGGCATTGCAATTGATTTTCCACATTATAGAGGAAAACGCCCATTTTGGATTGATCGCTGTGACTTGCAACTTTTTGCTCCGGGGTCCATTCTCTTCTAACCCTAGGCGGAAGCGGAACATCCACATTATCATCTACATATTCAACCTCCTCGGTGAAACCCTATATCGAATCAGAACTTTCGTCTGCTTGAGCTTGGTTGTTGTTGTTGTTATTCATTTTGAGAAATTTGTTTTTTTTTTTTGTTGTGATGGTAGGAGTGGTGTTGTATGGTATTTATATAGGATGAGTACTTGAAACCGAGTCATAAAAGTTGCTCAATGAATTCAATGCACATACATTTATTACTCTTTGAATTCAATGAATTCAATGCACTTACCATCTGTACACATTTATTACTCTTTGAATTCAATAGTAAGTCATGTCTTTTCAAAGTTAAAAGACACATTGGTTGGCTAAAGTCATGGATTCAATAGTTAACTACATATCAAACAAAAACAGTCATGGATTCAATAGTGCCAAATTTCAAACAAAAACATATTCATTAAACAGAATTTAGTAACCATTAAACAAAAATACATCAAACACAAAAATATTAAAAACAGAATTTAGTAACCATTAAACACTACCACTACCACCTGCTCCATCATCATCTACATTGTCATTCAATTTGTTTTTTGGATCATATTCATTCAAAATATATTCCAAATACATTTCCAAAGCCTTGTGGTGAATCCTAGCAGCTTCATCAATGTTTTGAGCGTTGACAAACTCATGAGCATGTTTGACTATCCCCACATAATCCTTATCCCTACAATTGTGTCCATTACATGGCTGCAATGGACAACGAAATGAGGGAGTTCCATTTGCAGAAGAAGGCTGCAAAACAACAAGATGACCATTGAGCAATTTTTGGTAGCACACCATGTATATTTTCCAACTTTTGTCATCATTTGAATCACCCAAAGTTGGCTCCCCAGAATTTCCCTTGCCTTTGTTCATCACTAGAAAAATTATTAAAGGTAGAATTTTTCTTGAACTTGATGTATATATTTACCTTTGAATGATTTATATAGGCGAGTACTTGAAACCAGTCAAAAAAGTTGGTCGATGAATTCAATGCACTTACCAAGCTGTACACATTTATTACTCTTTGAATTCAATAGTAAGTTTGAATGCTTTTTGACCATTAAAGTATATCCGAAACTATCAATTCTATATCCGAAACTCTTAATTTGAATATCCGAAACTACAAAATGTATAACCAGAAACATTCAATATGAATATCGAAACATTCAATATGAATATCCAGAAACTACAAAATTTATATCCGAAACAACCATATTGAATACCCGAAACTTTAATTGGCCTTGAACTTTGATTTTGGACAAGTGTTCCAAGTTAGGTGTTCCAAGTTGAGTAATAAAAAAACAAAAACAGTCACGGATTCAATAGTTATCCCAACTAGTCTTGCTTCATTTTGTCCATAAGTAATAGTGCCAAAATTCAAACAAAATCGATCACACGGATTCAATAGTTAACTACATTTCAAAAAAAAATCATGGATTCAATAGTGCCAAATTTCAAACAAAAACAGTCACGGATTCAGTATAAATAAGTTAGATCTTCACTTCTTTTTATTTCTAAATTTCATCTAAAAAGCAATCAATTTCTCGGTATGAGTACGAGTAGGTCGATCAAGTGCGAGAAAAATGTTGAAGATTATGAAGAAGAAAGAGTGCTAAAAGAATTTCGGGTTTCTTAGAAGATATTAAGGAGGGATATTATAGTTTGTGGAGCAGTTCGGATAAACTTCACTGCCCATTACGTGACAATAAGAACTGACAAGAAATCAACATGGATTTGGGATTCTCTTACATTACATGCCAAGGATCGTGGGGCAACTAAAGCTTATGGAGAGCATGATATGTTCAAGCACTCTGCGCTCTATAAGTTTATGGAGAGCAAGAACAAATAATTTGTTATGTGTTGTGTGGTTTGTTTGTTTGTAGTTTTTTTAATGAATAATATCTCTTGTATAATATCTCTTGTATAATATTATGGAGAGCATGGTCGAGGCCTTGACCTTGACCATGGCCTTGGCCTTGGACTTGGATATGCACCTACCACATTTACGGATATACATTCAAATACTTATGGATATAATTGGCCTTGGCCTTGGCCTTGGACTTGGCCAAGGCCAAATCCATGACAAGTTCAAGTCCAAGGCCAACTTGTCCATGGCAAGGCCAAGGCCAAGGCGAGGCTTTGCCGTGGCCTTGGCCTTGACCGTGGCCTTGGAATTACGGATATCAATGCACTTACCAATTTGTACACATTTATTACTCTTTGAATTCAATAGTAAGTATATCCAGAAACTATCAATTCTATATCCGAAACTATCAATTTGAATATCCGAGAAACTTACAATTCTATATCGAGAATCAATTATCAATTTACGGATATGCACCTACCACATTTACGGATATACATTCACATACTTACGGATATAATTAGCCAAAGCCAAATCCATGACAAGTTCAAGATCAAGGCCAAGGCCAAGGCGAGGCGAGGCCAAGTCGAAGGCTTGGCCATGGCATTGGCCATGACCATGGCCTTGGCCTTGGACTACGGATATCATTGCACTTACCAATTGTACACATTTATTACTTTTTGAATTCAATAGTAAGTATATCGAAGCTATCAATTCTATATCCGAAACTATCAATTATGAATATCCGAAACTTATCAATTCTATATCCGAAACTTAGAAATGTATATCAAGAAACTATCATCAATTTACGGATATACACCTACCACATTTACGTATATACATTCACATACTTACGGATATAATTGATAAAAACATTTAACTAGTCATTTACGAACATAAAAACATCAAATATACGTGTATAAAATATTTAACTAGTCAACTTAATAAATTGTACTTCAATCTAAAAACTATTAAATCAAATGTTCATTTGGTGTTTTTGAACCAAACTCATCAGTGATTGGCTTTCTTCTATCAAACTTTGTCTTTAGCTTTCGTTTTACGCCCTTTGTATTTGCACGAATTGGATCCATCACGTGGAGCACTTGTTATACTTTACGAACCAACACTATCATTAACACTTGTCGTAGATCTACATTCTGTTGATTTTCGACAACAATTGTTGTATAAGAAGTGAGTCTCTATTGAACCCATCTTCCGGTATCTTTTTGCGGCTCTGTTTTCATGACAAGCCATCATCGGATTGTGGTATTTCATTGCCATCTTTTGTTTCCAGGGAATGAATTCATTTTCTCTGTTGATGTATTATCTTTTCCTTGATAGACTTTGTCCCATACATCTTTTTGCCATCTTTGTCCACCTTTTTCAATGTAGATATACGGTATACTTGTGACATTTGACAAATTCGGCGCCTTTATGCAATGAAAGCACAACCAACAGTAGTAAACGATTGCATTTGCATACAAGCTGTTACACTTTCATCATTCCTAACAAAGAGTACACTCTCATATTTATCTGGGTACTTCTCATGAGCAACATGTATGAATGCTGCAATCTTCATCACTTTCATCTCCAAATTTGTATACGACGGGGAAAAGCTCGTTTTACCTCAATCTCAAAGAACTTGAATATACGTGGTGTGTATACCTCAGTTGCTTGTTTTATGATACCACCATACATGTCTCGGTTGAGGGACTGAGATTGATGCTTGAAATTCCTTCTCTTGTTCGAGTATTCCTCCAACGTTTAAGCTGTTTCATTGAATATGTCAAAGAAGCTGAGTGAGGGATGTGTTTCTGTTTGCTTTGAAACAAAGGGCATGATTTGTGCTCTCGCTTCTTTGGGATGACAATATTCAGGCGGAGAAGAAATTTGTGCTTAAAGGCTGTGCACCATTTCTCCGTAGTCCATATAGACAGCTTGAACCGGGAATTTTCAACGAGATTGTATTTCACCAAAGATTGACTCCCAACAACTTTCAAATTCATCCTCACTGGTACATCCCATTAAACAATGATCAAATTCTTTTTTAAAATCTTCATTTGTCTTCAATTGTCCAAAGTGGGATCTGACATTTTGTTGGATGTGCCATAAACATAGCCTATGCCTCGTACGCCCTTCAAATACACGTATTATAATAAAGTTTACGGATATTAACATTATATAGCTTACGGATATTAACATACAATAAATTTACATTGACCAATTTTTGTCATGGCTTAGGCCTTGGCCATGTCCAGAAACTAACAATTGAATATCCAGAAACTACCAAAAGAATATCCGAAACTATCAAATTGAATATCCAAGAAACTTTATATTGAATAACCGGATACTTTAGAATGACTAGCTCTTGGATATTCAATCAGTAGTTTACTGGATATAAACACCAATGACATATGGGCAAAGTTAAGGCACATACGAATTATTTTTAGAACTATATAGCACAAATAAAATACTAGATAAGAAATATTATAAAAGAAGCTGGTTATGGAATTTTATAATCATACCTCTTCAATTGCATTTGACATTGCTTGGTCTTGGTACGTAAATATTGTTTTTGGTTCTTTTCCTCCCATTGATTTTCTAAAGCGCTTAAGCAACCGGACAAATGTTTCTTTTTTTCATTTGCTATGAAAGCACAACCAAACATGACAGTGTTCCAATGATTATTAATGCCAACTATTGGGGCACGAGATAAGATTGTATCTGTTTGTAGTATAAGTTGTGTCAAATATAACCGAGATCTCCATAGAGCTTGTAATCTTCCTTCATCATACTATCTCTCCAAAATATAGCCCCAAGTCTTCCTTCATCATCAAATTTGATTTTAAAATAGAACCCTCGATCTTCCAAAGTGAAATTTCAAAAAGCCTATCAACAACATTACGAGCATCACCATTTTCAATTTTTTCCATTCTAAGTTTACGAACAAAATTGACATGATCTTTCTTTGTGTGACCAACATGTTCCTCTCCACCATTTGCTTTTACCAAAAGACTATATCCATCGGTTGGTTTTATACCGGCTTCTTCCATTATTTCAATTATTTCACCCCGATCTTCGAGATACACCTTTCACTACGCTTCAAATGGTTCCAATCTGTCCTTGTCATTGGATGATTGTGCTCTGTAACATGGCGGTCAACAACATACATATCTTCCTCTTTTAGCAATTTCGCCCTCAAAAGAGCCTTACATTGAGTCCTCTTTATGTAATTTCTCCTTCTCTTTTGTTGTTTTTTGATAACATCGAGTTGTTCATTTGGTGAAGGAATTTGAACTTCATTAACATTAGCTGGTGATGGAACACTGATTTTATCCTCTTGGGTTGATCGGTAACTCCTTCACATGAGCAACGGAATAGCTTGTCTAATATCCTTGAAGTCTTTTTTGAAACATGATTTGTTGACAACTTAATACTAAATCTAGTGCATTTGCATGAAGTTTATACGGTTTGTACAATTCCTCCCATGTCTTTGCTTTTGTTCCCGGCAAATTTTTGCTTATATCAATATTAGGGTCCTCGATTCTGATTCTTGCACACACAAAATATATTAAAAAGAATAATGTTATATGAAATCGGTAATTCTAAAGCAATATGTCAATAAAGTTAAGAGAGAAAACCTATTTGAAGCCCGGTTTCGGGATACGTAGGTTGTTGAATTTGAGATTCTAAATCAATAGGAGAATATGATTACGCAAGAAAAGGCGATAGTTAGTTAGTTTTTGGATATTCATTTTGAAAGTTTACGGATATTCATTTTTGTAGTTTACGGATATATCATTGGCCTTGCCCGAGGACATGGCCATATCCCTTGGCATAGTACATTGCCGGTTTAAAAGTTTACTGGTTATTCAACTTGGTACTTTACGGATATACATTTTATTGTTTACGGACATGGTCAATTGTGTGTATACGGATATTCAAATTGGTACCTCTTGGATATACATTTTATTGTTTACGGATATTGATAGATAGTTTACGGATATACATTTTTGTAGTTTACGGATATAGCATTGGCCTTGGCGAGGACATGACCATATCCTTTGACCTAGTACATTGCCGGTTTAAAGTTTACGGATAGTCAAATTGGTACTTTACGGATATACATTTTAATGTTTTGGACATGGTTAATTGTGTGTTTTACGGATATTCAAATTGGTACTTTACGGATATACAATTAATTGTTTACGGATATTCATTTGATAGTTTTACGGATATACATTTGAAGGTTTTACGGATACTCATTTTATAGTTTACGGATATCAATGCACTTACCAATTTGTACACATTTACGGATATCAAATGAATATCCGAAATTATCAATTCTATATCGAAACTATCAAATGTATATCAAGAAATTATCAAATGTATATCAAGAAACTATCATCAATTTACGGATATGCACCTACCACATTTACGGATATACAATCACATACTTACGGATATAATTGGCCTTGGCCTTGGCCAAGGCGAGCCAAATCCATGACAAGTTCAGGCCAAGGCCAACTTGTCCATGGCAATGGCGAGGCGAGTCGAGCTTGGCCATGGCCTTGGGTTTGACCGTGGCCTTGGCCTTGGACTCTGGATATCAATGTACTTACCAGCTGTACACATTTATTTACGAATATGCACCAACCACATTTACGGATATAAATTCACATACTTACGGATATATAATTGGCCTTGGCCTTTGGACTTGGCCATGGTCGAGGCCAAGGCTAAGTACAAAATCAAGGTCGAGGACAAGGTCGATGGCAAAGCCAATAAGCAATTTATGGATATGTACCTAACACATTTACGGATATACATTTTTGGTACTTGGATATCATTAATATAAATTTACGGATATGTACCTTACACATTTACGGATATACATTTTTGGTACTTACGGATATCATTTATATAAATATCTGGATATAATTTATATAAATATACGGGTATGGATATAGAGATTAAACACTGTAGAATTTGGAGAATATCGATTTGTGTAGCTGGAGAATATCGATTTGTGATATTTACGAATATCTGTCATGTAATTGAGCTTCCATTTATGCTATTGATGGATAGATCCAAAATTACGTAGATCAATCTCTGAAATGTACAATAACAATCGACCTTATTACAATAAACGTTGATTAAAATTAAAAACGGTAGTTGTTGATTTGGTTCATATTACTGATTTAATCAATATCGATTTACGTATTGTTTCTTGATATTCATTTTGATTGAAGCATCTGCTTTCGTCTCC
Source organism: Adenophora triphylla var. japonica (assembly GCA_022495995.1). Taxonomy (NCBI): domain Eukaryota; kingdom Viridiplantae; phylum Streptophyta; class Magnoliopsida; order Asterales; family Campanulaceae; genus Adenophora; species Adenophora triphylla. Next base: position 344,080 of record JAFEMH010001113.1, on the reverse strand, counting down.
ATTTCTTTGTGATCGTTGTAGTGCGTCTTTGTGTGCATATACGCAAATATTGAATTTATCTAGGTTTTTGTAGGTTTTTGGATAATAGAACCGGTTTAATTGAAATGATTGCCGGTTTTTGAATATATTAAAAAACCCGTTTCTCCATACAGATATGAAGAAACGCGTTTTTCAACAGACCAACTCTAAGTTCAATTTAATTATTTACTTGGCCTTGCAAATACTATTAAATCTTTCTCATTCAATTTACAAATGATGTTTTGGCATACCATTAATGCATCCAAATGGAGTAACCATATCTCAGTATTAATTCACGAATGAATATATGGATGTGATGTGGGAAGTAAATCATACAGATATGCTAATAACTTAATTAACTAGTATTTCTATTTTTCTCAAAATACATGAGTTTTTCTTTTCAAAATATCAATTTTTTCATATTTATTTTATATTTGTAAAATTAAAAATTTATTAGTGAAAAGCAAGATTATATATGAATATTTACTATAAAAATTCAAACATTTAAGAGTGCCCATTAAACATGAAAAATGAAAAGGCAATTCATTTTAGAACAGAGGAAATACCAACATGAAAATTCATTAGAATTGAAATTAATACTAGCCACCAGTCCCAAATAATTGTTTATTAGATAGAAAGTCAATTTTTAAAAATATATCACACTATCATCTTTGATATCTATAGTATAAATATATATATATATATATATATATATATATATATATATATATATATATATATATATATATATACTAGTACGGGACAATTTGATTTTTTTTTTTTTATTAAATTTTTTTTTTTTAATTAAATTTTTTTTTTTTAAGGGCAAAATGGGAAAGGGACAAATGTATGAGGGCGAAATGGGAATTTTGTCGCGTAAAGCTGTTCATTCAACTGTTCATATTCAAGCTGTTCATGGGGGTTCTAATTTATAATATATATATATATATATATATATATATATATATATATATATATACATATTTTTATATATATATACATATATATATATATATATACATATACATATATACATACATATACATATACATATATATATACATATACATATACATATACATATATATATATAGATATACATATACATATATATATATACATATACATATATATATATACATATATATATATATATATATGTATATATATATATATATATATATGTATATATATATATATATATATATGTATATATATATATATATATATATATATATATATATATATATATATATATTTATTTATGTGTGTGTGTGTTCTTTTAGAGATTTAATGATGGAGAGATGCTTTTTGCCTTTCTAAAATAATATTTTGTTTTTAATTTTTTTAATTAATAGGTCGATATCTATAAATATATAAAAGTAAAGTCGTTCCTAAAATTAGCAATTTGGAGCCAAAAACTGTCAACATCAATGGGCTAAATCCGAAAATTCAAAACGGCGTCGTTTAGTGTACAAAAGCACCCCTGTCAAGGGCATTTTTGTCATTTCATCCAATGGCAAAATTGAATATATGAGAGATGGTTAGAAGACGTGGCGTACTAGGATTGGGTGAAATTGGAAAGTGAAATACACTTGCCGACAAAGGCAAGTGTGTTCCGGCCACATTTTCATTTTGTTTTTTATTTTTTTTTGGACAGGTGTCAACGTTCGATTAGTTGGTGTAATTTTCGAAATTATTTTACCACCGATTTCTTTAACCTCAAATATTTTATAGTAAATTAATTTTTTTAAAAATTTTATTTTTACCAAATTTCATAATTTTTTTTTCTCTACAAATAGAGACTAATTTCATTTGATTCAGACACAGGAAAAAAAACCTCTTTTTTTAATATAAATCAAATATTTTATATCAAATTACTTTTTTTAAAAAAAAAATCCTTCACCAAAAATCATAAAAAAAATTCCTCTACAAATAGAGACTACTTTCTTTTGATTCGGACAAAAAAAAAAATCACCTCTTTGAAGTGCATGTTATTATTCTTAAAAATAAATATAGTGTAAATAGGCATTTTGAAAGCACAAAATCTAGGGAGAAACGCGTTTCTCCATAAGTTATGGAGAAACGGGTCCCGACATGTCGCGCGACAATGAGCTAGATAGCCAGAAACCTATGAAAATGATATCCAGAAACCTTCAAATGAATATCCAGAAACCTTCAAAATGTTTCTGGATATACATTTGAAGGTTCTGAATATCCGAAACCTTCAATAGCAATTTACGGATATGCCACTAACACATTTACGGATATGCACCTAACAATTTTACGGATATGCACCTAACAGTTTACGGATATACATTTCACATCCTTCGGCTATCAAATACAAAGCTTACGGATATCCAAGCTGGCAAAGCTTACATTTATCAATTGAAAGCTACGGATATCCAAGCTTTTGGTCTTGGCCTTGGGTTTTTTTTCCGGATATACATTTCACATCCTTCGGGCTATCAAATCTGACAAAGCTTACGGATATCAGCTGCAAAGCTTCTGGCTATCAAATGCAAAGCTTCTGGATATCCAGAAGCTTTTGGTCTTGGCCTTGGGTTTTTTTTTTTCTGGTTATCAAATGTAAACCTTCTGGCTACGAAAAACACGTTTCTCCATAGTTATGGAGAAACGCGTTTCTCAGCAGACGCACTCTTTTGAAAGAGGGAGAGAAAGAAGTGGGTTTTGTTTGATAGGGGGTGTAGTGTTTGAGCAAAAAAAATTCCGTTTATTTTCTCGGCCAACTCATGTATTATTACAGCATATAGTTTAAGAATATCAACAAATCAATTGCGAGGGTTATTTCGAGATGAAGAAGTATAATTTTTATATGTATCCTTAGACTAGGAAATCACGTTGATACAATATTACTTCATTTATCAAGGACTACAATTTTTCGATTCATAATCTCGCTAATTAAACATGTAAGAGGCAATGGTATACAAACAATTTTTTTTGGGTTGATACGAACCATTTTATAGGAGGATGGAGGGGAGGGGAAGTGAATTTAATGAAGGTTGTTTTCCTTTTTTTGTTAATTTATTATTTCTCTAAATTTTCTCATTATAAATTTAAATTAAAAAGAAATCATCTTATGTTATTGTGAATGCAAATGATTTTTCGTTTGATAAGGAAAATTGTTAACAAAATGTGGATATAATTTTTCAGTAATAAAAATGTGAGAGAAGTTAGACATATGCTAATTTTAGGGAGATAGATGAATTTATGATAGGTGGATGGGGGTGGGGGTATGGAAAGTGGAGAGATGTGAAGTTTACAATTTATTACTTTCACCTTTTTTTTATTAATATCTCTCCATATATGGAGTTGCAATCATTTAAAAGAAACATTTATTTATTTAATTATTTAAGTCATTATTAGATTTATCCATAATTTATTTTCCAACATAGGGATAAAGTTGTAATATTTTGAATATGTTACAACAATATATAAAAGTTGTAATTTACAAAATAATAATTGGTCTTTACTGGGGACGGAAAAATTGGAGTTTTTGGTTGTCTAAAAAAAATGGGTTCTCTTTTCCGTTTATTATTTATAAACTAATGCTCAATGATTTAATATATACTCCCTCCGTCCCATTAGTATTATCACAAACACTGTTTACGCGGGAATTAATGAATATGATATTTTAATAAAATGTTGTGAGTGTAAAAGAATGAGTGGAGAGAGAATGAGTGGAGGGTGTAATAAATTATAATGGTGTTGTGAGTATTAAAATAATGTAGGAGAGAGAATGAGTGGGGTTGGGTGAATATTTTATTAATATAAAGTTTCCTTTTTGGGAGTGTGCGAATATTAGCGGGACGCCCAAAAAGAAAAGTGTGCTAATATTAGCGGGACGGAGGGAGTATGTGTTTAATGTCTTTAAGTATTTTCGATTCAATTCTGGCCAGCAGTAGGTATTGAACTCCAGACCTCTAAGACGAAAAGACTTAAACCACCCACTCAAGATATTGTTTGGACACAAGTCCTTTAGCAAATGAGAAATACTTTAGTGTATTGATACGGGTGGATTAAATATTTCTAGGGGCAATTAACAAATCACCCCTCACCCTAACAAACAATATCCGATAAATTGCTATATATAAATGATTCTTAATTTTTTAAAATGGAGTTAGTTGTAGGAAGTGTGTATGTTATATAGTACGTTAGTGACATTCATGTATGCAATCTCATCTTTCAATGGTTAAGATGATATTTGATTAGAGGAAATTGTTTACATAATCGTATTTGCTGTTGTTTTCTTTGTTATTTATTTTTATATATTTACGTTAAATATCACTATTTCATATTATATTTTTAAATTTTAAATGTTATTTGATTATATATATTGTTGTATAAATTTTGATTTAAAGTAAATTATGCTATTTTCGTGCATCGCACGGGTGTACTGCTAGTATCTATAATACAATAGAGGTCAAGAATAACCGCCACACAATGAGTGGTTAGGATTGTGTTTCAGAAAAGACAAAGAGTGGTCATGATTGATTCTCACCTCCAACATCAATTTTAACTTTTTTTATTTTCAATCGTTGGATTTATTTTCAATTTGTTTGATCCTATGACTGTAGATTGACAGTTTCTAATTTAATACATACTCCCTCCATCACGAGACTTTTAGTCAAATTGCAATAATTTTAACTATTAATTTAAAAATCATTATTGAAAATATTATTAATTGTGTTATAATAAAAAGATTAAATTTTTATTAGAATCACTATTTTTATTTAAATTATTGATCAAAGTTACATCAATTTGACTAAAAATTTTCATTCACGTGGGATGGTACGGGAGTATAATAATGTAGTAATAGTATACATAACTATTATTTGGAAATCGGTGTGCACCAAGATCTTCAATTCAAATGTAAATGGAAAGAAAACAAACAAGTGGTCTGGTTGTGTGTACCGACTGTCTGACTTCCTCTCACTTTACAATTTAACTAGACATGGATTTTGGTTACTTTTGTAATATACTCCCTCCGTCCCACCAAGAGTGTCACCCTTTTAGGGTGACACGCAAATTAAGAAAAAAAGGGGAAAGAAAAAAATATTGTGAGTGTAATTTGAAAATAGGAGAGAGAATTAGTGGAGGAAATAGTGAATTTAAAAAGTGTTGTGAGTGTAGAGGAGAGAGAATTAGTGGAGAAAATAGTGGATGGGATAATAGAATATTAATAAAACATTTCCTTTTTAGGAAAGGTGACACTTCAAACGGGACGCCATTTTGGGTAAAAAGTGACACTTGGAGTGGGACGGATGGAGTGCTTTTTAAAAATAAAAGTGTGTAGATCTGATCGCTTCCTTTATTTCGCAAAATCAGCTCAATCAAATTTATTTTTCAAATAAGGTCATTCATTTTTCATTGTTTAATTTTATTTAATCATCAATTTTTCTTGACGTTCATTGTTTATTCGGGTTGTTGGACGATAAAATTTCATGTAGCTTTTACTCCTTTAAACAAAGAGGAATGCAGTAACTCTATTGTTTAACTTTTTTATGAACCATGACTTGGAATTATGTACCAGAATTGAAATGGCGATGTATAAGCTTAAATAAATATGCTAACTGAGATTATTTCAGTTTCTTAATTTCAACAGTTTCGTTTGATTGTGATGATTGTCTCTATAACATAGAATATTAGGAGGAGATGGACACCAACCCAGTGGTTGAAATAGGTAGTTAAATATTGTATTACCCCCATTTCAAAATAAATGTCTAAATTAGATACTTTCTACGTTCTATAATATTACGCACAAATTGCCTTGACACACGAATTAAGGAGAAAAGTGTAAAATGTGATGTATTATGAATGTAGATGTGTTGGATAGGAGAGAGAAAATGTGGTTGAAAATAGTAAGTGAAACTTTACTGATTAATATAAGACAACCAAAATGTGTATTTTTTTTGCATATCATACTATGGGATGGACGGTGTATTTATTTTTAGGACGGAGTGAGTATATATTTGATTGGATCTAATTTCATTATTTGTACAAATATCTTTATTTCAGTGTGTGCCCGAAGGTTTTGATTTCCAAAGTCAACTATGTTTTTGTTTTTTAGCATGCTTCTGGTTTTTGAATTCATTCAAGTACACCTTGGTGACAAATTTTATGTTCCGTGTATTGGAATGGAATGTGTGGATCCCATGATAGTAAATTACAGGAGGTATAGAAGAAGGATGAACTGGTACCGCAAAGAGTGTCATCAAGATTATTCCTTTACTTTATTCCTTTACTTTATTTTTTTACTGCAATTTTTTTGGTTGGGGGGGGGGGGGTGTTATGATGTGTGATGTTTGATTTATTTGCACTCATAAATCCTTCTATCTCCCTCCCTCCCTCCCAAATTGATTATTCTTTTATTAGAAAAAAAATATTTTAAAAAATAAACAAAAACAAAAGAAGGGTAAGAAAGTTGGTTGCTAGGAAATTTTGGAAGCTCATATCCATGAATACCCATTAGTATTTAATCTAAATAATTTCGGTTCATATTGGCACGGGCTAAAGAGAGTACTAGTCATACTTACAATAACTATCAAATACTTCCTCCGTCCACTTACTTACTTCACACTTTCTATTTTGAACGTCCAAATACATATTTCACACTTTATTTTTTTTACCTAAAATGGAAAGTTTTTATTATTAAAATATTAACACTATCCCACTCATTCTCTCTCCTACATTATTTTAATACTCACAACACCATTATAATTTATTATTCCCTCCACTCATTCTCTCTCTTATTTTACTTTTACACTCACAACATTTATATCATTATTTTTTTCCTTAATCTACGCGTGAACAGTAACCGTGAAGCAACAAAGTAGAGGAGGGAGTAACTATTATTTACATCATTTTTTTCCCTACATATTTTCTATACTCACAATATTTTACTTCACTTTCTACATTTTATATTATCTTTGTCCTATTTTAATGTTCTTAGTTTGCGTTTACACAAGAATTAAAAAAATAGTAAATATTTTGAGTATGAAAGGTAAAGTAGGAGAAAGAAAGTTGATATAAAATAGTAAGTGAGTTATTATTTTGAATATAACAATCGTAAAATTTAGGGAGAAACCCGTTTCTCCATAAGTTATGGAGAAACGAGTTACGGGTATCCAGAACCTTTTGAAAGGATATCCAGAAACTTTTTGTATTGGCCATGACTTTGTCCCATGGTTACTTCTGGATATCAGTCTCAAAGGTTCTGGATATCCAGAACCCTTTGAAAGGATATCCAGAAGCTTATGAAAGTGATATCCGAAACCTTCAAATGATATCCGAAACTTTCAAAATGTTTCGGATATTCATTGATGGTTTCTGGATATACATTTGAAGGTTTCTGGATATCCAGAAACCTTCAATAAGCAATTTCTGGTCTTGGTCTTGGATTTGGCTTCAAATCTATTTTTTCTGGATATCCGCTCAAAGACTTCTGGATATCCGTTCCAAAGCTTCTGAATATCCAGAACCCTTTGAGACTGATATCCAAAAATTTTCTTCTGGTTATCAAACGTATAGCTTCTGGCTATTAAAAACGCGTTTCTCCATAGTTATGGAGAAACGCGTTTCTCAGCAGACCTACTCTATAACAATTGAGTCTTATTATTCATTTTAAGAATAAAGTAATTAAGAATCATAATTTGGTATGCTTTCAAAAAAAAATAGAATCATAATTTTGGATACATTAGAAAAAGTAAAAATCTTAATTCGAAATGGGGGAGTAATAAAAATATGTTTATATAAAATTTAAAATGAGACAAGAAGAAAGAATCATCAATATTATGTGGGTGAAGAATTTGTTTGATAAAAACTAGGGGTGGACATGGTTCGGTTCAAACCGCGGTTTGAGATCGAACCGAACCAAACCACGCAGTTTGGTTTGGTTTTTTTTTATAAATGGTTTAGCTTGGTTTGAAAATTTAATAAACCGAGTGGTTCGGTTCAGCTCGCAGTCTGGAACCTCAAAACCGAACCAAACCGAACCGAACCAAACCGATTAAGACCGAACCGCGGTTTAGAACTGTGAAACCGAACCACGGAACCGAACCATGAAATTCTTGATTTCTCTTGGAAAGAGCAATGTGAAGAATTTTGCAGTTGGATTATACTTGAATTTATTGGGTTTGATACTTTGGTATAATCTATTTGGTTTGATACTTTTATCTTGCTACTAAGACATTTGACTTTTATTTAATGGTTGAATCTTGAATTTGTAATTTTGTATCTTTATTTTAGACAATGTCTTGTAATTTATTTTGAGATGGTTTCTTTTGTTGTACTTGTTAGAACAATGAACTTTCAGTTTACTAAAACTCATTTCTATTTGGATAGTAGTATTTGTGTTTTATGTTTAATATATATGATTGCTAGTTTGATAAAAAAAAATATGTAAAGAGCAACGCTTTTAGTTGGACGGGTTTGTAGTTCGGATAGCGGTCTAGACCGCAGTTCGGACCACGGTTTGAACCGTTTATGAAACCGTGGTTTGAGATCGAACCGAACCAAACCGAGGTGGTTTGGTTTGTTTTGATTTGAAATTTTCTATGGTTCGGTTTGGTTTGAAATTTTCCCAAATCGAGTACTAGCGGTTTGGTCTCCAAATTCCTTCCAAACCGAACCAAACCGAACCATGTCCACCCCTAATAAAAACAATAATACAAATCCGACTAAATAATTGAGGAGAAGAGAGAGAGAGAGAGAGAGCGAGAGAGAGAGAGAGAAAAGACAAGGCGATCGTCAGTCAACATGAGACGTGATTAATGGATTTGAATGATGCGCACGTGTAAAGGCGCGTTTGGATTTGGCTCTTCATCTCAATAAATCTAAAATCGTTGGTTTGGGACCCAATCCTGCTTTTAACTCGGGCATCCTTACTCGTAAATCTTTTTATGAATTCGTTACATTATCACTTTATATACTCTTATTTTTTTTAAGTGAAAATTATATTTTGGTCATAATGTATTCATCGAACTAATATTTTTTAAAATATTTTCACTAAATTTTCATAATTTTCAAAATGGGTTCACTCTTTTAACAAATTTGTTAAAAATTTTTAAAAAAATTAGCCAATTAACTAATGTTTATTTAGATTTTTCAATCAATATATTAACATTATTGACATGTATGATAAAAAAAATACAAATTACTTAATGTAAAATATTATAAGTACATAGTTTATAGAAAATATTACAAATTAATTCTCCTAAAAATCATTTATCCTAGATTGTATTTAACGAAACTTGTCATATGAGGCTATTCGATTCAATTTCGTTAGATTTTTTAGCGAATTTGTCGACAAAGTAAGCATATTTTGAAAAATGTAGAAGTTCAGTGATAACACTTTGAAAAATAATATTTCAATGGTAACATTTTGAAAAAAAAAAAACTAAAATTCAGTGACTAAAATATGGTTTTTGCCTTCTATAAATCTCTAACAACTTTTGCCCTCACACTCATAAACCTTTTCAAAAACTTTTTAAAAATATTTTAAGAAACAATTGACATTAATTTCATTTAAATAAAATTAAAAAATTATCATTTATTTGAAACAAATAAAGCACTTTTTTTTTTAAACAAGTTTTTAAATAAAAAAAAATTAAAAGATGTGTCAGACAAAAACGGGTTGATATGTAATCAAACGGGGTATCAAATTTCCATCGAAATAGTCCTAGTTGTCATGCCAACTGCCAATTCCCACTAGAGCGTTTATTTGGACGGCTACTATTTTAAGCCCCATTGGCTTTACCAATTCATATTTCCGGTCCCCGAATAAGAATATACTCCCTCCATTTCGTTCGAAGTTTTACCTTTTATTTAAATGGACTAGCAGTACACCCGTGCGATGCACAGACAATTACTAACGAATAACTGATTAAAATCGAAATATATAGAAAAGAAAATATAGATGTTTGTATACATTGTAAAACGATTATTTGAAAATTATATTGAAAATATAAATATCAGATTGAAGGTCACTAAAATAAATCTAGTGTTACATCCGTGCAATGCACGGGAAGTTATTGATGCTTAGAAAGACAGAAATTAAATAAAATGACAAAATGAGAGAAATTTTTTTATTCATTGTGAAACACGGCTTTAAAAGACAATACTGTCGGTGCAACTGTCGTGCAACTGTCGAAAGAGGAGGAAAGATCATCATTACATATCAATATATTCGGACCAGCGGGATTGTGAACGTTTGTTAATGCGAAATATAATTGAAAACGACAAATGACATAGTATCGATTTAAAAGGGGGCCAACAACTAATAAATATTGACCTTTGACTTTTATTAATAGTCATAGCATAAAAGGAAAACAATAATAAAAATATCTTGAACTGAAAAATATACACTATATCGGACATTTTGAAATATTTTTTTTACAGACAATAATGAAACATTAATCAGATGTAAATATAATCTAATATATTAGTCATTAAACTAAGAAATAAACAATTTTAGAAAGTAAAAATAGAATAAGTCCTAAGAGCATTTACCGAAAAGAACTTTTAAAAGATGGATATTAAGAAGGAAAAAAAACCCACACAAGCTGATTGTTTAAAAAAAAATTCCCTGAATATTACAAAAATACTCTCATGTAAAAATGGCAAAATAATAATAATAATAATAATAATAATAATAATAATAATAATAATAATAATGATAATAATAAAAATAATAATAATAAACGTCCACATATTATTTGCAATCATGAAATTATTTACAAAAATATATTACCAATTAAAAAAAATGACATGTTAAAAAAAAATAATTACATGTTCGTCTATTATATATAAAAAGGGGAAAAATTGTCCTTCTTTTCAAAAATGAATATTTCTTTCATCCCATAATTAATACTACTTTCTAGTCCCCAAAAAAAAAATTTGATTCCTTTGCCTCAAGGAATTTACTTGTCTAAATAATTAATATTTATTTTATGAGACAAAGAAACAAACATTATAATAAAATTTTTTTACAAAATAATACTACTTCAGCTATATAAAAAAAAAAAAAATACTATTTTCGTACCAATGAATATTTTATAAAATATGACTTAATTTGTTTAAAAAAGTAATGTCATATTTTGAAACAAAGGCACTAACATTACAACATTTCAAAAATGAATATTATTTTCGATTCAAAATGAATAACCCAAAGATAATACAACATTTTTTATCCAAAAAAAAATGATCATTATTCCCTTCATCCCAATTACTATTTTAAAAACTAATACGACTTCATTCGCCTCTGCTATTAATGTTTGTAATATTAGTGCATTTGTCTCAAAATATGACATTAATTTTTTAGGCGAATAACGTAGTATTATTTTTTAAAATGTTCATTGAGCCAAAGGAAGCAATGTTAATTTTTCTTGGACATATAAAAAAATTCTATTTTTTAAGGAAAAAAAATTCCGTCAATTTAAAAATGAATATTACGTTCGTCCCATAATTAATACTACTTTCTATATCAAAATAAAATTGCTTCCCTTGCCTCAAGGAATTTACTTGTCTCAAAAAATAATAATTATTTTTTGACACACGAAGAAACAAACATTATAAAGATTAATTTTTACAAAATAATACTACTGCGGCTAAAAAAAGAAAATGCCATCTTCATCCCAATGAATATTTTATAAAATATTACTTAAGTTGTTTAAAAAAGTAATGTCATATTTTGAAACGAAGGCACTAATATTATAATAATTCAAAAATGAATATTACTTTCGATTCGAAATGATTAACCCAAAAATAATACAACATTTTTTTTCCAAAAAAATTGAGCATTATTTCCTTCATCCCAATGAATATTTTTAAAAAATAATACTACTTCATTCGCCTCTGCAATTAATGTTTGTAATGTTAGTTTCTTCGTCTCAAAATATTACATTACTTTTTTAGACGGATAAAGTAGTATTATTTTTTAAAATGTTCATTGAGATGAAAGAATCAATGTTTAATTTTTTTGGACATATAAAAAAATTCAACTTTTTTAGGAAAAAATATTTCTTCAATTCAAAAATGAATATTACTTTCATCCCATAATTAATACTACTTTCTATATTTAAAAAAAATTCCTTCATTTGCCGCAATGAATTTACTTGTCTCAAAAATTAATATCTATTTCCTGACACGAAGACACGAACATTATAAACATAAATTTTTACAAAATAATACTACTTCAGGTAAAAAAAGAAATTAATATATTCGTCCACAGGAATATTTTATACAATATTACTTTCTATGTTTAAAAAATTAATGTCAAATTTTGAAACGAAGTAACTAACATTACAAACAATAATTTATATTTAAAAAGTAAAATTATGATTATTATTATCATCATTTATAATAAAAAAATATACTTCAAACTTAATTAATTTTTTAAAAAAAAGATATTGAAAAATTAGAAGTAAAATAAAGAAATGATAATTAAGAAATTTATATTTAAGAAAGAGTGTTTTTTTTTTGGTGTCTGAATTAAATGAAATTAATCTCTAATTAAAGAGAAAAAAAAATTATGAATTTTGGTGTAAAAATTTTTTTAATTTTTTTTTTTATAAAATAATTGAGGTCGAAAAAATGGGAGGAAAAATAAAAATCTGAAATAAAACGGTCCAATCAGAGTGCGACACGTGTCGCTTTAAAAAAAAAAAAAACATTACGCGTCACACGCGCCTTGTCGGCGCGTGTGAAGCACGCGCCCAATGAAAACTTGCCACGTATCATCTCTGCCTTGTTTATTGCCAAAATGCCACCGAGTGAAATTACGAAAATGCCCCTTGGTTTTGGGGGGAAAGCAAGACGATCTTGCTTTTATATTAGTATAGATATAGATATAGATATCTCAATAAAAGCTTCAATTTTTCTAAAATGGTAATAAATGTGAGCCCATTTGCTAACCCCACTCACTTTTTCCTCTCACATACTTAAATTATGGGGCCCACTTGTAATATCCACTAACTTTTTTTCCTCACATACTTAAATTGTGTGTCCTTGAACACGGACTTTTACTAGTGGTTTAGAAAAGAAAGTAACTATCATGGCCCATATTAAAAACTAAACGTCACTCCCTCTCTCTCTCCTCGTAAATGGTTTGTTTCTCTTTTATCAAGCTCCAAAATTATTCTATGTAGTCCCTCCGTCTCGATAATAGCTTCACCATTATGGCTTGACATGCAAATTAAGGGTGAAGAAAATGTTGTGAGTGTAATAGTAAAATAGGAGAGAGAATGAGTAGAGGAAATAGTAAATTTGAAAAATGTTATGAGTGTAATAGTAAAATAAGAAAGAAAATGAGTGGGTGGAATAATAAAGATTCTTTGCCATTTTAGGAAAGATGAAGCTTCTAACGGGACGTCCTTTTAGGAAATTAGTGAAGCTTTTATTGAGACGGAGGGAGTAATATTTCTTCCGGGAAAATTGTTATTCTTATTTTTTTGTTATTATAATAAAATTTAATAAATAATATGTACTCCCTCCGTCCCGCTAATATCCGCACACTTTCCTTTTTGGACGTCCCGCTAATATCCGCACACTCCCAAAAAGGAAACTTTATATTAATAAAATATTCACCCAACCCCACTCATTCTCTCTCCTACATTATTTTAATACTCACAACACCATTATAATTTATTACACCCTCCACTCATTCTCTCTCCTACTTTGCTTTTACACTCACACCATTTTATTAAAATATCATATTCCTTAATTCCCGCGCAAACAGTGTTAGTGCGGATATTAGCGGGACGGAGGGAGTATTAGTTTAATTTTTTGAAAAAATATATTAATTTTAAATTTTAAAAATAATTGATAATTAATAAAAATTAAACTATTATTATGAGGACGGCGAGAGTATGAACTTATTTAGCAACAATTAACGATTGATTAACAATAGAAAAAATTATTAAAAAGACAAAAAAAAAAAAAAAAAAAAAAAAACTTAAAAAGGATTGATGGATATTGCCAAGTAAAACTTTGTGCTGAAATAGATCATAGTATGTATCCAAGTTAAACAATGTGCCAAAATATAATCTAGGGACTTAATAATTTTGACAAAAAGCTTTTAATCAAAATGTTGCTAGCTAGCTTGTATTCTTCTCTATCAGGAATTGCAACTAGTAGTAGTATACTCATGAATGGCTTTTTGTTGCCTTCATCATCAGTTTCAGACTAAAAAGAAAAAATAATAGTATACATTAAATATTTATTTTATAATTTTAATTTTAAATACCTTAAAAATTATAATGAACACTTACGATGATGCATTTTTTTGTGCTGGATAACTGATTTTGTTATGTCCCGTTTGCTTACAAACAGAACATTTTCTTTTTTTTTCCACTTGATTCTCCATCAGATGTTTTTGTCTTAGCAATTTGGGTCGTCCCTTTGAAGAAACATGTGGTGGATCTAACAAAGGGATTGACACCATAGATAACAATTGACAATTATGTTCAGGTTGTTCATCAATAGTGAAATCACACTGAGCTTGACTCTCGCCAGTTTCATCATCCATGCCCAAAAGTTCAGAATGAACCTTTTGTAATGCAAGTGCAGATCATGCTTTTTTTGTGATTTTTGCCCTTCTTCGATAATTTCCAAGAAATTTATCATCAAGTTATTTCTTCGCAATGTCAATATAATTTGTGGGTATTCATGTATCAGCTTTCGAGGGTCTTCATGTATCAGCTCACCCGAATTTTCTTGTGTAGCATGTGACTTAGCATTGATTGTCCATCTTTGTAAGACATATTCATCTGGCAAACAGCTGACGAAAGATTTTTTCACAAATGTTGCAAGAATATGTCTACAAAGAATTCCAACAAATTCAAATATGTGACACGAAGAAACAATATTCTTGTCGAATATATCAAGTACTACCTCATATAGTGGTTTTTCCTTTCCCGTTGGCACTATATGATTAACTCTTTTTGGTCCCATCTTGACTAGTCTTATATGTCGTGTATTTTCGACTTGAAAATAATTCTTTTTGAAACTTCAAAAACATCTTTCTCGTGTATATATCAGCTGCATGTGCTTTCATTTTGTAGCATGTCTTCAACATTGGTTTGGTATTTTTAGTTTTCAAATCCTTTTCTTTCTCTTTCAAATATCTTGCATCTAATGCCTTTTCATATTGAAGGACAAAGTCATTTACTAATACCTCACTGTTATCAGAGCAACCAGATATCTTTGTTATCAAAGTTTGGCTTTTCGTGGTAATAACGAGTCAAAGAAATCGAGAAATAAGGAGAGTTTTTGGGAACTTTTGAAGTCCTACAGTGAAGTTAGCGAGGATGTGGAAAAGTTGTGATAAAAAAGGCTCCAGGAAACTAACAATATACTGCACATGCTATCCAAAAGGAGATAGTTAATACCACTGCTACATTGACTAGGAAAGACATTCTTGAGAAAATTGGAGATGATTTATTCACTATATTAGTTGATGAGGCACAAGATATTTCAATCAAATAGCAAATGGCTATTGTGTTGCGGTTTGTGAACAAGAAGGGGTGTGTTATTGAGCGTTTTCTTGGCCTTGTTCAAATTGAAGATACTACTGCATAGTCACTTAAAAAAGCCATTGAAAACATTTTGGGTTCAAATGGGTTGAGTATATACAAAATTCGGGGGCAATGCTATGATGGTACTATTAATATGAGGGGAGAACACAATGGACTCAAGAGCCTGATATTGACTGAAAATGATTCTGCTTATTATGTGTATTGTTTTGCTCACCGGTTGCAGTTGACACTTGTTGGGGTTGCAAAGAAACATGATGATCTTCGCCATTTTTCTGATACTTTGACAAATTTATCGAATCTTATTTCGGTGTCTCCCAAACGTAGAGATCACCTTCGGCAAAAGCAGATAGAACAAATAGCTGAGGGTATTGGGAAAGCTAAGACTAAGACTGGAAAAGGTTTTAATCAAGAATCAACCATAAAAAGACCGGGAGAGACACGTTGGGGGTTACATTATGGCACAATCATGAGTGTGATCAATCTGTTTACTTCTATGGGTGAGGTACTTGAATTTATTTGGATAGAAGGATATACTTCAGCAAATAAGACGGAAGCAAAATCTCTAAATTTTGTGATTCACCAATTTGAGTTTGTGTTTCTATTGCACTTGATGAAATATGTTTTAGCAATTACAAATCAATTGTCAATGTCATTACAAAAGCGTGATCAAAATATTATTAGTGCCATCTCTCTTGTTTCTTTGTTAAGAACGCGACTAGAGAATATGAGAAAATATGGTTGGGAGGATTTATTGAGTTCAACTTGTGACTTTTGTAAGAAACATGATATAGGAGTGTTGGATATGGAGCATATGTTTGTAGTACCGGGTAAATCACGACGTGGAGGTCATGGAATTACAAACTTTCACTGTTATCGTATTGAATTGTTTAAGACAATGATTGACCTCAGCTTCAAGAGTTGAATAATCATTTTGACAATACTAATGTGAGTCGGTCTGGGGAGAAACGCGTTTCTCCGTCGCGTATGGAAAAACGGGGCAACGTTTGTCACGCAACATACTTAGCCGCTCGGATATCACTTTCTACCGGCCGGATATCCAGAACATTGAATATGGATATCCAGAAACTTATGAAAGTGATATCCAGAAACCAAATATTTTTTCTGGATATATCCTTTTCAAAGCTTCTGGATATCCAGAACATTGAATATGGATATCCAGAAACTGATGAAAGTGATATACAGAAACCAAATATTTTTTCTGGATATCCTTTCCAAAGCTTCTGGATATCCATATTCAATGTTCTGGATATCCAGAAGCTTTGGAAAGGATATCCAGTTGTTGTGGCTAATTATGTCGCGCGACAAATGTTGCCCCGTTTCTCCATAAGCGACGGAGAAACGCGTTTCTCCCCAGATTTTGTGTACTAATGTGGAGTTGCTTCTTTGTGTTGCCTCACTTGATCCAAGAAATTCCTTCTCCGTTTTTGATAAAAGTAGGTTGATCAAGTTCGCTGAATTTTATCCTTCAGACTTGTAGAAAGAGAGCGCATCGATGTTCCTAATGAACTTGAGAGATACATTATGGATATACGTAGCGATGTTGAATTTACCAAATTAAAGGGTATTGGTGAGATTGTTGAATTGATGGTGACAAAGAAAAAGGATATTCATAATTAAAGTTGGTAAAAAAATTTTAACCCCTGACTAAAATTTTTAGATCCGCCATTGATTGATTAACATTGATTGATTAAGGATACTATTATCTCAAATAATATTCATAATTAAAGTTGGTAAAAATTAGTAAAATATTATTTTTTAATATATAAAAATTATAAGAACAAAGTTATTCAAAACACTACTCCCTCTGTCCCGCTACAAATCGTACACTTTCTATTTTGGGCGTCTCATTACAAATCGCACACTTCCTAAAATGGCAAAGAATTTTTATTATTCCCTCCACTCATTTTTTCTCCTATATTATTTTAATACTCACAACACCATTATAATTTACTATTCCCTCCACTCATTCTCTCTCTTATTTTACTTTTACACTCACAACATTTATATCATCATTTTTTTCCTTAATCCCGGCACAAACAATAACAATGCGGTTACTAACGGAACGGAGGGAGTATTTATTATTTTATCATTTCGGGAATGAGATTCTTACTTTGAAACTTTAAAAAAAATTGACTTTTACTATGCAATAGAGGCATTACTATGCAATAGAGGCAGTATCATTTTTTTCCTATAATCATTATGAATGTCTCGTTTCTAATAGTTTTTTATTTTTCCATTGCATACACTGAAAACGTGAAAACTTGAGTTTTGTGGGAATATACTTATGTTTTCTTATTTCAAAAGACTTTTATATGGTAAGAAGATTTTGGAACTTTTTTGAAAGATTTATCATTATCCTACTTTGACTAGGAGATTGTAAATATGTAAATATCTTTTATTTATGTACATAATTTTATATTAGGACTAACCTACTAATATTCTATTTCTTTGTGAGTGTGTTTATGTTTTCTTATAGGAAAAGAGATCTCACAAAGGAAGAGGTCGATTACTTGAAGATCTTCTCCATGGTGCATTATAAATACAAGACATTCAACACAAGAGAAGCTACGAATTTTAGAGAGAAAAATTATTTATTCTTCATAGTATTCGACATTGTGTATTTAGGTTGTGAGTGAAGGTTGTGTCTTACATCCGTATCTCACATCTAGGTTTTCATAGATGTTGCCAGGAACTTCCTCAACAGCAACTCCACCGTTGTAGTCTGATTTTGGTAACTCCGGCTCCTTCTTCTTCGACTAGACTGCACACAATCAAACGTAAACTAAGCCGGGGGCGGCTCCGCTGCTAGCCCTCCTCCGGCGTGAGGATAAGTATCGGGCTTGGTAAAAGGGAAAAACAAAACAAGACAAGGTGGCTGTGTGTGTATTAAGTTGGACATACCTTGACAATGAAGCCTTCATATCTTATTTATACCCTCATCCTCGTGCCTTGCACATGACATCCTCACATTTCATGCCTACTGCCACGTGTCGCCATATCATTGGTCCTTTCATAAAGTAAACCCTATTCACGTGATCATCAATCCCAATGCATAACCGTCTAACGGGTCCCACTCGTAGATATTTATATGCCGCCTCCGGTGAATATCAATCAAATCCTCTCTCGCGGATAAGGTCGCTAACCATTATGTCTCGCCTTGCCATCATGTCTCGCATTTAATCTTTATCGCCGCTTTCCTTATAATATGTCGCCTTTACCATCTTGATTTCCCTTTCCCGAGAATATTACGGGATACTCATGTCTCGCCTTCTTTTACCGGGCCGCCTATATTCTTTTCTTCTTCTTGGGTCGTACTCTATTTTGGGGCCCCCTTTGCCACTTTCTTGTCAATAACTCGGGCCGTGCCCACTCCTTATATTTGACAAAGATCGAAGCCCCTAAGTTTATGGCGAGATTCATTTATGGTCTCGCCAAAAACTTTACATCTATCGCCCTTATTCGCCGACACATAAATCTTTCTTCAAAAGCTACAATTGCAAATCCCTCTCCATACACGTGTACCTTAAGATTTAAACAAGCCGTCATTTGGGAATCGTGCCAAAATTGTGAGGGAAAATTCGAAAGTTTCTTTTTCCAAATGTCACATCAATCATTTCATTAAAAACCCTCTCTCTTATAAATACCCAAATCACCGCCCTCATTCCTTTTTCTTACCTTCTTCAACCTTGCTCAAGCATTCTTAAACTCCGGCGAACCTAAGCTTCCTTCCTACTGCTCTCCTTCATCTTTCACCGTTCAACCACTGATTTCTTTCCCAAACTTGTTTCTTGGCATCTATTCCTTTCACATTTACCCATTTTAGAAGTGATTTGGTGCATTATCTCTTACTCTCCAAGATTCGACCATTTTCTCCTGGGCCTGCTCATCTTTCCCGTGACGCTTCATCTTTTCCGACCAAGATTACATTTTTGATCGTGTAATTTTTCCAAAAACCCTTCGCATTCTTTAACCTTCACATTTTGATTTTTCCCCTTTTACCCATCTGTTTGAATTTTGCATTGCCTTTTATTCCCTAAAAATAATTTTCCCACGTTGTGCCTCATGGCGAGATACAAGAACTGTGCCAAGGTAGTTAGGTATGGTCGCTGCGTGTTTCTGTGCGACTTTTATAGACGTTCGCGAACTACTTGGGCGAGATTGCCCAAGGCCGACATAGTTAGGTTTTTAGTTGAACATTGGGTGGATCCTTCACCGATTGACTCTCAATTCCAAGGCCATTTTTTCCTTCCTCTATCGCCCCTATGTCGCACATTTTTCCTTCTAGCAATCAATTGGTTCGATTTATCAAAGATAAATATAATCCCCTTCGAGCGACTCATCTCGAATCCCACCGCATCGCCGATCCTTTTTCCAAACGTAGAACACATTATAAATCAATCCTTTCTTCTTCTTCTTCCAGCGAATTCCCGCGACATGGCCGGTCAAGCAACTTCTCCTCCCGCAGCGGCTTCCAACAATCCTCCTCCCACCGGGTTCAAAATCTCGCTCTTCAAGAAGGTACATTCTTTACTAATCCCGCGCATGCCGAGGCGGGATCTTCCACTTGCACCCGACATGGACTCCCCGATTCCCAACCCTATTACCGATTGGGCATAGAACCTACCACATTGATAGTTCAAGATATCGCATTTCGACTATCGTGAGATCTCTCCTCGCCCACTTAAGAGAAATGAGGGAGGGCATAGTGATCTTTCCTTCTCAACTAAAAAGCCGGACTTAGGATCCCCTTCGATCCTTTTCTTTGTGAATTCCCGTACAAAGCCCAAGCCATGATAATGTAAATCCACCCAAATGCCATAAGGATAATAACTTCTTTCATCACCATTTGTCGCTTCTCGCGAAAAGAACCCACAATCACAAATTTCTCTCATTTCTTTGTTCACCGGATACAAACAAACCAACCAACTTTCCAACGACACCATAGAAACCCGCCTTTCCTCCAATACCATAGGGCCCAAAATCCTTACTCCACTACCTACCAAAGTTCATGATTGACGGATGAACCTCTTTTTGTCGTTCTCGTCGGATGGTCTCATCCCGCCGACCTTCACCCTATTAATCCTCAAATTGAATCTAAGGAAGCCTCTAATATCTGGGCGACTCGCCCTTTGTGACGACATTCGCTCTTGCTTGTTTTACCCGAGAACTCGCCGCCGATACTCCCCAACCTCTTATTTCTTGGAGCGGTATTCTCGCGGATAGAGAATTGTTAGATCAAGTCGGTCTTGCCGACAACTTGCCTAGTGGTTCAACCCCGAGTGCCAATAAGTCATGTCTTCTTTGATGGATGGGAGCGACACCCTGGCAACAAGTATGCCCACGAATGCTAATCCCGCAAAGGCTCGCGTCATTGCACCGCCACGAATACCGCTCTTTGTATGTTTCCTTTTAAACCTTATATTTTCTTTACTTTGACTCACATTTGAATTGCTTTAACTTCGACTTCCTCTTAACTTTTTTTATTTGATTTCTGTACCATCGAGCCAAATCAATGGACAAAGCCGCTAACTGGGAGACTGACAAAAGATCGAAACAACCGAGCAATGCTCGCGGAGTTGCCCTTGCCCTTCTTATCGAAAACCTTCCTTTACCCATCTCTCGCGATGGAAAAGATACCGATGAGATTGCTCGAAAGAGCCTTAACACGGCTAAAAACAGAGCTGTGCCTACAAACCAAGCGGCACGAGCTAAGCGACAAAAAATAGTCGCTTGTAACAAACCACTGCCGCCCGTCTCCTCAGTGTAAATATCCCGGCAAACCCTATCATTGATTCGCATCCTTTATCCACGTAAATTAATCTCCCGCCAACCTCTATTTTGCCAACCACCGAAAACAATGCTCCGTTAACTGTTCGCTCCACCGATGTCGCACTCCGCGATCGAAAATGTCGAAATTCTTGTATCCGACCCCCGTCCCACCTAATTCTCCTTTTTGGAAATTACCAATAATGAGCCCCAAGAACTGAAATCCCTCCTCTCGCGAGACGGAAATCAGCGACTTAACCATCATGTCCACCTCTACTTCAACTCCTCCCGTTCCTAGCACTTCTTCCGCTCTTCCCTCTCCAAGTCGGGCCGCAGAAAACTTCTCTAAGCCGCTTGACTTTGTTGGGCTTTATGAGCTTAGCAAAGAAATTGCTAAAGTCCCCCGCATAAAGGGGTTGATTGAAGAAACTAGAAGTGCCGAAGAGTACATGCCGGGTAGCTCCGCCTTAATTAGAGCTAGTGATGAAACACAAGTTAAGAATGTTGCCCATGGATTCTCGCTCATGCCGCCCGCCAGCCGGGTTTCTACTTTTCATTGGTTAGTTTTTCTTTTCTTCCTTATCTTACTTTAACTTCATTCTCACTCGCTTTTTAACTTTTAATGGTTACCTTTTCCCAGTTAGGATCTTCTATCACAGTGCATCAGCGAGGCAAACACTCGCCCGGAAAATGAGTCGGCCCGGTTGAAGCGCGACAAAGATGTCTTGAAGGGTAGACTTACGAGGCGGGATTCTTCGATCAAAAATTTGGAAAAGGAGCGAGACAAGTCAAGATCGATCTAACCACTTCTCACACCGCCTTGATCAGACCCCGACGGATCTCAATGCCGCTAATTCCAATCTCGCCACCGTCACTACCGAACTTAACTCCGCTTAAAGAGAATGTCGCCAAGCCGAGGAGCGAGAATGAAACTTTGACGGAAAAACATGCTACCGATACTCAATCCTTTCAAGATGAGATTGCTCTACCGAAAGAGGAGCCGATCGGGAGGAATGTCGAAATTATTGCTTAATGCCGATGTGGCTCGCCTAATCGACGACATTGCCGATATTGGGAACCAAACGCCCCTTCAAGTTATGCGAGCCGCAATGGCCGATATCAACGACATTCCCGCCATCACAATGGAAAAACTTGCACACCGCTCGTAACCAATTTAGCGAAGTGTGTCGCCGCTGCCATTTCTTTCATGGTTCCTTATACTCCCCGAAGAGCTCAAGGATCTCGCCGATGAAGATGCCTTTGCCGGGTAAGTCGCCATGGAAAGCTCCCCTGTTCAAGTTCCCAACGCCATTGCTTTGTGGGATAATCTTCTCGAGCATGAACACAAGCAATTAGATGATGCCAAAGCTCGCGCCTTAGCGACTTCAAGCTCTAGTCAAGCCATTCCGCCTAACCGAATCCTACCGTCTGATCTATCTTTTCTTTGATACTTAACTTTCTTTTGAACAATTTTTTGTAGCTTGCCTTGGTGGCTAAACAATTTACTCTCTTTTCCTTTTGGGGCCTCGCGTGCCTTTAACATTGTACATTCGCGCCTTGTGCTTGCCCCTTTATTTTCATGCTTTACTTGTCTCTTCACTCATTGTTTTGATAGTTCATCAAAATCTCCTTTCGCATGACAGTACCATATACATATACTCCCATCGAAAAAGTGAAGTCGTCTTTAGGCGACTTTACTTATAGCATACTGTGCGACTCATATTGTCGCTAACTTTAACCTTTTCTTGGTCTTTTTTTGCTTCATACTTAGAATAATTTCCTTCTTTTTGCCTCATCTTTTCTTTGTCCTTCCAGCGAGAAAGTGATATCTTTCATAGCGACTTATGCTCATGCCCTTAATGCGAAATAAACCTTTTCCTTATTCATAGTTCAGAGACTTTCATTTTTATAGTCCATAGACTCTTACATTTTCCACCACCTATAGCTTGACTTATATCATAGTTTACAACTTACATTGACTCACATCGATTATAGTCCGACGACTTTTATTGACTCGCATCGTTTATAGTCCGACGACTTTCAACATTTATAGTCCGTCGACTTTCTACATTTATAGTCCGTCGACTTTCTACATTTATAGTCCGTCGACTTTCACCGCTTATAGTCCGGCGACTTTCACCGCTTATAGTCCGGCGACTTTTATTGTCTTATAGTCCGTCGATTTTCACCGCTTATAGTCCGGCGACTTTCATCGCTTATAGTCCGGCGACTTTCACCGCTTATAGTCCGGCGACTTTTATTGTCTTATATTTGTTTCAACAATTCATCAAATATTGTTTTGATAATTCATCAAAAACTCTTTGCCTTCTTACTCTTAGCGAGATATCTCCATACACATATACTCCCATCGAAAAAGTGAAGTTGTCTTTAGGCAACTTTACTCTTTAAGCGATTTTTATCATGTTATTGGCGACTTAATCATGCATAACTATAGACTTTAATCCATGTAAGACATATATGAGGAATAAAACTTCATACTTTCATTGTATTAAAAACATATTCAGCACAAGTTCACATATATATCTTCTATTAAATCATAAAACATATGGCTTTCATTCATGATTGGAAAGTTCATAAATTCATCAAAAATGACTACGAAAAAGACTTTAATAGGGAATAAAATAGGTAAATTACCCTTATCACTTCAATGGTAATATTTCTTTAAGTGATCAACACTCCATGCATTCGGGACCTCTTTGCCGCCTTCTTCTTTCAAGTGATAAGTCCTTCTCGAACGATCTTGGCAATCTGAAAGGACCTTCCCATTTCGGATCTAGCTTGGCAAATCCTGCTAGCCGCGCTTTAACTTCACGGCTTCTCAACACCCAATCGCCTACACTGAATGACCTCTTCTTTACTCGCTTGTCGTGTTGCGCCTTCATCCGCTGCTTATAATTTATCATCCTCATTCTTGCTCTAAGCCTCTTTTTCATCACCTGCATCTAGCTCAAAGCACCTTCGTCGCCATTCACTATCTCGTCATAATAAGTTACTCTACGGGTAGGCAAACCCATCTCGCCACAGGAGCCACGTTTCGAGCCATAAGTTAATGCGAAGGCCGTCTCGCCGCTGATCCCTTCACCGTTGTTCTAACGTACCATAAAGCCGCGGATAACTCTTCCAACCAAGCCCCTCCTCTCTTCTCTAAATTTTTACACAAAATCTCCAAGACTTGCTTGTTAGCCGCCTCTACTTGTCCGTTGCACCGCGGCCTATACACCGCAGATCGCCAATGTTTGATATTCAAATTCTCGCAAACCCATGAAACTTCTTCCTAAACCGCGCCCATGATCGTAAATGATTGCCCGCGCATTCCATGGCGACATAGGATTTCCTCCGTTACAAATCTCGATGATCCGGTCTTCGTGGTAGAAGTTAAAGCTCGTGCCTCCGTCCACTTAGTAAAATAATCAACCGCTACCACCACCATCTCGTGCTCCTCCTTCGCTCTTGGTGGAAAGGTCCTATAAGGTCTATCCCACATGTCAAAAGGCCGTGCCGCTACAATGGGTTCTGCCGCCGCCGGCCGCTTAGGAATGTTAGCATGTCGTTGCACCGGTCACATCTCCTCACATACTCCTCCGCATCTTTCTTCAATGTCGGCCAATAATACCCATGAAACATGATTTTATTAGCCAAAGTTCTTGCTCCTGGATGGCCTCCACAAACGCCTCACGTACTTCAAACAAAACATTGTCCACCTTTCCCCGGCTTCTACGCATCTCATTAATCTGGCCGCGAAAAAGATTTGCGATATAAGATCCCATCCCGTACAAAGCAAACCTTGGCGACATTTTTCTAACAATCTTTGCCTTATCTTCATCTTGAGGCAGCCTCTTCTTTCTCCAAATAGTCTTTCATTTCGCATACCCAATCTTTTTCACCTATTTCAATATCCATTATCGCCGGCCCGTCGAATGCCGGCTCTTCAATAAATTCCACCATCACCTTCTTGGGCAACTCCTCTATTTTGTCACAAGCGGCCTTGCTCAACATGTCGGCTCGCCATTCTTCTCTCTATCAATTCGCACCGCCTCCTAATAATCAAAGCTCGCAAAATTGCCTTACCATTTCACAATACTCGCTGTAACCGCGCTCAATACCCCGTATCTACCCTTTACTTGGTTGACAATTAACCGAGAATCGTAATGAGCAACTATTTGTTTTACTCCAATATCTCTAAGATAACTCCAATCCCGCCACCAACGCCTCATATTCTCGCCCGGTTGTTTGTCATGTTAAATTTAAACCTCAAGGCCTTCTCATACGTGCAATCCTCACGGGCGAGCTTAATGAAATCCCAAAGACCGCCTTTGTCCTTAGCCGAGGACCCATCAACAAACAATTCCCAACATCCCGCGGGTCTTTCTTTCTCCTCTTCCACCTCGTGGTCCCGCGACTTGGCCTTCCTCTTCCTGGCCTCCCGAGTCTCAATCTCCTCTCTTTCATACGTGAATGAAGTTTCGAGAATAAAGTCCGCTAAAGCTCGAGCCTTAATCGCCTTTCTCGCCTCATATTGAATATCAAACTCACAATTCAATCGACCATTTAAGGAGCCTTCCAGCCTGAATCAAAGCCGTTGTAAAATCTTCCTCAAGGGTGCATTGTCAACACAAGAATAGGACGGGATAGAAATAGGCCCTCAACTTTCTTTGTCGCAATTATCAAAGCATAAGCCAACTTTTCGCATTAAAATATCTCGCTTCTACTTCACTCAATGCCTTTGAAACATAATACACCGGCTTTTGCATGCCGCCCTCCTCCTTTAACAATATCACAGAATCGCTAAATCCGAGGCCGCCAAATAGACATATAAATGGTCTCCTTCCTCTGGGCTACATAAGATGGGCGGCTTTCCCAAATACTCCTTTACCTTTCCGAAAGCTTCTTCACACTTGTCATCCTGTGCAAACTTCGATCTCCTTTCAAAGACTTTGAAGAATCGGCAAACATTTCTCCGCCGATCGCGACACAAATCGTCCTGCAGCTATCACCCTACCATTTAACCTTTCAATCTCTTGAATGGTCTTAGGCGACTTCATATCAATTAACGCCCGGATCTTCTCAGATTTGCCTCTATCCCGCGGCGATTTACCGTAGAAACCCCAAAAACTTTCCCGCCGTTACTCCAAAGGTGCACTTACTGATTAAGCTTCATGGAATTCTTTCTCAAGTTCTCAAAAGTTTCAGCCCAGATCCGCCAAATGATCCTCCCCTTGGTTTTGATCACCATATCGTCAATATAAGCTTCGACATTCCTCCCAATTTGTGATTTAAATATCTTGTTTACCATCCTTTCGTATGTCGCCCGCGTTCTTCAAACCAAAAGGCATCATTCTATAGCAAAAATTTCCAAGGAGTCCCGAAAGCCGTTTTGGCTTTATCTTCTTCAAGCATCTTGATCCGGTGATACCCCGAGTAAGCATCAATAAAGCTAAACACCTTGTGTCCAAAGAATAGAATCCACCAATCTATCAATTTTAGGCAAAGGATAACAATCCTTGGGACATGCCGTATTCAAATCTGTGAAGTCTATACACATCCTCCACTTCTTATTCGCCTTTAGCACCATCATCGGGCAAGCTAGCGACTGGATAAGTGATCTCTTCAATGATTCCCGCCTTTAATAACTTCTCCACTTCTCCAATTACCGCTTTCTTTTTCTCGCCGACAAATATCTTACCTTCGCTTAAAAGGCTCCACATTTGGGTCAGCATTTAGACGTTGTAAGGCGACCTTTTCATCAACTCCGCACATATCCTCCTGGTCTCCAGTGCAAATACATCAATGTTATCTCACAAAAATCAATTAGCATATTCCGCTCATCCTTTTCCAAATGCTGCCCAATTTTGACTTTTCGCTCGTGGTATTCATCATTCACAATTACTTCCTCCAACTTCTTCTCGCCGCCCGAATATCAGCTCATCCCGCATTTGCAATGTGTCTACTTCAAATTCGGTCGTCTTCTTTCGATCGACATTTTTCTTCATCCCGCTACCGCTACTCTCCACTTTTTCTTTCCCGCCACGCGACATACTCCCCGGGGTATCCATCATGATTTCTTCATCACATTCCTCACTCTCCGAATCCACTATCTCTTCAATATGGGGCTCTTTCATCTTGACAAATTCGGTGGATCTAGACCAAGCCATCTCCGCTTGCATCACCATCAAAGCCATCAAATTCTTTTCTGATTTTTCCTGCATCATTTCTATCTCCACATCTCGCTCATCACTTCTTTCCTTCATACCTTCATCCTCAGCTCTTTCCTCAATAATTATGATTGCCGACTTATTCTTCATACTTTCTGTCTCCTCCCAACTCTCACATCCCCCTAAGTCGGTGATCATATTTATTCTCGCATCCCGCACAGTCAAAGCAGTAGAAAGTGAACTTGTGCTTGCTCGTCGCCGTTTGCATTTCAATCTTCTTTTGAATAACTTCCTTCACCTCACTTTTCAAACATGCTATCCCCCTTGCTGTAGGAAACTTGACTCGCTGATGCGGGATAGATACCACCATTTCAAAGCTTTGCATAAAGTGGAATGCCCACAATAGCATTATAAGGCGACACCAAATCAATAACCATAAACTCAACAAGACGAGTTCTCACTTTCTCATCCTCTCCTATCTCTACCGCCAAAGAAATCGTTCCTTTAACCCGCACAAGGTGGTTAGTAAATCCTTCCAAGAATCCTTTATACGGCACCAAATTGGCCTCTGTATATCGCATCTTTTTAAAAGCATCATAATAGAGAATATTTCGGCTTGCTCCAGAATCTACCAAAACCCGATGTAAAATACTGTTCCCCGGGGCGATTGAGATTACAACCGGTTGGCATCCATGACTTGGCGTTAAAGCCAATTCTCGTCTTGAAAAACTAATCATCCTTTCTTCACTGGGTGGATAGGCGGGAATGTGACAAGTGTGAGATAGCGACATAATCTGATTACTTAGGCAAGTAATGCTTGTAGGCTCGTGAATCACCAAAATTTCATTCCTATTGCCATTTCCTCCTTGAGCCGCACCATTTGGCTCTTGCCATACATATTCTTGCAGCTCACCCCTATCAATCTGCTTCTGAATTACTCTTTTCAAATTATAACAATTGTCCGTCTCATGACCCCGGTCCCGATGATAATTACAAAATTGATTCATGTTAATCCTCCCAAGATCATTCATCTCAAAAGGTGGTGGCAACTCAACAGCCCGCAGAATTTCACTTGGTGTAGCAGTCAACCTTGTAAACCTTATAACCCTCCTAACTCCACGACCTCCATTCGTGCCTCCATTACGACCTCCATTGCGACCTCCCTCTCGCCGCCGCCGGGATTCCTCGACCTCCTTGCGAGCGGCATTTCCTTCCTTCACATACTCAATCCGATCCTTAACACTTTTCTTTCCAGTGTTAGAAGCTCCTTCATCAACATCCTCGCCCCCACAATACGCTTTGACCCTCTCATGCAACTCACTCAAAGTCGCAGGTAATCTCATTCTTAATTCCCTCCCCGAATGATTCGCATCGCAGACCCGACATATACATCATTATAACGTATTTGGGATCAATCTCAGCAATTTGATTGGCGATTAATAAAAATCTGCTGTGTAAGTAACAAGACCTTTCTCCCGTCTTTTGCTTAATGCCGATCGCCTCCGCAGCCGCCACCGGCCGAGCTCCCATTGACCCAAATCTCGCCAAAATTTTCTCTTAAAGTCTTGGTACCCCAATATAGAGTTAGCAGGCTGCTGTACAAACCAATCCAAAGCCTGAAGCTCTAAGGTACTAGCAAAAGTCTTGCATAACAAAGCATCGTCCTTGGTCAAAATCGCCATAGTCACCTCAAATCCCGCTACGTGAGTTCTGGCGGTGGTGACTTCCGCATATTTAGATAGAGCGGGCAAACGAAAATCTGTGCTGTCTCGGCCTCTTGAATATATCTAGCAAATGGGGCTACAAAGGAGTCTTTCTCATTATCAACTACACCACCCCTTTCCAGCCTCCGCCAATCTCCTTGCCATCTCGCCCATCTCGCTTCTTGAAAACGTCCTCTTCACCAAAACGACTAACTCCAATACCCTTCCCTTTTCTATCACCTTGGGCTTCTCCATATCATTGAAACTTCTCAACTCTTTCTCGCCATCCTCCGCCTCATTCGACGCAAGATCGCCTTCCTCTTCTTCACACAGAGAGACGACACTTGGGAAGTGTGCGGCCAGTGATAAACTTTAATCTTTCTTCCATTTTCCATGTATTCTCCCGCTTTTCTTTTCTGTGTTCCTTCAATTCGCTTTTGCGACCCGTCTATTCTCGCTTCTACTTCTTTTGGCTTTTCAGGCTCTACTTCCTTTTCTTGCTCCTCATTTACTACAATTACCTCCTTATTTGCTCCCTTGTCTCCCTCTATTTTCGCCGTTAAAATCCCTCGCGGATTGGAGTAGGTTTCTTCTTCATCGCCCTCGCCGCTTGTTGTTCTCAATCAATTGCATGATCAGAGCGTTATGGATCCTCAAACTTTCTTCTTCATTCTCTATTTCCTCCTCTTGTGGTGGCGGCATCACATTCCTTTCTCTCTCGTCGCCAGTATCTCGCTCCGCCTCTTCCGGGATTACTTGCTGCGAGGAAGAAGTATCTCTCGCTCCACCCATACCGATATTCCCAAACCCAGAGATTGGAGTGACAATGTTCCTTCCCGTTACAGTCTTTTGGCCCACTACCATATTCTTCTCTGGTGTTGACATTCTTCCCTCTTACGTAATCAACTGACGAACTTCAACTATGAAAATCTGCAAATCTTATGAAGATTTGAAGATCTTACCCACAAACCCAGAAAACAAAACAACCACCCAGCAATCAAACTTTTCAACACCAACCAAAAAACCTTCAACAATTGCTTCAACTACACACACCCACCAAAAACACGAAAATCCCAACTACTCCAAATCAAATGAACAAAATCCACCACCAACAACAAAAACTTTCACAACTCACAAACAAACCTGCATTTGAACAAAAATTAACATACAACTTCAAATCCACCACAACTTCACGCAAACCCTTTTGCAATCAGGAATTCATACCAACCCAATCAAATGATATTACGCACTCCAACTATTTCAACCCACCAATATCACAAAAATCCAATCGGTTCCAACAATAATTACAAAATACTACTAATCAACTCCAACAACAATAAAAACAACAAGTTCAACTCATAAATTGCAAATACAGCCAACTCAATAGGAAATTCAAAATACCCAATGAATCGTCCTCAACACGAATCCTCCCTCCAGATTTTTCGAACAAACTCCCCTGATACCAATCTTCTGCCGATAAAACTCTAATCCTTGAAGAGAATCAAGTCCCGGCAACGGAACCAATTGATGTTGCCAGGAACTTCCTCAACAAAGAACTCCACCGTTGTAGTCCGATTTTGGTAACTCCGGCTCCTTCTTCTTCGACTAGACCGCACACAATCAAACGTAAACTAGCCTGGGCGGCTCCGGCGTTAGCCCCTCCGGCGTGAGGATAAGTATTGGCTTGGTAAAAGGGAAAAACAAAACAGTATTGAAGGTGGCTGTGTGTGTATTAAGTTGGACATACCTTGACAATGAAGCCTTCATATCTTATTTATACCCTCATCCTCGTGCCTTGCACATGACATCCTCACATTTCATGCCTACTGCCACGTGTCGCCATATCATTGGTCCTTTCATAAAGTAAACCCTATTCACGTGATCATCAATCCCAATGCATAACCGTCTAATGGGTCCCACTTGGTAGATATTTATATGCCGCCTCTGGTGAATATCAACTGAAATCCCTCTCGCCGGATAAGGTCGCTAACCATTATGTCTCGCCTTGCCATCATGTCTCGCATTTAATCTTTATCGCCGCTTCCTTATAATATGTCGCCCTTTACCATCTTGATTTCCCCCTTTCCTGAGAATATTAGCGGGATACTCATGTCTCGCCTTCTTTTACTGGGCCGCCTATATTCTTTTCTTCTTCTTGGGTCGTACTCTATTTTGGGCCCCCTTTGCCACTTTCTTGTCAATAACCTGGGCCAGGCCCACTCCTTATATTTGGACAGCATCAAGGTTGTGTCTTACATCCGTATCTCACATCTAGGTTTTCATAGAGTTCTTTGTTTTACTTCTGACTAGAATAGGTCCTACTTGGGAAAGGGGAGTTGTTCTTGTCGTAGAAGGTGATTAGAACTCGTTTAGTATTTTCATATTTTAGTTTTTCACTTATTTGTTTTTGTAAGGAACAAAAGTTTTTATAGTGAAAAGTTTTTTGGCGTAAGCCTAGTTTGCTGATCACATTGATCAGTAAGCGTAAATAATCCTTGATTTATTTGTTTTTAATTATTTTATTCCGCTGCATTATCTGTGGATGTGTGGACATTTGTGAGACACATCTGTACTCACATCCGTTGTCTGTTGTGTGATTAAAGTTTCCTAGCTATACAAAACTTTCATACACCACAAAAGTTTGTAAAAATACTTTTTAACAAAACTCTCATTTCTTTTCAGACAAAAAAATAAATAATAAAAAAATCTCTCTTTTTATCAATTAAAAACGGTTACTAACTGGTTGTTTAAAATTATCACAGGACATTTTTGTTCAAATACTGTATCCTCCGACCTCGACTACCCAAGTCGAATTCCATCCAAGTTAATCCTAACATTTTAGAGGGACTAGCCAAGTGTGAAAGTTTAGCGTAGTTAAATGTGTGAAAAAATTAATAAAAATGATTCAGAAAATTAGATGTGTACTCAAATGTGTATATACATCTGGTTACACAACCAATAAAAACATCAAAAATAAAATAACAAAGAACTTTAAACATTTACTGATTCAATTTTAGCAATTAAGACTTTAAGCTTAATAAAGATTTCACTATTAAAAGATGTAAGTTAAAGAATTAAAACCTAACTAGTGAAATAATAATATAATCAAAACACTCAAGCAAGTCCTAACCCACTACTGAACAATGGACGATCTTCCGTGTTCAAGGTAAGTAAGTCTCAATGAACAAACTACAAGAACTTGTAAGAAATATGATACGTGTGTTCAGATGCACACACAACCTAAACAACACTCTTCAAGAATCCGAGTATGAATTATCTTTATGTGTGCAAAATTCCTCTGAAATGCGTAATTGATCTCGTTGATGGTAAGTCTTCTTATATAGATGTGCGCACGAGATTTCTTCAAATCAATTTTCTCCTTGATTCGTGCGAATTGTTTACAAGAAAATAAAAATTGACACTAAAAGATGTATAAACCTATAAGTATTGAGTAGGTCTAGGGAGAAACGCGTTTCTCCATAAGTTATGGAGAAACGGGTTTTTGGATATCCAGAAGCTTTAGGATTGATATCCAGAAGCTTTGAGACGGATATCCAGAAAAAAGATTTGAGACCAAATCCAAGGCCAAGACCAAATTTCTGATCTGGATATCACTTTCACAAGGTTCTGGATATCCAGAACATTGAATATGGATATCCAGAAGCCTTAAAACTTATATCCAGAAGCCAATTCTAAATTTCTGGATATCACTTACATAAGGTTCTGGATATCCTTTCAAAGAGTTCTGGATATCCAGAAGCTTTATAATTGATATCCAGAAGCTTTATAATTGATATCCAGAAACATTTAATAAATTTTTGGATATCCTTTCAAAAGGTTCTGGATATCTTTTCAAAAAGTTCTGGATATTCAGAACCTAATCGAGCCCAAAAGAATTTCGGCTCCAGATCACCAAATTGAGCATGAATCGTCATTATCAAAAGAATTTCTCCATCCTCTCTTCCATGTTATTCTGGTCATGGCCGACCGGATCGACGGCGCCGCCGACTTTCTCTCCTCGCCTACCTCTTCCAAGAAAATTCTGGATATTATGAATTTGAAGTTGATCTAATGGGTTTCGAACTAATTAACATTTTATGATTGTTCATGGCATTGGAGCTACATGATGACAAAAAAAAAAAAGCAAAAATCCATGAAATCCGGTCACAGTAGTAGCAGCTAAACTAAGAAAGCTTTGCCACACAAACATAGTTTCAGTGGGCCTGCAAAAGAGCCGGAGAAGAAGAAGGACGACGGCGCCAAGAAAGACGGCCCCAAAAAAATAATGACCGACGGGGGAACGATGGAAAAAAAAAACCCGTTTCTCCATAAATTATGGAGAAACACGTTTCTCCCTAGATTTTGTGATAAGTATTGTTAGTCTCATAAAAGTTAGCAATCAAGATAATATTTACATAAATAAATGATATGCATTAATTAAACAATATCCTAAATCTATTTTTTTTTTTAAAAAAAAGTCTTAAATCATCTTGCCATAATTCCTTCGCCGCACGATTTTATGAGTTCGAAATCCCTAATAATTCTAACTCTTTCAATCTTCCCCTATTTTGAACTTTCTGGTCAAACAAAGATTTAGCAAGTAAAGCACAGTAATCAAATCTTTCATTAACTCCTTCTGAATTAGATGTGTGCCACACGGTTTTATGAGTTCGAAATCCCTAAGAATTCTAACTCTTTCAATCTTCCCCAATTTTATATAAGATTTGGTTCGTTAAGTTTTTAACGGGGTTAGTCACGTGAATGTATGTGACCTAACTCAGTTAGAAAATTAACGACTTCGTCAAGAGAGTGAGAGCATTGGAAAAATTATGTAATTGAGTGAGGACATTGGAACAAAAATTATATAAATGAGCACATTAATAAAAGGTAAAAATTTAGGTGAGCAAATAAGAAGTTTGGCCATAGTGTTGAACATATGGACTCAAGCCCATTGTTGGATGTTGACTTTGTCTGCCATATTTTGTACATTTCTAAAGTCAAGACATTGATATCTCTCTAAATAAATTTCACTTTAATTTCCTTTTTTTTATTGCTTGTAATTGTTGTACATTAAAAAAAATCAATTTATTGACATTTCTCCATCTGAAATAATTGTATTTGCGAGTCAAACGGTACTCATTCCGACACATGACTATTTAAACATTTTAACAACTTATTCTTCTGACATTAATAATGATATTTACTTATTACTAGGTTACGTACTATCACTTTTTCTTAGTTTGACTCCATTCTCTCACTATTCCTCCTTTTTCTTTCATGGTTGACAATTTTAAAAGTTTAATATAATAATCTAACAATTTTGGAAACGAGACTATTTTTTTTAAAACAAATAAAAAATACAAATGAGAATGAGAATTTATTTTTTTATGAAACAGTGATTTTTGATTTGTTTTGCGACAAACAAAATAAATCCCACAAATGAGAGAGAAAAAGAAACTAATTGAATCATAAAAAAGAAAAAAAAAAACTCCCTTTTCTTAATAAAAGTCACATTTGATTTATCCACATTTGCGAGGAATATGTCTTACTTAGGTATGCATTGCTAATACAATTACAAAATTATATTAAAATTAATTATAAAATTGTAATATTAGTAGGACAAGATCCCATTGAATATAAAAATAATATAAACTTGCCATTTTGGGACGTCCTAAGTCGTAAGTCGAGTGGGACGCCCAAAATGGCAAATTGTCCTAAGTCGGGTGAGACAGGAAGTATAGTGTTAATTTTTTTTATCTGTCTAAATAAATATTGTGTTTTTAAAGAATGAAATATTTTTAGTGTAACTTTACACTAATACAAGCAAGCAAGTAAAGATCAATTTTAACTTAAAAATCAAAAAATAAAAAATAAAAAGATTGACAAGTGAACTGCACGAACAATAGAAATACAATACAGCAACAGCAATAGTTATACTCGTAGGTGATCAATCACTCAGTGAATCATGAATCTATATAAGTCGGGCCGTATGTGTGGCATACAAAAGTCATTACTTACGCAATCACCCAATCATCGGAAATCAGCAGGCTTGCCAACTTTAATATTTTGTTCTGCCAAGTACCCCGTTATCGCATTCTTCTGCCAGCCTTTGAAACTCCTGCACACAGAATTCAGTGTCTGCATAAGTCCTTTTTATCAACTATCTAATAGTCCCTCCGTCCCTTCCCCAAATGAATGTCCAAATTTCATTCTAAGGAATATTTTGTAAATGTGTGTGTTTTATACATTTTAATGGCAAAGATTCATAAATAATCCTGTTATCCACTTTCTAAACATTTAGTTCTAAGAAAATAAAACGAATAGCGAATTTTTTTTTGGTAAAAAAGCGTTTAGGGACAATTCTTTTTTTACAAAAAAGGCATTCTTTTGGGGATACAATTTTCTTGAATTTGGACATTCATTTAGGGACATAGGGAGTACATGAGTCACTATAATTTAGATGATTGAAAGGAATATTGAGGCTACTGATTGTTCAATTATAGGCAAAGTGGAGAAGGGTTTTTTTTTTTTTTTAATCTGATGAGAGGCAAAGGGGAAGCCGGGAAAGTCTTACTTCAGGTCCAGATGAGCTATAATTTCTCCACCAGGGAAAGCTTCTTTTGTGGCATCATATGCAGCTTTAATTGCTTGTTTCCAAGTCCCTCTGATTTCTGTACTCTTTTCGACTTTTGACTGCCCAGGATCCTCCATTGGCAACGAGTATCCGGAGAGGAGGTGGCCCACCCAAGCACCTTCTTTTCTGAAGTTGGTTAAAAGAATCGTTAATTAACACCATGAGCGTATCATGGCAGAAAATGTCTGGTTATGCATTTATTTGTTATCATGGGATAAGTATTTCAATGTGCAAGTATAATCTGAAGGGGGAACTGGTGCATATGTAGTAGCCCCTGGTTTACAGTGATAACTTACAGAATAATATCCATATGCCGTGGTACGTAATGGCCACCCCCTAAACCAAGAAGGACCTTTTTCTTTCCGGAATTACTAGCACATAGGATTAAAAATTGTCAGAATATAATCTGAAGGAATATTATTGAGCAAGATGAAGAAAAAAAAGCAGCGGTTCAGCAATGACAGCTCCATAAATATCATTTACTGTGCATCCACAGGATCTCATGCCATGGCAAGACACGAGTACAGATTAGTGCCAGTTTGTAATCATTAAAACAGGAAAGTAGTACATTTCAATAAGTTCAATTATGCCAAAGCAAACTAAGGCAGCATCAGAGTTCATGAAGGATAAGAGTGAAAATTGATTCAGTTGGGTACCTGTTCCAATTTCCAATAGTGTCACCTCCTCCAAGTCCAAGCCCTTCCCAAACTAACTTCAAGCACATATAATTTGTTAGATAAATTTAGATGACTTCTCTCTGAGAAACTGATGTATGTTTTCTGAGCAAATTAAAATTTAGAAAGAGAGCATAATTAATGTTCAAAGAGTTTCAGGTCGCTTTTATTCAACCTGAGCAATGACTTGAGCAGCATCTTGCCGCTTCCAGCATTCCTCTGTGCTACCTGTGAACCAGCGAAACCAATCAAACAAGTACCTAAACAATCAAACAAGGAAGTACACTTTCGACCCTCGCTAGACAAACTCATATCTTATAGTTTGTTTATATTTTCAGTGACCCCTAACCGTTATATAGCACGCTGGTCTTCTTACAAATCCAAAAAGGAAACCAAAGATTTAGTCATTGAGAGCATAACATCTTCGTATCTCATTTTATGAGAAGAAAGAGTTACAGTAACCATGTGCAGCAACATGAAGAGTTAAAGCCAACAAATATACCCCCTCCGTCCCAAAATGATCTTCCTACTTTTTTTGTTGTTACTACGAATGAACTTTGATCAATAATTTCAGGTTGATTTGATTATCCTAATGAGAATCTAAAACTTGTTATTGATACACCATTACAAATATTTTCAATAACAACTTTTAGATTTTCATTAGCATAATTAAATCAACCTAAAATTATTGTTCAAAGTTCCTTCACATTAACGATCAAAAAAGTAGGAAGATCATTTTGGGACGGAGGGAGTACAAATTAATTTATTAATGAAAATAGGAAGTACTTTCAAGTCTTGCTTCCTTGTTGCCTCACATGAGATTTTTCATAGTATAATGGTGCTTCCAGTCACCCACCACATACACATAAATTCACATATGCAAGCTCAATCAAAACAAACAAGGATACAGAATACAAACATTTAAACGTCTACTCTTAATCTTGGGATTCAAGATTAAACTCAGCAGTCAGCAATCCAGATGATCAAATTGTATAGCAAGTCTGGGAAACTTACCAATCTCCAAAAACATCGTTGGTTTATTTGTTATGGGACCATGATGTGTAGCTTCCAAGGTAATCTACAAAAGATAATGAAATCAGCTCCAGATTACACTTTAGCCATTTTCTATGTTCCGCCAAAACATTAAGCACATTATGTTAGAGCATATTTTTTTACCTCCATGAATTTAATGTCTAACAACAACAACAACAACAAAGCCTTAGTCCCAAAATAATTTGGGGTCGGCTAACATGAATCCTCATATGTCATCGTGAAAAAAATTTAATGTCTAACAATAAGTATTATTTTGCTGGACTAGGATTTGACTTAGCATTAAAACCCATTAAGCATGCAAAGCAAGAACTGC
This sequence comes from Adenophora triphylla var. japonica, assembly GCA_022495995.1. Classification (NCBI taxonomy): domain Eukaryota; kingdom Viridiplantae; phylum Streptophyta; class Magnoliopsida; order Asterales; family Campanulaceae; genus Adenophora; species Adenophora triphylla. The sequence goes on along the minus strand of JAFEMH010001113.1, from coordinate 306,171 downwards.
AGGGGCGGATCTTAGTGAGGGGTGGGTAGGGCTCAAGCCCACCCCAGATTTTTAGGAAAAAAAAAAAAATTTATTATACCCACACACCTACAAGCTAAAACACCAAATATATGGCTCAACGAGGGTACATTCCATCTTTGGCCAGCAAAATGCCTACAGTTGTTCCCCCCATGGGTTGTGTTGATTTAGTCAAAAAGATCAAAACTTTGTGCAAAAGAAGAATTGGAATTTTTAGGTTTCTTAGAAACAGTCACAATCTACTTTACGATTGAAAGGAGCTTCTGATTTTTAATTTTTTTTAATGCAAATAATTTTGGTGTGCAATTAGTTGCTTGATGTGAGTCTCTGAATTGATTTTCTACTTAGAAAACACCTTGTGAATTTATCTCATTTTATCTCATTTTTTGATAATGGGGTTCTGTACAAAAAGATATGTAGTTAGCCTACTGCTTAGATTATTTTAGTCGCACTAAAGTTGTATTGTACGTGGAAAAAATAGGCAAAAAAATAGTCGAACCCCCGTATGATCAAGCCCACCTAGTTTGGAAATCCTGGATCCGCCCCTGAAGAACTGGTTAAGAATGTAATGATTTCCTAACTTGCACCTAATAATATTTGAAGTAAAACTAGGGAGAAAGGAAGGTTATTACAGTCAATTTGAGTAACTGATTTTGAGTAGCGAGAAATTTTACTTTTCAATTGGGAAAGCCCGAAAAACGTACTCGCCTCTTCTATAGGGATGGAGGGATTAGCATATTTTGTTTTTTCTTCCTCAGTTCTTCTCAGCTAATGGTCTTAGAAAGTAAGGAGTGGTTCCGAAATTTGGAGAATCAGACATACTCCCTCATGTGTCCACAAAAAAGAGCTCACTATCTTTTAATATTTTATTAAATGACAAAAGAATGTCCACTTTTCTTTTAGGGTAAAAAAAGATGGATTGTGTCCATAAATTTACTCTGGTTCCACCTCCAATATAATTGTGGATGGAGGGAGACATAGTAGGCGACTTGAGCCGCGGTGGAATCTTAACAAACAGATATAGAGCCTACTTGGGGGTTTGACAAGTCAATCCTACCAGAGCAGCACTGCTCATTTAGGGGGTTTGAGTCAAGCCCTCAAGCTAACTCGCATCACCTACAGCTCCGTTACTTCTTGCCAAACTAATTTGTATTTCGCAATCATTGTTCAAATATATAGATGACTAAAAGCATTAAGCATGAGATACCATTACAAAGATAAAGGAAAAAAAAGTCTGATTCCAAAACAATTGGGGAAAGAAAAACAGACTACATATAAATGTGAACAAAAGCATCCTTAAAATACATGCACGGACACCCACACATATATGCATATTTAAACGCACAGGGAATAAAATTAACAAGAATACCACATAGTGCTGAATATTACCTCAAATTCAGGGACAAGGTTATGAGATTCCGCGATCTTCTTCAAGAGTAGCAGCCACGACCCCATTCGAGGACTAGGAATTGCAGCCCAACCAGGCTTCCCTCCTTGTACTGGAACATCTCCGTCTTTCAAATGTGGTATCCCTAATCATACATTTCATAGACTAATCAAATTACCCAAAAACACTCTCTCTCATTGATGAGTCCATAAGACGTTTCATGTTAGCTGAAACATACCAAATCATTTTGGTACTACGACTTTGTTGTTGTACTAATTCTAAAATCGTAGCGTTATACCTTATGCAAATTACACTAGAGTTATATCTGTCCAAGAAACTGGAATATTGTTCTAGGAAACTAAAAATGGAATTAAATAATACTATGCCTTGACTTTCTACACATGCTGAAAAAGGGTAAAAGAACAAAAAAACGCAAAACCATTGTACGTTTTAGACAAGTATAATCGTGGACTGCAATACGTTAATGACCGTACCGATGGGGTGGATGGTGAGGGCGGGGCGATTAGAGACGGCGGTGTGCTTACTGAGGAAGATGACCTCGTCGACGACTTCGCCGGTGAGTTTTTCCCAGCGGATGTCTAAATCGTCCTCTTCGACTATACTATTATCGTGCTCCAATAATCTGACGTCTCCATTGGCGAAGCTTCTGATTCCCTGAATTTTTCATGGATCGATTAAAGGAGAAATTGAAAGAATGTGTAATTAAAAGAGAGTCTGACCTGGAAGGAGGTGGCGGGGAGCCAACCATGCATGGCCAGGAGGGCGGCGGCGGGGCCAATCGAGGCCGCATCGGTGGTTGTGGACACAACTAAAGTCACAATTTTTTTTTTTTTTTGATCGCGATCGACTGCAACTTTTTGGATGGTGGCTAAATGGGATTTTGTAGTAAAGGACACGAGCGTACTGAAGGAGAAAAGTAACTTTTTTTTTTTTCAAAAAGTACTTTAAGTTTATCTTTTCGTTCTTAAATAAAATTTTTTTACTTAAGCATCCATAACCTACCTGTCATTTTTAGAAAAATATAATCCCTCTAGCTAATTAATGGGATTTTTATCAATAAGCCCCTATATATATTATATATATGAAGGTGAAATTTATTAAAAAAAAACACCACATTTCATATTCTATTTTGGGGTTCATAAGTTGAAACTCATTTTACCAATAAACCCCTAGCTCTTTTTAAAATATTTCATATCAATTTAAATGGCGTAACTGCCCTTCATTCTCTTCTCTCCTTTCTCTCTCTAATCGCAATTTGCGGGCTCTCTCTCTAATCGCAATTCGCGTTCACCATCTCCTGATCCGGTCAATCCTTAACCCCCCACGGCTGATTTGGTCGTGCCGGCCAGACGTGTTGGTTGGTGGCTGGGTGAAGAAGATGAGGTCCACGACAAATCATCTCGCCGTCGCCATCGTTGGCGGCTTGGATTTTGCAGTAATCCACGCAATCACGTTTGCGATTTAGAGCTGAGCTTTGATTGTTCAGGAGCTTGATTTCGTTAGGGGTTTGCAGCCAAGGTGAGTTTCAAGACAATTTTCATCCGATTTCATAATTATTTTGTGTAATTATTTGTTTGATTGAGTCTTGAAGCTTGCAATTTTAAGAATACATTGTTAAATTTGGTCTAATTTTGCTAGAAAAGGCGGTCTGATAAAAAAATTTGGAAAATATTTGCTAATTTTACTTTTGCCGGATCATACATTTCTGCTATGCTTGCCAGATTAAAGGAAGTCCATATGTTTTTTCCTTTATTGTATAAGCTACTGTTAATCATTTTTCTTCTGGATGAAATGTTGAAGTTTGGTAATAATGATTATTGGACCTGCATTCGCTTTGTATTTTAACATTTTTACTGTATTTTCGTGCATTCGAGCTAGAAATGAATCCTTACAATTAACCAAAGATGATCCTGTAGAACTTTCTAGTTGCAATTATGTTGATGATGAAAACTTGTGGTTTTTACCTTTTGTTTATGTGATTCTCCAATACAATGCTCCTTGTCAAAATTGTTGGTGGCATTTAAGATTTCCTCGTACACTGCTCTACCATCAAAAGTTGTTATAGCAAAAAGATCGATGATTTCTGTACTAGTGTTGCTTACTTCTGTTCGCTGCCTTCTTCTTCTTCTATAAATGATGAAAATCCTGAAGAACGCGCTTAGAAGGAAAGATGCTCCGAGAATGGGGAGTATGATTAGAAGAATGGTGTGGTTGTGGTGGTTCTCTTTCAAACTTTTACAAGATTTCAACCCAGTAAGGTTTCCACATAACCCTTTGTTGCCTTGTAATATAGAAGCATTCAGAAAGACCTTGGTGTTTGGAATGGGACCCTGCAAATCATTATAGGATACATCAACTTCAAGCAGCGAGCACATATTGTCAAAAGCCTGGGGAATGGAACCAGAGAGTTGATTGTGGGAAAGATTTAGCTTCTCCAAGCTCTGCATCCCTAGAATTTCTGGTGGAATCTTCCCTGTGAGCGAGTTATGACTCAAATCAAGTACCTCCAGAAGTTTTAACTAAGCTATTTGAACCGGTATAACATCTGTAAAGTTATTGGTTGACAATTCCAAGTAATACAACGGTGACAAAACCCCAAGATTTGCTGGAACCAACCCACTCAATTGGTTTTCTGAGAGATCCAAATACAAAAGTTCTTTTAGTGATCCAAGCTCTTTTGGTATTGCGCCAGAAAGTTGGTTTCCACCCAAATCAAGTTTCAGCATATGACTCAATTGACCAATTTCATTTGGAATCTCCCCAACTAAATAGTTTGAAGAAAGATTGACTTCTCACATTTGAGTTGCCATTCTGAGCTCTAGGGGTATACTACCACCGACATTGTTGCCCTCTATCCACAGGGTGGACAAGTTTCTGCAATTACCCAATTCAGGAGGAATGGAACCAGAAAGATGATTGTACCTCAAATTGAGACCACTTAAGGAACTTAGGTTACCAAATGATGCAGGGATTTGACCCGTGAGTCTATTGCTGGAAAGTTCTAGGAATTGAAGTGATCTTAATTTCCCAAGTTCAGAGGGAACTGAACCAGATAATTGATTCCCGGCTAGTAGCAAGGTTGTTAAGCTTTTCAAACTCTCAAAAGTTGATGGAATAATACCTGTTAATGAGTTGTCGTGAATCAATAATTTCATAAGAGTTGAGATATTTCCCAATTCAGGAGGAATGGGTCCAGAGAGTTGATTACCATACAAATAAAGATAACTTAGGGAACTTAGGTTACCAAATGATGCAGAGATTTGACCCGTGAGTCTATTGCTGCGAAGTCCTAGGACTTGAAGTGATCTTAACTCCAGGATCTGGTATAAGGCTTCTTACCGGGGCATTCATAGGCGCAACTTCAACAAATATCAAAAGTCTCCATGTGTTTCCAGTGGACATATTAGAGTAAGCACTAAATAACTTGACATTTACTGCCAGTTGTTTTACAAGATGCCTATATTGTTCTTTCACTGAGTACCTTCCAATTCAGTGCTCTAAATATCATCTATTAAGTGCATAATTTTTAACTCAATGTTATCACCAAAATGCTTCTCTGATAATATGAAGTTGGAACTATTTATTTCTCTTATATCACCTTGTGACCATCTTGCTTTACATCTATGACCTTACGTGGTATGTGCGCTTAATGTAGCTCTGAATTTTGAAAAACAGGGATGGCTGAAGTTAGCTAGTGCTCGACACTCCATGGGTGCTTCACGTATCAATACTGTCTTGCTTAATCACAAAGACCATCCAGCTGCTACTGTAACGACCCTAACCCTAGGCACCAAATTCAGTATTATATTATATGCTTTTAAAAATTAATGTTAACTTTATGTGTTCACTTATGTCTTTAATTTCTTATTTTAAGATAAGATGGTTGAGAAATGATTTTAGAATCTTAGAATTTGCTAGAGAAATTAAATAAAGCATCTTAAGGGAAAATAAAAATAGAAAATAAATAAAGTGTAAGATGAAGTTAAAATGTGAGGAATAATGAATTAGAAATGAAGGTTTAAATTAAATGTGGGGAGTCTTTAATTAATAAAGGAGTCAAATTATTTTAATGGGTGGGCTTTGATTTATTTAGAAGAGGGGGGCCAATTCCCTCTTCATTCCAAATCCCTCCAAGTGTCCCCCTCTCCTCCCCTCATCTTACCCTCCTCACTCTCCCCCTCCATCATCCTCCTCATTCTCCTCCTTCTCTTTCTCTCTCAATTTCCATGGAGACCTCCATGGAAAGTATCACCTCCCTAGACTCCTAGCAAGCTCCTTTCTCCTCCATTTCCTAATCCGAGAGTACTTTTGTGATCAAGGCATCTAGGGGAGTTTATCAAGCTCAAGAAATCCTTAATCCATCTCCTATTACAAAGTGAGTTGTTATGATTTCCCTTCTTATGAATGTTCATGAACTCTTATTTGTTGTTCTTATTATGATGATAATTGTGTAAATGCTTTGGAAGCCTATTTGAAGTTGGGAGATGTGTAAATGGCAAAGAAGGATACTCTTGTTCTTAGAAATTGATTTAGAGTGTAAGAAATGGGTGGAGTTAGTTTTAGAGAATTAAACTTGAAATGGGTTAGTGAAATGGGTTGGAAATCTTGTGATAAATAATCTAGGTTTAGGTTATTTGGGTGTAAATGAGTTAGGATGAAGTTGTGAAGTAGGAAAGTTCTTTTGGGTGTTCATAAAATTAAGAGAGATTGATGGAAGGGAAAAGAAATTAAGTAATAAGGGGTTAGAATTCTGGACTAGGCTGATTCGTCACTTGGGCGGTCGCCCATGAGGGGCTTGAGCGGCCGCCCATGTGGCCAGTGGTTGGCGTGCCTATCCTCCCTTCTTGGGCGGTCGCCCAAGTCCTCTTGAGCGGTCGCCCATCCCTCCAGCAACCTCACCTCCCTTGAGTTTCATTTGGGCGGTCGCCCAAGTGGCCATGGGCGGTCGCCCATGGCACCAGATCCTTCACAGTTTCCATTCTTGCTGATTTTACCAACAACCCCGTGGTATGATTCTCAACCACTATAAATTAGTTGAACCTAATCCAAACCGGATAGGAATTAATCCCTTTTAACTTAGCTTAAAGTAGTTCAACTTGGGAAATAGATCGTGAACCTTTATTAAGTTTATTCGAGGTTGTATAATGACTATGTAAGAATGGTTTGTAATACATAGTGGCCTTACTTACCCTATCCTTGGTGATTAGTTAGAAATAGAGTAGAAACCATAGGTTTCACTATTTCGTTAATTGAAGATGAGCATGTATCGCCTTGTGGCTTTATTTTCCCAATTTGTTGAATTATTGAGTTTGGTGGATACCTTCATATCCTAAGTATGGATTATTTGGCAAGTTGTTATATTGCATCCCGGTGTGGATTATTTGGTATATGATTATATTTCATCCCGGTGTGGATTATTTGGTATATGATTATATTGTATCCCGGTGTGGATTATGTGGTTATATGGATACCTTACTTGGATTTATATTCGTTAATGGTATTATGCATAGTGTATTACATGAACTGTTGCACTATAGTATGGATGTAACATGAGTATATTTTACCATGTTGTTCTATGATTATCCCCTTTGTGGATTATTTCAAGTATCTATTATGTGCTTGAACGTGTTGATATTCGGGGGTATAATGGAATTCAATCAATTACTGATTTGTTTTATAAGTGATTGAAGGTTCATTATACACTGGGACCGTCCTCTCAGTGCACCAGAGTGGGGCACATGTAAGCTCTTGTATTGAGCAATAAGGAGCCTTTACATACTGCTGCGATTTGGTGTACCGGTGGAATGCTCTGTATGAAGCCAACGGCTTTACAGTAGCGATGATATTATATGATACTCTGAATAAGGGTCATATAAGTATCCTATTTTCTTATATGGATCTACAGGGTATGAGACCTATAAGCGGTGAATGTGCATGGGGGCAATTCACCAAAGAGTGGAGTTTTACTCCCACGTTGTACGACTTATTGTTCAGACGGGAAAAGGTAAAATGAGGTAACGTAAGGTGTTTACCGCTTTCATAATGTGTTATGTGCTACCATGCTATGTGTTGCATCTTACTTGGCATATTGCTGCATTCATAATAGCTTGCTGAGATTTATTCTCACCCTCTCCCTTCTTGTTTTAGATCGTGCTGAGACAGGTGACTTGAACCAGTGAGGCCGGGGATAAGAGTTTGGACTTTGCATTTGGGGACTTGTCAGGTTAAGCATAGGAGTTGGTTGTTAGGAGTATTTATTAAGTATTCCTCTTTTGAAATTCGTATGGAAAACTCTTTTGTTAAACAATGTTAATTAGGGTTTTCAATGTAATTGATCAGATTATGGTTTATTAAAAGTGGTGGTTGGATTTCCTCCTAGTGGAGATATTATTAATTGATTTTTATTTGGAAATTTGAAAAGTGGTTTTCTTTTAAAGGCAAGGAAATGTTTTAAAAGAAGATGGGTTTTCTTAGATTGAGCCTCTCCAGCTCGGGACACGCGTAAGGTTCCGGGTTGGGGTGCTTACAGTTGGTATCAGAGCTTAGTTTAGAGGTCAAGGGTAGATGTCTAAACTAAGGGGGAATGTGTGGAAATTGACGCCGAGTGTTTAATGCAGGAGTTCGTTCTAATGGCCGGAAGCGAGGATGATCAGCGAAAGGTTCTAGAAAATGAAGGAGATATGGGTATAGGTGGAATTCAGAATGAAGAGATGATGAAATTATTCAGGATGTTTGTACAAGATATGAAGACTATAGGATCAGTTCCGAATCAACCTGAGGGATGTCAAAGTAATGGATTGGAAAAAATTGTGAAGATGAACCCACCGAGCTATAATGGAGATCCGGATCCGTTAAAGGCAGAAAAATGGTTAGCAGAAATAAATAGGATTTTTGAGGTTATAGAAAGTCCCAACGAAGAGAAAGTTAGGTATGCCGTGTTCAAACTTGAAGGTTTAGCTGATCAGTGGTGGCAGATATTGAAGGGAAGTTGGGAGCGGGATCATACGCCCCAGACTTGGGATAATTTCACTCAACAGTTCGAGGATTATTTCATTTCAATGGTTACAAGGGACAAGAAGGAGATTGAATTTTTAGGACTAAAACAAGGGAACATGACGGTGAATCAATATTCAGTCCGGTTTGAGGAATTAGCTAGGTGTTGCCCTCATTTAGTATCGCATGAGGCGAGAAGGGTTCAGAGGTTTGTAACAGGTTTGAGGAGTGAGTTTAAGAAGAAATTAGTAATTGATGGCTTCACCAATTGTCGGACAGTCATAGAGAGAGCATATAAGATCGAGAATAGCATTGAGGAAAATAATAGAAAATCGGAAGGTGGGATTGGAGATGAGCCAAAGTATCTAGGACAAGGATCCAAAATCATTAGAGATCAGCCAAGGGCTTTAACTTCAGGAAGTGTGAGAGAGGAACTAGTGGTAGCTTCTTCGTCTAGGCCAATACCCAAACAGTATGGGATGAATTGTAAATATTGCAAGAAGATGGGTCACTCTGAAGACAGGTGTTGGAGTAAGCAAGGGAAATGCTTGAATTGTGGAGAAATGGGGCACTACAGGAAAAATTGTCCTGTATTTCGTCAGAGGTTAGCTTCGGGTGCCGGTCAAAGGGGTCAAAGAGGTGGTATCAAAAGAGATAAGGAAGGGAAACCAAAAGAGAAGGTCCAAGGTCAAGTATGTGTTTTGGGTCCGAGAGAGATGGATTCCCCAGAGGTCACTAGAGGTATATTCCCTGTCTCAGAAGTTAGGGGTCATATTTTATAGATCCTGTTTCATATCATTATGTGTGGCATAGCGTTTTGCTTTTATGTGGTATACATTGTTTGAGATTTTGTTTTATTGTTAGAGGATTCTGCTCTTATGAGAGAATACCTCGAACCTTCTTTGGTTTACCACGATGGTGATGTGGTTATGGCTGAGCATGTATTGCCAGTTGAATTGGTATAATTATTAATTTATGATTTTGAGATATATTTGACCTGGAGGGTTAAGTAGTTGCTATATAATAGTAGACTATCATAATAAGTGAGTCTCCTTTTTCCATGCCTAAATTGCTCATATTGGTATTCGACATAGGTAAACCTTAATGTGAAATTCTTGTTATATATGGGTATTTAAGGTGAAAATTTTGCATTAAGATGTGAAGGGTAATTGGTATATGTTAGACTTGCATAAGAAGTCTTTTCACAATTTTTATGTGCTAGTTGTGAGTAAATGATAAATGTGCTCCCGTCGGTATATTTCATGTGTTGGTTCTGAGTATGATAAGCAAAATTTTAAACCCTTATCTTGATGACTTTAGGGTAATTAGAATTGAGGATCTCTTTGTTAAATAAAGTTCTGGAAAAATCAGTTGAGAATTGGGTTAATGATTCCTTGGGAGGAGTCCCTGCATGCAAGTTTGACTAGTATGAGTTGGCTCGAGAGGATTTCAAATTTTGGGTTCTATAGTCTTAAACGCGGATGTTACCATGGATCTTGTGAGGATTGAGTCTGTGATCTTTGCGTTGGCAAGTGCTACCGAAGAAATTTAAGGAATTCTTAAGAATTGTAAAGTCGTTGCTTTGGTTGACTCTAAAGGACGTATGAATGGTGTAGGATGTAATGAGGATGAATCTTATTGTTAGTGGTGGAGAATAGGTTGGCTTTGGACCCAATCCTTACCTTACCTAGTGGATGTGAGAATCTTGTGAAATTTTAAGTGTACATTAAAGGAAGATCAGGGTGTAGTGTTATGCAAAATGGGAAAGTGATAGCGTATGTTTCGAAGAAGTTAACTTAGATAGAGCGGAATTTTCCTATCCTTTATCGGGAGTGGTTACAATTGTTGGTGTGATTTAAGTGAAATCTTATCTTTTGAAGCTCCCTTTTTGGGGTTAGTTACCGATCCTAAGAGTCGAAGGATTTAGTTAGTCGAAAGGAAGAGATTTGAAGACTATCCAAATTCTGGAAGAATAGGTTGTGTTTGTGTGACGGATTTCCCTTCAACTTGAGAAGTTTAATTTACCTTAGCGAGTTTGCGTATAATAGCAGTTATCATTCTAGCATTGAGATAAAACCGTATGAGGCGTGGTTCAGGAAGAGAATATCAATCTCCAATTTGTTGGGGTGAGGTTGGTGAAGCAAGACCTAAGGTAATTTAGCGCCAAAGTTTGTTAATCCGTTTGAAGTTTTTAGAAAAGGTAGGTGATTTGACTTATAGACCGACTTGGAGCAGCTTATAGAGTAATTGAAGTTTAAATGTAATATCGTAATGTATTTAACGACATAAGCTGTAATACTTTTTATTTAATTATACTTTCTTTGAGGTCGTGAAAATTCGAGTTGGTGATAATTGTATGGTACTCTTGGAATATTAAGTTGTAATATCGTGTTATTAACGGAGTTAGAAATCTTGGAAAAGAATCATAACATGGAAGAGACTAATTGGGAAGTGAAGTCCTAGAGTATTCGGGTTTATGAAAATGTATAGTAGAATCATGCCATTGAGAAATCTAATTGAAAATATTAAGTTAGAATGTGGGAAAGGTAACCTTTGCTATTTGAATCTTAGGGTAAGTGACAATCAAATTCGGGACGAATTTTCTTTAAGGGGGAGTGAGTGTAACGACCCTAACCCTAGGCACCAAATTCAGTATTATATTATATGCTTTTAAAAATTAATGTTAACTTTATGTGTTCACTTATGTCTTTAATTTCTTATTTTAAGATAAGATGGTTGAGAAATGATTTTAGAATCTTAGGATTTGCTAGAGAAATTAAATAAAGCATCTTAAGGGAAAATAAAAATAGAAAATAAATAAAGTGTAAGATGAAGTTAAAATGTGAGGAATAATGAATTAGAAATGAAGGTTTAAATTAAATGTGGGAAGTCTTTAATTAATAAAGGAGTCAAATTATTTTAATGGGTGGGCTTTGATTTATTTAGAAGAGGGGGGCCAATTCCCTCTTCATTCCAAATCCCTCCAAGTGTCCCCCTCTCCTCCCCTCATCTTACCCTCCTCACTCTCCCCCTCCATCATCCTCCTCATTCTCCTCCTTCTCTTTCTCTCTCAATTTCCATGGAGACCTCCATGGAAAGTATCACCTCCCTAGACTCCTAGCAAGCTCCTTTCTCCTCCATTTCCTAATCCGGGAGTACTTTTGTGATCAAGGCATCTAGGGGAGTTTATCAAGCTCAAGAAATCCTTAATCCATCTCCTATTCCAAAGTGAGTTGTTATGATTTCCCTTCTTATGAATGTTCATGAACTCTTATTTGTTGTTCTTATTATGATGATAATTGTGTAAATGCTTTGGAAGCCTATTTGAAGTTGGGAGATGGGTAAATGGCAAAGAAGGATACTCTTGTTCTTAGAAATTGATTTAGAGTGTAAGAAATGGGTGGAGTTAGTTTTAGAGAATTAAACTTGAAATGGGTTAGTGAAATGGGTTGGAAATCTTGTGATAAATAATCTAGGTTTAGGTTATTTGGGTGTAAATGAGTTAGGATGAAGTTGTGAAGTAGGAAAGTTCTTTTGGGTGTTCATAAAATTAAGAGAGATTGATGGAAGGGAAAAGAAATTAAGTAATAAGGGGTTAGAATTCTGGACTAGGCTGATTCGTCACTTGGGCGGTCGCCCATGAGGGGCTTGAGCGGCCGCCCATGTGGCCAGTGGTTGGCGTGCCTATCCTCCCTTCTTGGGCGATCGCCCAAGTCCTCTTGAGCGGTCGCCCATCCCTCCAGCAACCTCACCTCCCTTGAGTTTCATTTGGGCGGTCGCCCAAGTGGCCATGGGCGGTCGCCCATGGCACCAGATCCTTCCCAGTTTCCATTCTTGCTGATTTTACCAACAACCCCGTGGTATGATTCTCAACCACTATAAATTAGTTGAACCTAATCCAAACCGGATAGGAATTAATTCCTTTTAACTTAGCTTAAAGTAGTTCAACTTGGGAAATAGATCGTGAACCTTTATTAAGTTTATTCGAGGTTGTATAATGACTATGTAAGAATGGTTTGTAATACATAGTGGCCTTACTTACCCTATCCTTGGTGATTAGTTAGAAATAGAGTAGAAACCATAGGTTTCACTATTTCGTTAATTGAAGATGAGCACGTATCGCCTTGTGGCTTTATTTTCCCAATTTATTGAATTATTGAGTTTGGTGGATACCTTCATATCCTAAGTATGGATTATTTGGCAAGTTGTTATATTGCATCCCGGTGTGGATTATTTGGTATATGATTATATTTCATCCCGGTGTGGATTATTTGGTATATGATTAGATTGTATCGGTGTGGATTATGTGGTTATATGGATACCTTACTTGGATTTATATTCGTTAATGGTATTATGCATAGTGTATTACATGAACTGTTGCACTATAGTATGGATGTAACATGAGTATATTTTACCATGTTGTTCTATGATTATCCCCTTTGTGGATTATTTCAAGTATCTATTATGTGCTTGAACGTGTTGATATTCGGGGGTATAATGGAATTCAATCAATTACTGATTTGTTTTATAAGTGATTGAAGGTTCATTATACCTGGGACCGTCCCTCTCTGGCCACAGAGTGGGGCGTGCAAGCTCTTGTATTGAGCAATAAGGAGCCTTTACATACTGCTGCGATTTGGTGTACCGGTGGAATGCTCGTATGAAGCCAACGGCTTTACGGTAGCGATGATATTATATGATACTGAATAAGGGTCATATAAGTATCCTATTTTCTTATATGGATCTACTGGGGTATGAGACCTATAAGCGGTGAATGTGCATGGGGCAATTCACCAAAGAGTGGAGTTTTACTCCCACGTTGTACGACTTATTGTTCGAGACGGGAAAAGGTAAAATGAGGTAACGTAAGGTGTTTACCGCTTTCATAATGTGTTATGTGCTACCATGCTATGTGTTGCATCTTACTTGGCATATTGCTGCATTCATAATAGCTTGCTGAGATTTATTCTCACCCCTCTCCCTTTACTGTTTTAGATCGTGCTGAGACAGGTGACTTGAACCAGTGAGGCCGGGGATAAGAGTTTGGACTTTGCATTTGGGGACTTGTCAGGTTAAGCATATGAGTTGGTTGTTAGGAGTATTTATTAAGTATTCCTCTTTTGAAATTCGTATGGAAAACTCTTTTGTTAAACAATGTTAATTAGGGTTTTCAATGTAATTGATCAGATTATGGTTTATTAAAAGTGGTGGTTGGATTTCCTCCTAGTGGAGATATTATTAATTGATTTTTATTTGGAAATTTGAAAAGTGGTTTTCTTTTAAAGGCAAGGAAATGTTTTAAAAGAAGATGGGTTTTCTTAGATTGAGCCTCTCCAGCTCGGGACACGCGTAAGGTTCCGGGTTGGGGTGCTCACAGCTACATCATTGGAAGTAAATCATCACAATGGTATTATATTGCTTATCCTTCTTCAGTAAATTAAAATTCGGGTCAAGGCACAAAAATATTTCTTCTGCATACTAAATTATGTTGCTAAACGTCGACTACAGTAATATGTACTTACACATTGCATTCATATAAACAATTCATTTCATTGTCGACTTCAGTGTCAGGAAAGAACCAAGCCATGCGTGAAACTGATTATTCCATTTTATCTTGCCGGCAAATGATATCCCTATCATGAAGCCACCTCACTTCACATTGTGCAAATGGAAATCCACTAGTAATGCAAATTCACCAACCGGGAAAGCAAAACTTGAAGAGGACAATTTGATGAAGAAAAAAGGTAGTAGTCCAGAGGTTCAGCATCAGGGTACAAATGGAAATCCACTAGGGGTTTGTTTACTTTGTTCGTCAAAAGGGTTTAGTGGATTTTTTGGGTTTAGAATGGGAAAGTTTTACTCATCGTCAATGTTTATTTATGTGAATAACTGTTCGATGTTTTTCACACTTCTAAATCTGAGAGTTCTGTTTTATAGTTATTTATGAATGTGAAATGGTTTGGTTTTTGACCTTTCTAAACAACTGTAAGGTCAATTTCTCAGTTATAGTTATGAGTGTTATTTTTGTGTCATTCCTTTAGGACAACTGTAGAACAAGTTTCACGGTTGTTGGGTTTGATGTAAATAACTGTGTAATGATTTTCACAGTTATTGTGCATAACTGTGAATTCCATTTCACATTTATTTTTATGTCATTCCTTTAGGACAACTCTAGAACAAGTTCACAGTTGTTGGGTTGGATGTAAATAACTGTGTAATGATTTTCAAAGTTATTGTGCATAACTGTGAATTCCATTTCACAGTTATTTCTATGTCATCCCTTTAGGACAATTGTAGAACAAGTTTCACGGTTATTGTGCACAACTGTGAGGTCAATTTCTCAGTTATAGTTATTTATCTGTTATTCATGATTGTTTGTGCACAACTGTGAGGTCAATTTATCAGTTATGATTGTTGAGGTCACTTTCTCAGTTATTGTGCATAACTGTGTGATAGATTTCACTGTTTTTATGTCATTCTTTTATAGAACAACAGCGAGGTCTATTTCACAGTTGTTGGTTGTGATGTGAATAACTGTGAAATGTTTTTCACACTTCTAAAACTGTGAGGTCAGTTTCACAGTTATTTATAAATGTGAAATGGTTTGGTTTTTGACCTTTCTAAACTGAGAACTGTGAGGTCAATTTCACAGTTAATTTGGTACTTCACTTTCTCAGTTATTGTGCATAACTGTGTGATAGATTTCACTATTTCTATGTCATTCTTTTATAGAATAACAATGAGGTCTATTTCACAGTTGTTGGTTGTGATGTGAATACTGTGAGGTCAATTTCTTAGTTATGATTGTGAGGTCACTTTCTCAGTTATTGTGCATAATTGTGTGATAGATTTCACTGTTTTATGTCATTCTTTTATAGAACAATTGTGTAAGTACCCAAATCCGGATCGTCAAAATCCGTTAGAAAGTTAACCGAAATCCGTTAACTGGCCCGCTCCAGGTTAACCGGAACTCGTTAAACTCCCCGTTGCTGTGCCAACGAGACGTCTCGGGACTGCCCCGTGCATCCCGACGTCGAACCGTACTTAGCACGTGACATCTCACGTAAAAGTATGGCTTTCCCTGAAAAACGCATTTTCCGGCACTTTCCGGGGGCGTTTCGGACATTTCCCGGACTGTTATTTTAAAACGGACAAAACCGGGACCGGGGAACGAACTCCCACACTTCTGGTGAGTCACAGGACACGTGTCCTGCATGCCACCTCCCTCTAGTCACTCGTCAATCACAAATCAAGGCCAAAAGACCAAAATACCCCTGGTTTGCAAGCCAAGTCCGGCCGGACCGGACTCACTGTGCAATTTTCCTGAAATTGCCAGCAAGTCCCCCAGATTTCCAAAATTCCCAAAACCCCGAAATTCCCCCCAAGTCCCCTGGACTCCTACCGCAATTTTCACCCTATAAATAGGGTTCTTTGTCAAAGGCCAAGAGGGATGAAAAAACACCAAAAACTCACATACCCCACGGTCCAAACTGGTTTCCACCCCTTCCGAGCTCCCGTTTTGTCTCGATTCGCGTGAAACCTTCGTATTTCGATCAAATACGCACCCTACAACTTCGAAACAACCTTTCGAATAACTTTCCGTGTCCCGTGCACACCTCCCGAGCCAAAGGAGTCGACCCTAGCCATAGGTATAACTCCTCTCTCTCGAATCTTCCGTTCCGTCTCGGTTTACGCGCCGGTCGCTATAACCATTTCGAACGTCATTGTCAAAATGTAGACGCCTCCGTCTAAGCGGGGTCCGATACGTTTTAGCCCCTCGATCCTCTTCTCTTTCCGTAAGAGAAGTAATCACGGGTTAAAACGGCGTTCCGACCCCGTTCCGTTTACTTTTACGTTATTTACAATTCCGAGCCGTTTGGCCTCGTTGATCGTCATTTACAGTTCCGAGCCGTTTGGCCTCGTTGATCGTCATTTACAATTCCGAGCCGTTTGGCCTCGTTGATCGTCATTTACAATTCCGAGCCGTTTGGCCTCGTTGATCGTCATTTACAATTCCGAGCCGTTTGGCCTCGTTGATCGTCATTTACGATTCCGGATCGTTTGATTCCGTTGACACCGCTTTAAATCGCCATCATTTACTCACCCGATCCGTTTGGATTGTGATAGTATTTACTTTTCAAAAGTCCGAGTCGCAACCCGATTCGTTGATCGCATATCATTTAATACGCATTTTTCCCGTAAAAATCGTTAACAATGTAATGCCCGGTTCAAAACCGGAGTTCGTCCGTCGAACTCTCTTTCAAAACGCGCGAAATGACGTTTGCCATTACATCTTCAAACTCAAAGCCGCCATTTGACACTTAAAATCATTTAATACGCATTTTTCTCGTAAAAATCGTTAACAATGACTCATTTCAACTCAAAGTCGACGTTTGCCACGCAAACGCTCATTTCAACTCAAAGTCGACGTTTGCCACGCAAACGCTCATTTCAACTCAAACCGACGTTTGTCATTCAAACGCTCGTCTTTTCAAACAAAGTCACCTAATCAACGTTTGTCACTCAAACCAAGATTAAAGCTTGTCATTCAAGCCCCCATTTCAAAACACACACACACACACACACATGATTTCGAGAAAGGTAGAAAGACTCGTCATGCGAGGCGTTTCTGAGGCGATCTCACACTCTACCCGAAACGTAACCCGACATCCCGAACCTAACAATCTCACGGTACAAAAAGCTTTTTACTCGTTTTTCTTGCCAATAAAAATGACCCCCGTTTTCAAAGCCTTTTCCTAAGTTTTTGCTACCAATAAAAACGACACCTTTTCACAGTAGCCGTTTCTCAACGTTTGGGCTCAAATACAAAACCGCGTGGCGACTCCTCATTCTCGCTTCCTTCCCGTGAAGCGAGGTCTCGTACACCAACCCCGCGAAAGACAACCGCCTTTTCCGCCGCGCCGCGCGCGAAAGATCGGGTAATTTCGATTGGCGACTCATTGGGGAAAAGATACTTTTTCAAAAGCGCCAATGTTTTCTAAAAAGCCTTCCGTGGGTCAAACTTTCGTTTACCCTTCCTCGTTTCGTGTGTGTGTTACTTTAAACCTCGAACGGTTTTTTTTTTTTTCAAAAGGCATTACATTGTCGACTTTTTCAAAATCTTACCATGTTTGTGCATCCCCATTCATGTTTGATTTTCATGCCGTCTTTTGAACCTGTGCATCATAAATTCTTTAAGACACATTCTAGAAAAAAATCTCGGTTTTACTCGTAAAAAAAGAATTTTAGTGACCACACACTACGCGCACTTGCCGCCTCGGAACACCGCACTTCACGTGCACTTGCCGCCTCTCGGTACATCTGCACACTACAACCCCTAACCCGGGATGGCCTTATCGGTTGCACTCCGATTGGTCTCGCGTACACCTTTCGGGGGCGCACTGGGTCATCCCAAACATCCCATCCTAGCCCGCGTGTAAGCCATGCACTCCTTTGTGTCACACTTTGTCCAAGACCCCGGTTGGTTTGGCTTAGCTCGTGTCATAAAGCCTAAGTGCATGTTTTTCACCCATTGGGCCCCCGCTCCGAGTCAAGCTCGAGAGTTTTAGACCAAAGGTCGTTCCCGACCCGAAGTCTTGAGCTTTTCGGCCTTGACTTTGACGCGGAGCTCTGTAGAAAAATATACAGAAGGTTCAATGTGACGCCGCTGTCCACCAAACCTCGCCGTATGCATGGTGCCGGCCACAACTTGGCCAACGCTAAAAGCTAAAGGTCTCTCGCACAAGCGAGTCGGGAGAGGTCATGCCCAAATTTTGGCACGACTCCCGCCTTAACTTAAGGACGTTGACCTCGACCAGTGGCCCGTACGCCGCACACGTCGAAAGTTTGCGTGATCGGCTAGCCTTAAGTTCACTTTTTCCTTTGTCGGTGGAACTCGCTTGCCTTATCGGACCTCGCTCGGGATAGTCCGTCCCGAGAAAGATGATCTACAATGGAAACGAGGGGCTTATAAGCGTAGTGACGAGATCCACCGATTAGAGCTCTAGGATTAGTTGCGAAAAAGAAGACACGCTCTTTTCCAACCAATTAGGACTACGAGAAAACGCGCTTTAAGTAAACTTTAATCGGTATCGCACATTGCACAAGCCCGAAAACCTTGAGCCAAATGCCCTTTTCCGAAGCTTCCAAACCCTTCCTTTCGTTCCCTATAGCGAGCGTAAAGTGGTTCGATTTCCGGCCGCCGCCTTGCCAGATCACAAGAACGGCAGCTGCCGACAATTCTTCGGTTCCTCGCCCTCACCAGTAATTTCCGACATGTCTAGCTCACCGAGAAATCGTGACGGGAAGGACCCCGCCACCGGTAATGTATATGACATTGGAAGAAGCCATCCGGGCTTGTGGAGGTTCACAAGAGGCAGTAAAGAAGATCGCCAGAATTTCGTGGTACGCCTTTCCGAATGAGCGTGGTATAGCGGCCTATCCCCGTCGAGACGGGCATTTTTTTGTCCCGGTAGAGGATGACGATTCCCCAAAACCAGCTCACCAAACCTTCAATCAGTTCCTCCCCCGCCAACTTACTGGATGCCTTCCAACCAAGGAAACAAATTGGCCGACCTAGGCTCCATGTTGCCACTTCTCGAGCAACCCCCGTCAATTTTGGTCGCCCATGCTACACCCATCACTTTATATCACTGCACCGCCGACCATCTCAGATGCCAATATCCTCGCACCCTCCCGGTTCGTCCCGTCGCCTATACATGAATCCTAAACACCGGGGACAAACCCCGACATAGCTTCGTAAAAGGCTCCCGTATATTCTCATATACCAAGCCTTCCACCTCCAATCACTACCGCTCACGTGGTAGCACCCGGCGCCGAGCCTCTGTTGGGGCGATCCACCACTGGACCCAACCTTAGCCTCGGATGGTCGAGCAAATGAAAGACTCCAGAAAGCCACCATGAGCAAATCTCAAAGCAGAAACGCTCAAACTACCGCGAGATCCGGGAATGGTCACGCCTCTCCTCGCCAAGTTCGGAATCGCAGGAGATGGACCGATTCGATGGAACCGAATGTCCTCAAACGCACGTCGACACTTACGTTCTCGGCATGAGAGCAAAGGAGCAACCCTCCAAAGAAATGGCCGACCACTTCCAAAGATACGCTCAAAAGTTCGGCCACATTACGATGGTTTCGAGGGTCAAGCTCGCGGACGCCACACTGGGAACAGATCGGTAACATCTTCCTCGAACGGCATGCATCCAACTTAGAGTGGGAAACAAGTCGCGAGGACTTAATCACCACCGAGCAGTAAAGCGGATGAAAGTGTTGGAGAATTCTACAAGAGATGGAGCCGGAAACTCTCCGAAATCATGGAGCCACTCTCCAAAGACGAATGATGCGGATCTTCAAGTCTTGCTTCGAGACCGTCCATCGAACTCTCATCGCCACAATTTCTTCCTGCATCTCCGGCCATGGTCAATGCCGGCTCACGCTTCGAGAAGGATCTCAAGGAAAAGTTGGCTACCGCACGCCCGCATACAGATACCGCTCAACAGCCGCATTCAATCCCCGCACCGGCCCCGGCAAAGGGAAAGATACGTCGCTCAACTACGTCCATCGTGGACAACAATCGGGTAAGAAACCTGGGCCCCGCAAAGCAACAGCTTCTACTCGGAGCCGCCGTACACTTCGACAAGTTGGACATGCCACCGAGCAAGATGCTGGAAGGGCTAATCGAGGAGGTCTCCTTAAGCCCGCGGCCAATTACAAACCCAAAGTTCCCGTAGCCAATGCGGACAAGAGCAAATATCGCGCCTTCCATCGTATCACGGCCATACCATCGACAACCTTGTTTGGGGTTACGATACGAAATCCGTAACTTGATAGAAGAAGGCAAGTTAGAAGCGCCCCCGTGGGCCCAATCTGATCTGGGAATCCCTTTCCGAATAATAACGGCGTGAACTCCAGTTAGTGGGTGCCCAAGAAGTGTGCTACGTAACCGGGCTTTCCGCCTCTTCACCGATCCTCCTCTAATGTTCACATCGGCCTACGATGTTTGTGGATCGCTCCGCCTCGCTCGGGAGTACGAGTCTCGAGAAACCTGCTCCGAGCAATCCTCCGAGGAAACGTAAGAAGAAATCCTCTCAACAAAGAATCGAGAGAAAGATACGAAGCCGGAGATACCGGTGTAGGTACACTTGGAGAACCCTCCGGAGGTTCGACTACTAAGTATTGTACTCCGGCCTACCCTCTTTGCCTCCGTGCCATGCGGCTCTAGAGCAAATGTGGGTAGGAAAGCCGAAAAGTCCAAATTCGAAACCGTAATTCCGCACTGGAACACCGGAATACCTGGGATCTTGATAGTCTTATCGCGCCGAAGCCTAACCCTCCGCGGGATCGCCCAAGATTCAACTTGTCCAGCCTTTCCGAGCTCCTGGACCGGTAAAGGAAGATCAAGGTCGGCTTGGCAATCGCACTCGATCAATGTGCTAACCAAGGGCGGCAACCGCCACAAAGCCTCAACATACTCCCCGAGGTTCCAAAGAAAGGCTTTACCTCGCAAGAGGAAGACGGGAAACGGATGGGCCGGGATGACTCTCCTTCTACGGATAGAGACGAGATCTACGACTCCCGCCCGTATGGCAAAGCATGATCACATTCTCGTGATGAAGACTTACCGAGAGACGCCTGGGCACAACGAAGCTCAGACATCACTCTCAAACTCAACACCATATCACTCCCCGAGTATTGGTAGATAACGGGTCCGCCGCTAATGTCCTCCCTCTCAGCATGATGTGAGCTCTCCGCATCCATGAAAGCCATTTGATACCGTCGCTCGGACTATCAAGGCCTACGACAACTCGTCTCGTCCCCATCCTGGGACCGTGACTCGAACTTTGGTTCGAAACCCAAATGGTGCCAAAGAAATTCCACGTGATGGACATTCCATCCGAGTTCACAGCTCTTTTGGGACGCCTCGCTACACCACATGAAGGCCATAGCTTCCACTCTCCATCAATGTGTCAAGTTCATCAACCGACAGGAGATCTCGAAGTCATCCGAGGGGACGCTTCTCATAGGAAACGAAGCCGAGACAAGAGCCAAACGCGTGTCCGCACTCGGTGTGCACCGGGTTACCTCCTTCGAATCAACCAAGGGACTATCTGGGGCAAATCTCATCGAATCCCTCGTAGTCCGGAGATGCTAACTATGTAAACGTACTCGAACAGGCACTCGCGTCCGATACATCAAGTTCAACTGTCGCTTCCAACACTTGGAGTGCGTATTGGAAGGAAACGCCGAATATCGCCATGATACGGCACATAAACCCCGCCTCCAATCGGAGATTTGTCGGCATTCTCCAAACAAACTCTCTCGGCCCCGCCAGTGTGAAGAGGTTTTTGTGATCAAGGTCAACAAACACCGCCATTCTCGTGATGAATGCATGGAAGTTGTATGGGACGTCCTCCACGAGGAACTACCCGCCGCACCCCTCTTCTCCAACGAAGAGCATGATGTTTTCCTAGCCGCTCCAAAGAACGCAACCCGACGCAATACGTCCCTACCACCTCGGATCGAGCGATCGGGATGACGATGAATCTCGGGACTCTCCGGAAGTCGAGGACGCGAGCTGCACCCGCAAGCGTACCTCCGCATTCACATGCTCGCTTTGAGGACGGAACTCCTTCCGATCAGTCACCTACGACCAAGGTTCCAATACCATGGAAATTGTCAAGCTCAATGTCCAAGATGCATGAGCCTATCCGATAATTGGAAGCACGTGATTCACGCAACGAGGAATCCTCTCGATCAAGTGAATGACGATGACTTCGTCAATATCATCTATTCCAGATATCCCGATGAAGCCAAGTGACCCCGTTCTTGTTATCGATTCTCGCAACACCAAGGTCACCCTCGATGACCGCTGCTCACGGTAAACGAGGCATCGGCCAAACGAGCTCGTAGCTCATCCCTACTTCCGAGTACCACCCGCTGCAACCGGCCCGTGCCGTCGCCTGCTTATACCCTCAAGCGCCGCCAAGGCCATGGGCAACAAAGAAAGGAGACCAAGTTCCTCACTCCTCGCTACAAGTCGATCAACCTCGAACGCTTCCACCAGCCCACCCCGAAACATCTCGTAGAAAGTCTTCCCCGCAAGGCGTAGCCGCCTTCCGACACAGAAATGACCACCTCAAAGATAAACATGCTTTAGTTCGATTCGCTCCCAGCCGTCACGGCCCCGGATTCGACATCCCGCTAATCGACCGCTAGCTTTGATAGACTTGGCGATCAAGCGAGATCACGAGACCGTCAACATTGCGAATTCAATACCCCTGGGTCAATCAAGCGGATATGGGCAAACTTCTTGGTGATCGAGATTAAGTGAAGGACGCATGGAATGTCCGGGCCCGACTTCCTTCGTCAATGTAATCCAAGTGTTCCGCCATTCGGGCGATTTAAATGTGATCACGGTTCTCGGACACTAGCCGTGACGATGCTCACCTACTGAGATCAGCCTAGGTCTCGCAAGGAAAGCTCTCATGGAGCTAGCCGCTCAAGAAAGTCGTCTTTGGGATGAAGACCAAGCTCGAAAGACCTACAGTGGACCAAGCCCTTAAAGTGTCACGGGCGGCTTAGGGCAGAAAGCTAGAGGCCACTCTAGATCAGCTTCGACCTCGGAGTTTTGCCTACGGCAACTTCCCGACTACCGTCCTGTTCTCATCCAACCCCTTGCCAACCAAGGGTGGTCAACGGTCCCGATGACCTAGGAGAAGGAACGACACGCCAGAACGAATCCCGCCGCTTACCTTCCCGAGGAAAGCAAGTTCTCTCATGAAAGCGACGATGAAGACGATGAAACCATTCTCTTCCAAGCCGGCATGAAGTCAACAAAACCGACTCCCAAGGGTCCTGGGAGGATGGGAACGGATCATCTCCGCACTCAAATTGAAAGGCCAACTCGTGGAGGAAGGTCTATTTAAAAACAGAGGAGGACTGGAAATTGCCTCGAGCAACTACTCGTGGAAATTCCACAGCCTACAAATGCCTTTCATTTACGTAAACGATCAACCTGGGACAAGAACTACACACATGGGCCGATGTTCGGGAAGCCGTATACTCACCTTCCGACATACCCGCCACTCGTATAAAGCAGAAGAAAACTCTCCCCGATGGAAGTTTACCTAGATCGCCGCACGCAGCTCAAAGAAGCACCGGCTATTCTCACGGGAAGAAACGCAGTATTAACTCGACGCAGCTCCGCCGCAGAAGAAGGTTGATCTCGGGCCTCCAGTGGAGGAAAACTAGCCAACCACGAGTATCGCTGTACCCAACTCTGCATCGCCCGAGTATGCTCAAGAAGAAGGAAAGGAAAGCGATATACCACAAGAGATCAAGGAGACCGCTCGCTTGAGCCGAGAACTCTCCAACCTCCCTCGAGGGTCGGCCCAACGCACGCACAGCTTCAGTGCAATCACTGTTGTGGCACTCGACATTCGAACAGCTTACGTCAAACCGTAGGCTACCTCCCGCAGAGGCACCTAAGCGCATCCCGGGACAATCCGTCAAGCCGCCGAAGCTCCCCGGAATTCATCCACAATCAATGAGTTGAGGGAAGACATGGCCCTACGCTACGAGGAATCCTCCTCTAACTATGGCTCAACTCGTAGCACTGCTCGTAAGGGACCAAACCCGATGTCGCCGTTCTAACCCGATCGGGTCAAATCCACGCATTACCACCTAAGGCCACCAAAAAGCCGACGAGCCGTAATTGCCCGGCCAGCCCGCAGACGCAAGTTCTTGAAAGAGGACCCGATCCTCACTGCTCAATCGCACTCAGCGAACATTTCCCTTTGGCCTCTGCTCACCTCCTCTTATCCTCACAAACTCAAGCTAGAGGAAAGCCTCGGCCCGTAATTATGGTCCCCGTGGACGCAACCCTGCATGAAGTCATTCGATGATCGTAACATCCACTATGGCAACATTATCACCTTCACGCATTCGGGACCTTCCAAAATTTGGGGTCGATCACAATGAGCCGCTTACATCACAACTGCACTGACGAGCGTCGTTCTCTCGCGTGTTGGTAGACGGAGGTTCCGAAATGAATGTCTTGCCCGCCAAGATGATGGACTCTGCTTGACATCAAGCCCACAGATCTTAAGCCTTCGGTCCACACTTGTCAAGGCCTATGACTCTACTTCCGTACGGTTCTCGGGGTTGCTACTCTCAACATGCGGTTCTAAGCACGGGTGATCCCCACCGAATTCCAAGTGTTGGACATTCCAATCACTTTCACGGCCCATCCCTGGGCGTCCCCTGGCCGCATCAAATCAATGGCGTGGCATCCACCCTTCACCGGTGCCTCAAGTTCATGCAAGGCAACGAAGCTAACCACGGTCTACGGCGACGGTGTCACCACCGGGGACCAAAGACCAACGACATTCCGGTGTTAGAAATCAAGCATAATGATGACATGCCATTAGCGGATTCACTCGAGACCTCCAAGATCCAAATATGCAACGTGGACCTTCCACTATCTCACGATCAGATTCCTCCCGCCATGAGGATGATGAAACTCATGAACTTCATCCCGGGGCGGGGCTCGGCAAGAGGCCGCAAGGCCGGCACTGCTATTGAAGTCGAGGACCACACCACGGCCCGGGGGCTTGGCTACGTGCCAACACCGGCCGACATCATGGAAGCCACAAAAGGCTCGCCGCGCACTCAAGGCAGCCACAAAGGGAACCTCCGACGGCGCACACCCAACCTCCGACCTTACGGCTTTGACCTCGCTCATTACTTCACCAAGTGGAACGGCGCGAACCGAGGGACCGACCAGTGGAACCGACAACAGAACGAGGGGACCGACAAGTGGAACCGACAGTACGGAACCGAGGGGACCGACGGTGGAACTGATGAAGATGAGAAAGAAGCAGGGATAGTCAACACCAAGACTACAGGCAGTAATGGAACGGCTAGCACGGGACCTCAAGCGTTTCAGAGGACTCAAAGCTAATCCGATAAGGGGAGCGTTCCTCGACATCACAGCTCTACCTGGACCAACTGCCACCACAGTCCAGCATGAATACACATTCAAAGGAATCCCAGACTTGGAGGAGCAACTCAGGGTACTCTCCATGGGAAACAAGTTGTTCGGATCAGCCGTCGAGGCCACATTCGAGACAGTAAATCCAAAGCAGAAGGAACCGGGAATTCATAGAAGACGCTCTCAGTGGACCGGCTCCAAATACAGAGTCTGTTTGAAGAAGTCATGGAGTTGCCCAACTTGATCGACGGGGCTCAGGCACAACAGCATGATCGCCATGATAGGGACAGCGAGGAGCCAAGCCTCTCGACCCCGCACCCTCATCAAGCATCCAGCAATGCCATCGAAGAATTGGGTAACTTTCACGGGACGAGGGCAAGCCGGGCAGGAATTGGAAGACAAGCCGGGCCCGCACCCACATCTCCCTAAACCCGGTCTCAAACCCTTTGAGTCGAGTCCTTGTCGAGTCCGAGTCCTGCGAGTCATCCAACGGCCTTACGCGGGAGGACTATAATGTTGTAGCCAATCATGTATTCCCATTCTTGTGTAATGAAAAGTCGACCTTTCGGAGTATCCTCTCATTGCCACTTTAACAAGCGATAAGTTAACAAACAACTTAAAAGACGTTAATAACTCAATTGATAAAGAAGCGTAAGACACACTAAACGAACAATACATTAAAGAAGTTCTCGAGCGTGTAGTTGACCAAGAGGACAACCGGGCCCAGTGCCGAAGAGGTTATGACCAAAGTGAACCCTGGGGTCGGTGCAAGAGCCTAAAGAGACACAAGTGGGCGGTTTCTTCGCCGATGCAGTAAAAGGAAGCCCCGATAAACCTCCTCAGGGAGTATGTTGACGTGTTCGCTGGTCATATCGGGACATGCCAGGACTCGATCCCTCAATCGTGGAGCACAGAATTCCCTGGATCCCGAATCCAAGCTGTCAAACGAAGGCTGCGCAAGATCAAGCGAGTGGTCCTTGCAAGTTAAAGAAGAAATTGAGAAAATGCTCCTGAGTTGGTTTCATCGAGTGATTGAGTACCCGACTTGGCTCTCCAACATGTCGTGACGGTCACCAAGGCCAATGGAAAGGTCGAGATCTTTGTGTGGATTTAGGGATCTCAACAAGGCCAGCCCTAAGGATGATTTCCCACTGCCTAACATCGACATGCCGGTCGACACCACGGCAAATTTCGAAGTAAAGTCCTTCGTGGACGGGTTTCTTTGGATACAACCCAGATCAAGATGTCCGAGGAGGATCGGGCCAAGGCTGCCTTCACCACTCCACTGGGGGAAATGCTGTTACACCTGGCCATGCCGTTCGGTCTAAGAACGCCTGGGCTACTTACGGCGGGCCGCACATGTGCTCTTTTCCATGACATGATTCACAAAGAAATCGAAGTATATGTCGACGACATGATCATCCACTCAAGGGATCGAGACATGCAAAGACATGACGTATCCGAGGAAGTTCTTCAACGGACTCGAGAAAACACTCCATGAGGTTGAACCCCGCAAAGTGCACCTTCGGCGTCAAGCGCGGCAAGTCTTGGGGTACATGGTTACTGAAGAGTGTATCGAAGCCGATCCCGGGAAAATCAAGGCCATCATCGACATGAGCCGCCAAACCACTGACGAAGTGAAAAGCTTCATGGGAAGACTTGATACATCGGTCCGCTTCATCAACCGATTGACATCTCTCTGCGAGCCCATGTTCAAGCGATGAAAAAGAATGCCGACATCAAATGGGACTCCGAGTGCCGACGGCTTTCGAGAAAATCAAGACCTACTTGAGTTAATCCCCAGTGCTCATGCCACACGAAGACAGAAGCCACTACTTCCCTCGTATCTCGACAAGAATAGACACGTTTCTATCTGAGCAATGCCGGCACAAGAACGTAAAGATTCCAAGGTTGAGCATGCAATCTACTTCGTAAGCCGAAAGCTTCAAGGAAGTGAACTCGGCTACTCGGCATCGGAAAACCTGTACCGCCTTGGTATGGGTAGTCGGGAAGCGAAACACTACATGCGGTCGCATTCGGTGCTCTGGTCTCCAAAGTGGACCCCGTCCGATATCTCTTTGACAAGCCATCCCTCG
The DNA here is from genome assembly GCA_022495995.1 of Adenophora triphylla var. japonica. Classification (NCBI taxonomy): domain Eukaryota; kingdom Viridiplantae; phylum Streptophyta; class Magnoliopsida; order Asterales; family Campanulaceae; genus Adenophora; species Adenophora triphylla. Next base: position 278,647 of record JAFEMH010001113.1, on the reverse strand, counting down.
ATGCGGCTAGCCAAGTGGTCATTCTTCTGGTGAGTTCGACATCAAGTACATGGTCGAAGAAAATCAACAAAGGGCGAGTAATGGCGAGATCGCCTTGCCGACTTCCCGAGCGGTGAACCTAAGGGTCACGATCCACAATTTCCGGACGACGGAATCTTTTCACTGACAGCGCAAACCGCCGGGCAACTCTTCTTCGATGGGGCAGCCAACAAGAAGGGGAATGGCATTGGAATGCTCCTTGTCGATCCCAAGGGACGAGCATACTCCCATAGCCATCAAGCGAATTTTGAAGCAACCAACAATGCAGCGAGAATACGAAGCTTTGCGCGGCGAGTTTGGAAGCCGCCCTCGGCGCAACATCTCGAGCCGGGATGTATATGGAGACTCGACATTGATCATCAATCAAGTATCCAACAAATGGAAGACTCAGTAGACTCGGCCTTCGTGGAAATACCACGCGTACATGGAGGAGCTCACGCTCGGTTCAAGGACATCTCTTTTCACTATTTGCCAAGAGACGTAGGAACCGCTCGCGAGCGCCCCGGCAACCTCGCCTCTCTTGTCGAAATTCCCGAAGGAAAGCGGTAAAACCCCTCGGAATAGGCGGATGAAACACCCGCCTATTCTTTGTGAGATCGAAAAAGAAAAAGAAACGATCGACGAGCCTGGTACAATCAAATTTACGTACACTCCAAAGCGGAGAAGCTTCCTTCACAAATGAAGATGGAAAATACAAAGAAGGGATCAAAGCCAAAACATGATGGCATTAAAACGCCCGGCATCCATTTCGTCATTCTCGGGGGGTATGTTGCACAAGAAGCGCCACCAAGGGCCACTCCTTCTGTGTAAACCAAGAAAAAGCCGGCGAGTTAATGAACGAAGTTCACAAACGGAATCCCGCGGTCCGCACATGAACACCCGAGCATTGACACGTATCATTCTCCGTATGGGGTACTATTGGATATCAATGGAAATGCATCGCATCCAGTTCGTCCGAAGCCGCGATAAATGTCAACGGTTTTCCAACCTCAATCACATCCTCCTCACGAACTCTACCGCATGACTACGCTACGGCCTTTCGCCACGTGGAATCGACGTCATGGCAAGATCACTCCTCCAGGAGCAATGGTCACGAAGTTCATTTTTGTCGAGCCGACTACTTCACCAAATGGGTAGAAGCCGCATCGTACAAGGTACCGAATTCTAGGAAGGTGGCCGGTTCATCCGGAGAGAACATCATGTGCCGATACGGAAAGTGCCCAATGAGATCATCTCCGACAATGGGACTCATTTCGAAGGAAATTGTGACCAACTACCGACCAAATTCGTAGTCACACGTCACAAGTCTTCTCCTTACGTACCGCAAACCAATGGTGCAAGAGAGGCAGCCCAACAAGACTCTCGCCATGATAATCGAAAGATGACCACTGCAGGTCGGGATCGGCCCGAAAAAGATACATCTAGCTCCTTTCGGGATACCGAACATCGCCGAACCGCCAGCAGTGGGAGACTCCGTTCGCACTTACCTACGGAATGGAAGCCATGTTACCCGTGGAATTGGAAATTCCATCCCTCCGAGTCCTCTTGGAAAACGGGGTCAATGAAGTCGAATGGCTACAGAGCCGTCACGACGAACTTGCTCTACTCGACGAGCGCAGATTGAAAGCCATGGAACACACTCGAGCCTACCGGAGCGTAATGGCACGAGCATTCCGACAAGAAAGTCAAGATCCGAGACATCGAGAGAAGGCGACTTGGTGCTAAAGGAAAAGCCTCCTACGCGCACCAATCCCCTGGAAAGTGGGAGCCTACCCGGATAGGACCGTTCGTGGTACAAAGAATCTTCTCCGGAGGAGCCGCAAGCTCTAAGCGTACTTGGACGGAAACCCTTTCGTTAACCCCGTGAACGGAAGCAAGCTCCGCAGATACTTCGTTTGAGGAAGAGCACGAGTCAACTTACCTTCCCCATACACCGTCCCCTCGGCAAATTAAAAAGTGCTAAAAGAGTAATACCCAACCTGGGATACATTCCCGCTAATGATCCAGGTAAAAACAGTGGTCGCACTTCTTTTGTCTTTGTTTTCTCAAAATCACCTAAAAGTGTCGAACTACGGTGACTCCGAGCCCCTTTAGTCCAATTGTAAAAGGGGAACGTAGTGTACCATCTTTGGTTCGGTCTAAAAAAACAAAAAATATCAATAAGCATCAATTGCTTGTGTTTCGAAAAACTCTTTTCATTTAACCTACAAATTCATAACGGTTAAAACATTCTTTGATGAGTTCAAGCACGGCCAACTTCGACTCGCTACACGCTAGCAAAACTACAATAAAACATTAATCAATTAATGTGTCTCGCAATGACAATGGATGGATACTGACAAAGAAGGTCAACCTAGTTTCCCGTACTAGGTCCTTCATCCTTCTTCCCCTTCCCTTTTCCCCTGGCGAGTGTTCTTCACCTTCGCAGGAAATATTCCGTAGGCCTTCTACCCGGCTCGTGGACTCTTCCCGACGCCTCCGACAATCCCGTGGCTGTCAATACAGCCTCTTTCTCTAGCTCGTCTCGAGCCGCCGCTTCGAGCCATCATCGCAGTGCCATTGGCCTCCCGATAAGCACTTCGCCACATAATCGCCATGGCATCGCGCACGATTCCCGTGGTTAGCCCTCGCTTCGTCCTCCTCAATGTCGAGCCGTCCAGGTGATCGCACCCAACAGCTCGCTCCGTCTCCACAAGATAGCCATCTCGTGTCTCCCCCATACACTCTTCGTACTCGCCCGTATATCAAGCCGACGTAACAAATGCTGCCCTCTCTCCGGTGAAAGAGAACCCTGGCAGGAAAGGACGTGTATTGCCACCACCGGTGACCAAGCAAAGCGTCGAAGGATCCTCCATCCGCAGAGATCCCACCCTCAAAGGTAGCAAAGATAACTCAGATCGCTGGTGGCATCTGCTCCAGCCTGTGCACTCGCCGCGCGTAACCAATAATGGAATATGGGAATGACGTCTCGAGACAGCCCGCACTCCGACGATCAACAGACACTCTCCCGAGCGGTCCTACAAGTCTGTAACTTCCAATGGGGGAACCCACCATCGCAAGTGATGCGTGCCAAGTTCGGCCATCCAGAGCTCCAGCTCGCCCGATTACCCCTATCACCAGAGGACGCCGCGAGAAAGACCAAGCATCACAGGACATTGGCACCTCGGGCATCATCTGCAGCCTCTCCTCAACCACATGGTCGGCATAGCGGACTCCCTCCCCACATGTATCGGCCACCGGTCGCCATCCGGCCTATGCCAGAACGTCTCGCCCAAGACCAATGGCACGATGTCTCTCCACTCCGTTCTGCCTCACCGGGTCGATTACACTGTGATGGCACACACCCCGCAGACGTGAATGTGAACAGAGTAGCAATCACACACAGAGCAAACGCGTCCCCACGCAAAGACGCTCCCCCTCGCCCGGCAAATCTTTCGGGCAAGCCCGAAATGTCAACGTAATCGGAATCCTCAGACAAGCATCCCGTATGCTTCTCCAAACTGAGATACCCAACAAAGACACTAGCTTCTCAATCGGTGGCATGGCCACATACGGAGAAGAACTAGCTTCCGTCTCAGTCCTCCTGCACGGCCCAGGAAATCTTCAAACATAGGAGTGACTTCGTCAGACGAAAAGCCGTACACATTCCTCACTTACGTCCCCGTAACCGAGACGCCGCTTGCTCAAAAGGTCCCACCGGCATGAGCTCCTCAAAGCCCAAACTGATTTAATCCCGTAATGTACCTTCGAAAACCTTTTGTTCTCGCCTCGTGTGGTTCCGCACCCACGATCGAAAGTTGTCCAAATATCGCTCTTGCATCCGAGACGATAACTTGGGAAAAGGAGCCATGTCGTAAGGTGAAGAAAACCTTAAGAAATGGAAAAGAACTCACGGAATGAGCAAAAGCAATGCGCAGCTTTACAAATTGCAACGCTGAACCGCAATTTAAAGAATCTGGAAATTCATTTCAAGTCCTGGGACTCCCTACGCTGACTTGGTCAACTCGCAGCCTACCTTAAAGTTGGAAACATTTCCAAACCATGCCCTCGTTCACCCTTATGAAATCTCGCGTGCTCGCCCGATTTCATTCAACAAATGACAATATCCCTTCCGCCCCGGGCTCGTGCAACAAGCAAATAATTAAAAATTAGTGCATACATGCTTAATTTTTTGACCCGTTCAATTTTTAATGCATTTCTCCTTTTTATTTATTTTTGATTAACCTATTTGCTTATTTGCCAAAAATAACTCAAGGTGATCACGTAATAAATATGCGAAGTACAGTTCCGCCCCACGGGCGCCTTTTTGCAAATACATTTCAAATCAAAATTTGTTCTGACAAATACATGCATTTTGTCTAAACAAAATAATAAAGGAAGAAAGCAAGAAAAGGGGACTACTCGGAGTCACCTTTCGTCATCCGTACACTCGACGGCATCGGTCTTGCGCGTCCGCTAGGATCTGCGCAAACGAGAACTCGCCGAACTCCTCCCAGTAGGGAATAGGCAAAGGGCCTCCTCGGAGTACGCGAACTGAGACTCCCTCTCGCGCCCCAGGGTGCGCGTAAGAAGGAGCTCCAAATCCACTGCCGTTCCGCCCGCGAACCGGCCAAACCCCGTGTGAAGTCCTCCCCACCGCCCGTGGGAGCAGTGCGAACCCTCGGCCTAGACGGCCCCCGATCGCGGACGTCCACGCTCCTCCGGAACCGCACCGCATGAACTCCACGAGCCTCCCGGGCGTAGCGGACCACCCGTCCACCACCCTCACGGCCTCATTGTACGTATGGCCGGATACCTCGCGAACCAGAAAATCATCGTAAAGCGAATGTAAAGTACAGATGCATCATGTGCGTAATGCTACTATCAAACACGTAAAATCGTAAAAGATGCTCACCGAAGCATTGGGGTCCGCCCGTATCGTGGTCTCGGCTCCGCCGGAGCGGGATCACAGTCGCTCGCGCAACCGTCCCAGCCCCTCGTACGCTAGCCTAGCTCGCGGGACAGGAAAATGTCGAGGACCTCCAGTGGACCTCGCCTCCCTATGCTGCACTCCGCGGGCTCCTCACCTCATCCTCAAGAAAACATCATAAGCGGCCCCCGCTATGATGTACTTCTGTGAAGTACACACTCCTGAAGGTATCCCTCCAGCCATCCATCGGCATCTCCCGGGATGCCGCATGTACAGAGGAGGATCCACCGGCACCAAAGGAAGGGACCCCCGCCTATGCGCGACGAGTCACCCTCTCCCCAGCATACATGGCGTCGCAGTGAAGTCCCACCAGAGCTTCCGCCGCCGTGTAGTCTCGCCGGCAATCCGCACCGCGACATGATCAAACTGCTCCACCAGTGTCACTGGATCCTCTCAGGAGAACTCTGGTTCGGCGCCGAGATATCTCCTCGTACGACACTCGAGTGCTAACCCTCGAAGAGACCGCCCTCTTCGCCTTCTTCTCGCCAAACCAAAGAAGGCAGTGGAACAGTGGACGGTACGGCTCCTGACGTCCCAAGCTCGTGGATCGAATACCTCGTAGCACCGCACCCGCCAAGAGAATGGAAAGTTATGTCGGCTACAAGCGTATACATACGAGTACATAAAAGAGGCAAGGAAGAGAAAAAGCACGTAAACTTACATCCAAGACGGGTGTAAAGCAGCTAAATGAGTGCTCCTCTCCCCGCGAGAACCTCGTCCGTGGAATGGCAGAGCTCGGCCGCCCAGGCCTCCCCCACGCAAACCCCTCACGGCATCCGGATCTGTCGGCCGACCCGAGCGGAGGGAAGTGACAAGGCACGTGTCGGAAGTCGGGAACAAGGTCGGCGGCCAGTACGCAAACCAAAGGAACCCTCGAGCGGGACGCTCCGCGGTCATCCTCAAAGACCCAGCCGGATAACCTGGCGACACCCGCCTCAGTGACGCTCCATCGGCTCGTACCGAATGCCTAAGCCCCGGCATCGGTAATATCGAAACCCAAGAGCCCCTGCATAACCGCTCCGGTGTAACCATCAACCCACACCGCAGCCGCTATAAGTCCAAGAACCCAGATGATAGCGGCAAAATCCGTGGGAGTCACCGTCGCCTCCCCATCTCGAAATGGAAAGTGTGGGTCGTATCCCACCGTGCTGCTCGGCGCGACATACATGGACTCGCTTCTACAGACACTGCCGCAGCTGCATACAAGACTGATAAACCCACCGGGAGTCAATCACTGCACTGTCGTGGACTCCTTCTCCTCTCGAGCCACGTCCGGATAAGGCCCCACAATACCCGCACCGCCTCAAAGGCACCCCGACTCTTCTCGGTTGTGGGTATCAACCATCCCCGTCCCCTGCAGACAAACAAGACAGAAGCAACATCAACAAAATGCAACAACGCATGTCAAAAGGATGCAATGCGTATACGGTTCTCATTCATTTCCTACGTATATTCAAAATCTTTCGAAAACTCCGTCGAATCCGAACTTTCAAAATCTTTGAAAACTCCGTCGAATCCGAACTTTCAAAATCTTTCGAAAACTCCGTCGAATCCGGAACTTTCAAAATCTTTCGAAAACTCCGTCGAATCCGGAACTTTCAAAATCATTTCGAAAACTCCGTCGAATCCGGAACTTTCAAATCCTTTCGAATTTTTCAAAAATTTCGCTCTGTCCCGAATTAAAGTTACTTTAATTTTGGAAAATGCATTTAGACATGGAATTTTGCAACCAAAATTTTTATGTCATCTACCCATGATGTCAATTGAACTACGTCCTAGTCAATTTCGACAATGATTCATAGCAAAGTCAAAAGCCCCAAATCGGGCACCAAAATCCCTAAGTAAATCCCCAACAAATTTCTAACATTTAAAGAATGCACATTCTTGAAAATAATGGAATTTGTAGGGAACTTACTTGTCTTTCGATCCCATCCTTGGAGTTGTGTCTATCCCTCGCCGGATAAAACTCCGCCGGATTCAATGGAAGAGTGGTGGTTCGAATGGTCTGAACCAATCGAGTTCTCTCGTTGTCGGTCCTTCCATGGCGAGCCATTGGTCCTCCTTCACCCTCCATAGCGATTTTCCCTCACGAATCTCCGAGCAAACCTTGCAATTTGGGTTGGATTTCTCTCTTTTCTCTCCTCTCTCGCCTGCAACAATGGAAGAAATGGTCATTTTCTTCCCCAGCCTCGGCATTTAAAAAGTTTCGAAAAATGCGAAAAGTCCGGCACGGACTCTTACGCACCGTAATAATTTTTTGCCCCTTTTGCCCCTCGGCTGCAATTCCAATTTTACCACTTTTGGCCCCGAAAGTGTAAAATTTCCCCGATTAGACATTTCTAACGCCCTATCCCCGAGGATAATTCTCGCTTAGTTTTCACTAACGCTGCGTCTCCGTTAAATTTCCGATTAGTTCTCGCTAACGCTCGTCTCAGACGTTAAATTCTTAGTTCTCACTAACGCTCGTCTCAGACGTTAAATTCCCAGCTAGTTCTCACTAACGCCGTCTCCGCACGTTAAATTCTCGCTTAGTTTTCACTAACGCTCGTCTCCGCACGTTAAATTCCCAGTTCTCACTAACGCCGTCTCCGCACGTTAAATTCCCGTTAGTTCTCACTAACGCCGTCTCCAGACGTTAAATTCCCGCTTAGTTCTCACTAACGCTCGTCTCCAGACGTTAAATTCCCGCTAGTTCTCACTAACGCTCGTCTCCGCACGTTAAATTCCCAGTTAGTTCTCACTAACGCCGTCTCCCGACGTTAAATTGATCCCAGTTGACGTTTGACATTCAAACGTTCAACCATATCTCCGGACATTTGATTTACGATTCCGTCTCCGACGTTAAAATTTAAATGGTCCTCACCATTAAACTCTTATTCGCGACCTTTCACGGTCCGATTTCAATCCTCAATCGCGACCTTTCACGGTCCGATTTCAAACTCTTATTCGCGACCTTTCACGGTCCGATTTCAATCCTCAATCGCGACCTTTCACGGTCCGATTTCAATCTCACCGCGACCTTTCACGGCCTCGATTTCAATCTCACCGCGACCACTTTCGGTCCTGATTTCACCCTCACCGCAATCTTCACGGTCCGACACCCAATCGCGACCTTTCACGGTCCGATTTCAATCCTCAATCGCGACCTTTCACGGTCCGATTTCAATCCTCAATCGCGACCTTTCACGGCCCGATTTCAAACTCTTATTCGCGACCTTTCACGGTCCGATTTCAATCCTCAATCGCGACCTTTCACGGTCCGATTTCAAACTCTTATTCGCGACCTTTCACGGTCCCGATTTCAATCTCACCGCGACCTTTCACGGTCCCGATTTCAATCTCAATCGCGACCTTTCACGGCCCGATTTCAAACTTTTATTCGCGACCTTTCACGGTCCGATTTCAATCTCAATCGCGACCTTTCACGGTCCGATTTCAATCCTCAATCGCGACCTTTCACGGTCCGGATTTCAAACTCTTAATCGCGACCTTTCACGTCCGACATTTCAATCCTCAATCGCGACCTTTCACGGTCCGATTTCAATCCTCAATCGCGACCTTTCAATCCGATTTCAATCTCAATCGCGACCTTTCACGGCCCGATTTCCAATCCTCAATCGCGACCTTTCATGGTCCGATTTCAATCCTCACCGCGACCTTTTCACGGTCCGATTTCAATCTCAATCGCGACCTTTCACGGTCCGATTTCAATCTCAATCGCGACCTTTCACGGTCCGATTTCAATCCTCAATCGCGACCTTTCACGGTCCGATTTCAATCCTCAATCGCGACCTTTCACGGTCCGATTTCAATTCTTATTCGCGACCTTTCACGGTCCGATTTCAATCCCCAATCGTGACCTTTCACGGTCCGATTTCAAGCAGTTGATCCCGACCTTCGCGGTCCAACCTCCACCCTCTTATCAAGACCTTCGTGGTCATCACCGGCAACAAAGAATAAGCCCGAACCCCAAGGTACGAACGCCTTGCAAATGGTCATCTCCTAAACAAAGAATAAGCCCGAACCCCAAGGTACGAACGCCTTGCACAGGCCATCTTCCCAGAATGTTAAAGAATAAGCCCGAACCCCAAGGTACGAACGCGCTGCAAACATTCATCTCCCGCCGCGGCCGTAAGCCCGACCGTTCCACTTTCGCCGGCAATGCAATAAGCCCGCACAACAATCCCTCTTCGGCCATCTGTAGGCCCGAACGCTCATCCCTGCCAGGATAAACCTGGCAACAAAGAATAAGCCCAAGACTAAGGCACGAAAGCCCTCGCCAAGGCATCGCAACTCCGGTTTGAGGCGCCACACGCCCTCGAAGGTTTCGAAGTCCTGTGTTCGACGCCTCAACAGTCTCCATTCAGGTAATGTGTACCTCGCGAATGGTCTCATCCAGGTTTAGACGCCTCCTAACGGTCTCGCTCAGGTCAAGGTCCCATGCGCGGCCCTCGCCCTTTTCGAACTACGATCGGCTTGATTCCCGCTCGGGATACGTAGGAATCCTTTTCGCTAAGTGGTCCCACTCGACCGCCTGTGTCTCTTTCAAAGTAAGGCATCCCGATTCGATCCTTATCTTTTCAACGACCCCACCTCCTTGGAGGAGACGTCGGCGAGGGGCTAACTGTAAGTACCCAAATCCGGATCGCCAAAATCCGTCGGAAAGTTAACGAAATCCGTTAAGCGGCCCGCTCCCGGAGTTAAGCCGAGGAACTCGTTAAACTCCCGTTCTTTGTGCTAACGAGACGTCTCGGGGCCGCCTGCATCCCGGGACAAGCCGAATCCATTTAAGACGTGACATCTCACGTAAAAGTATGGCTTTCAAAAACGCATTTTCCCAAGACTTTCCGGGGGCATTTCGGACATTTCCTGGTTTGTTATTTTAAAAAAACGGACAAAACCTAGGGACCGGGAACGAACTCCACACTTCGGTGAGTCGCGGGACACGTGTCCCGCATGCCACCTCCCTCTAGTCACTCGTCAATCACAAATCAAGGCCAAAAAGACCAAAATACCCCGGTTTGCAAGCCAAGTCCGTAGGACCGGACTCATTGTGCAATTTTCTGAAATTGCCAAGAAGTCCCCCAGATTTCCAAAATTCCCAAAACCCACGAAATTCACCAAGTCCCACGGACTCCTACTGCAATTTTCACCCTATAAATAGAAGTTGCTGTCAAAGGCCAAGAGGGATGAAAAAACACCAAAAACTCACATACCCCACGGTCCAAACTGGTTTCCACCCCTTCCGAGCTCCCGTTTTGTCTCGATTCGCGTGAAACCTTCGTATTTCGATCAAATACGCACCCTACAACTTCGAAACAACCTTTCGAATAACTTTTCCGTGTCCCGTGCACACCTCCCGAGCCAAAGGAGTCGACCTAGCCATAGGTATAACTCCCTCTCTCGAATCTTCCGTTACGTCTCGGTTTTACGCGCCGCCGCTATAAGCTGTTTCGAACGTCATTGTCAAAATGTAGACGCCTGCCTAACTGGGGTCCGATACGTTTTAGCCCCTCGATCCTCTTCTCTTCCGTAAGAGAAGTAATCACGAGTTAAAACGGCGTTCCGACCCCGCCTGCATTTTTACGTTATTTACAATTCCGAGCCGTTTGGCCTCGTTGATCGTCATTTACAGTTCCGAGCCGTTTGGCCTCGTTGATCGTCATTTACAATTCCGAGCCGTTTGGCCTCGTTGATCGTCATTTACAATTCCGAGCCGTTTGGCCTCGTTGATCGTCATTTACGATTCCGGATCGTTTGATTCCGTTGACACCGCTTTAAATACTGTCATTTACCAGTCCGATCCGTTTGGATTGTGATAGTATTTACTTTTCAAAAGTCCGAGTCGCAACCCGATTCGTTGATCGCATATCATTTAATACGCATTTTTCCCGTAAAAATCGTTAACAATGTAATGCCCGGTCCAAAACCGGAGTTCGTCCGTCGAACTCTCTTTCAAAACGCGCGAAATGACGTTTGCCACGCAAACGCTCATCTTCAAACTCAAAGCCGCCATTTGACACTTAAAATCATTTAATACGCATTTTTCTCGTAAAAATCGTTAACAATGACTCATTTCAACTCAAAGTCGACGTTTGCCACGCAAACGCTCATTTCAACTCAAAGTCGACGTTTGCCACGCAAACGCTCATTTCAACTCAAACCGACGTTTGTCATTCAAACGCTCGTCTTTTCAAACAAAGTCACCTAATCAACGTTTGTCACTCAAACCAAGATTAAAGCTTGTCATTCAAGCCCCCATTTCAAAAGACACACACACACACACACGATTTCGAGAAAGGTAGAAAGACTCGTCATGCGAGGCGTTTCGGGCGATCTCGTCATACTCTACCCGAAACGTAACCTGACCTCCGAACCTAACAATCTCTGGTACAAAAAAGCTTTTTACTCGTTTTTGCTGCCAATAAAAATGATCCCCATTTTCAAAGCCTTTTCCTAAGTTTTTGCTACCAATAAAAACGACACCTTTTCACAATAGCCGTTTCTCAACGTTTGGGCTCAAAATACAAAACCGCGTGGCGACTCCTCATTCTTGCTTCCTTCCGAGTGAAGGCGAGGTCTCGTACACTGACCCCGCTGAAAGACAACCGCCGCCTTTTCCCGCCGCCCGCGCGTGAAAAAAGATCGGGTAATTTCAAATTGTGAAATCTATTTCACATTTGTTGAAAAATAATTTTATTTTATTTATAAAATTTAAAATATATGATGAATAAACTTGTTTGATTCGTCTTGGCGATGCGATTAAAACAGTGGTTTCGGATAATTTTTTCGACTTTTAGATTTTGAGATATTGCATTTTAAAAATTTAAGAGAAAAAAAAAGGAAGAGGGAGAAAAGAAGAGAGAAAGAAACAGGCAAGGAACTGGACTTAACTTAGCGTCCGTCACGCGTCAAGAGAGAGAGAGAGAGAGAGAGAGAGAGAGAGAGAGAGGGGTATGAGGTGCAATTTGGCCAAGAAAAAATTGAGGGACTTTTTGGCTGTTTTGAAAATGTTAGTCCTTAAAGGTAGTTTTTATTTGGATGAGAGACTAATTGGTCAAAGCCTCTTAATTAATGGGCGTTTAAAAATCCATTAAACTCGATGATACTCCCTCCGTCCCAATAAAAGCTTCACTAATTACCTAAAAGGGCGTCCCGTTAGAAGCTTCACCTTTCCTTTTTTGACAAAGAATATTTACTATTTCCTCCACTCATTCTCTCTCCTAATTCACTATTACACTCACAACACTTTTCAAATTTACTTTTCCCTCCACTAATTCTCTCTCCTATTTTCAAATTACACTCACAACATTTTTTTCCCACCCATTTCCTTAATATTTGTGCCCACCAAAAAAGGGTGAAGCACTTATTGAGACTGAGGGAGTATGTTATAGTGATATGACATTTTTGCTTACATGGCACCATTACATAGCGATATGAAAATTTCAAATAAACGAGGGGCGAAAAGTGTAAATTTTGATACAACTAAAATATTACAAATATTAAAGCGTTATAATGTAAAAATTGATTTACAAAATAACCCCTCTCTACCTAAATCTTTGTCACCCACCTACCCTTACCCCTTGCTGCCCCCACCCCACCCTCACCACCACCGCATCTTCCACCCTACCCGTCTGTTCCCCTTCCAAAGCCCATCCCTATTTTAATCCCAGATAGAATTTGTATTGGCCCAAATTAGGCTTCAAATCTTAACGCAGCCGCCATTATTCAAAAATTCTCACTTTCTCTCTCCAAAATAAACAACAATGGCCGCCGTCTGCGCTCCGTCGCTTCTCTGATCGCGCTAACGGCAGTTCTCGCAACCGTCTTCTCACTCGTCCAGATGTCATTCGCCGCAGATGCTCCGGCGCCGAGCCCAACTTCAACCGCTAGCCTCGCATCTCCTTCGTTCGTCGTCGGTTGCGCTATTGCCTCCATTGCCGCCTTCCTCTACAAGATATGAATGTCAATTTCCACTTTCTGATTATGATATTTTCACGAATATCTATTAGAGTATGATAATATTTATAGTATAAATGGGAACGAGGTGCTACAGTACAATGAACAGTACCAACTGCCAAATTTTCCATTTTGCCCTCACTAAGTTGTCCCTTTCCCATTTTGCCCTTAAAAAAAATTTAATTAAAAAAAATTAATTTAAAAAAAAAACATGTGTCCTTGGACACGAGCTTTTACTAGTATATAGATATTATGAATTATGATTGTGGCTAGATCTATGATTCTGGAGTTTATCACTTGAAAAAAAAAATATTGGCCCAAATTAGAAATTGCTTAATTTTTTATGAAGTTTTAGGTGGTCCATTTGTGTTGAAAATTCAATCAAAGTCGGTGGCGCCCATGTTTTCTTTGTTGGGTTTCTTGATTTTTTGAAGCCATATTTAGGTTTTGATTTGAAACCAAATATGGGATTTTGATTTTGAATTTGGGGTGAACATGGTCTTTGCCCAACCCTAGATCGCATGAATCATTGGAAGGGGATTAAAATAGCGATGAGCTTTAGAAGGGGAACCGACGGGTAGGGTGGAAGATGCGGTAGTGTTGAGGGTGGGTGGGTCACTGGGAGGGTGGGTGACAGAGATTTAGGTAGAGATTTAGGTGGAGAGGGAGGGTTTTACATTATAACCCATTAATATTAGTAATATTTTAATTGTATCAAAATTTATACTTTCCTCCCCTCATTTATTTGAAATTTTCATATCGTTATGTAATGGTGTCACGTAAGCAAAAATGACATATCACTATGACACATCAGCGAGTTTAACGAATTTTTAAATGCCCGTTAACTGGTGGGACTACATCATCCTTAAATTGTTAGGTTAGGGATGCTTAAGTAAAAAAAATTGTTTAAGGACGAAAATGCAAAACTTAAAGTACTTTAGGAACGAAAAAGGTATTTTTCTCTTTACTGCAGTGTGTCCTGAGCTAAGCGTTCCAAATTGTAGTTTATAATCTTTTGTGAGCATGAAAAGTAAAGTAAATAAAATTAAAGTAAATGATAGAAAGTGATTAGAGAGTTTTAGTTGTGAGAATGACGACTGAATTTCAATGTCAATTTCAAAATAATAAAACAACTAAAAGTCTTACTTTGGAAATGACAAAAAAAAGAAAAAGTAAGAACTTTATTATGCATCGGAGGAGCATTTCTTTCTCCTGTATTACTACACATACTAAGGTGGCGTTTGTTTTTTTTAAGTGTTAAGTGCTGAAATCTGATTTTGCATTTGAATTTGACTGAATCAATAAGAGGCAGCGTCTGAAGACTGAAGACTGAATTCTGAATTATTCAAGTTGTTTGATTTTTCATCTGAATTCATTTTCTGAATTGTGTATGTTTACCATTTTACCCTTTCTAATAATAATTATAAACAAATTTTTTTGAGCAAAAATTATGGACATTCTATTAATTATAAATGTTAAATATTTATGATGAGTGTAATTTTCATACTTTAACATAAAATATATACTCCCTCCGTCCCGGCCGAAGCGTCACTTTTTACCCAAAATGGCGTCCCGTTTATAGCGTCACCCTTTCCTAAAAAGGAAACTTTTATTAATATTTTATTATCCCATCCACTATTCACTCCACTAATTCTCTCTCCTCTACACTCACAACACTTTTAAAATTCACTATTTCCTCCACTAATTCTCTCTTCTATTTTTAAATTACACTCACAACATTTTTTCTTCCCACACTTTTCCTTAATTTGCGCGCCACCCCTAAAAGGGTGACGCTTCTACCGGGACGGAGGGAGTATATAAAAAAGTAACATACGTGCATTAAAAAAATAAAAAGTCCAATCCATGATTTTTTTTGGAACTGGCTCTCCTAATATTGCTGGTTTTCAATTCTCCACCCCAAATTCTTTTTTTTTCCAGCAGTATTAAAGATTAGCTTGACAGCTCTAATTTTTGACATCAAAGTCAAAATTAGGAGAGTTACCCGGATCGGAAAAACCCATTCCCCAACCAAATCAAGGAATTCGAAACGGAACCAAAGCTCAAAGTCAAAATTAAAGCGTTACCCAATCGGAAAATCAATCGGATTCATCGGCCGGAGATGATGACTCGGCCGGCGAGGATGACGATGGTGAGGAAGTTAGTGATGTATCAAGGTTGTTCCCAGTCTTCCCACTTCCTTGATTGGCCCGGTGGTCCATCGGCTTGGTCCGTCTCCACCGCCCCCTCTTTGACGGAGAGCAGTGGTCACGCGAGTTGGGAGCGTGCCGGCGGCGGTGGTGAAGTGTTTGGGAGGAGAGATGGCGGTCTACAACAATGGTGGAGGACGCACGGGAGAGATGGGGAGAGAGAAACGAGCAAATGGGGGAAACCAAATGAGAGGGACATGTATGTAAAGATGGTTCAGAGGCAAATAAGTCATCATTTTACATCTGAAATTTAAGTGGCTATTCAAAGACAATCAGATCTGAATTGGGAAAAAAAATAAATACACTTATTTATAAAATGTCTGAGCATAAAGTGTTTTAAGAGGTAAATAAGATCTGAATATGAAAAAAAACACCACCTAAAACAATTAATATAAAGATTCAAGTTTCCATGTACGAATAAATTTAGAAATTGAATGCTTTCAACTAAAAATGACAAATATTTTTGACCAAAATTTTTGTACAAAAAGGGCAGTTATTTTGGACCAATTTTGGACCACATGAATTAATTGAGTAGAAGAAAGGAAGTGGAGTAAGTTGGTAATTATTATGAGTATGACATGTGATCTATTTTCATTTTAATTAAGAGAAGTAAACCATTAAACGGAACACCCATTAGAAAAATAAGTGAATATTTAAATGAGACGGAGGAAATATCTACACTAACCTAGTAAACTGCCCACTAAATCCACTAAGTCAATTAACAATAAGAAAACACTACAAGAAAACGGATAGATATCGACGGAAATTAGCGACAGAATGAAATTCGTCGATATTAGCAAGGGAATAGCGATGGAATAGCAAAGACCTAGAGTGAAAAACAAAACACGAAATTAGGACGAGAATACCGACGGGTTTAGTGATGAAAATGCCGACGGAGTACATTCTGACTCTAATCCGTCGCCATTGTGGTGCCAAAACTTTGTGCACTTTTTACCGACGGATTTATGACGGAACACATGACTAAATTTTTACTTTTTTTAATTTTAGAATAGCGATGGATTTGAGTCGTTGCTAAACGATTTAAAATAATTATTAAATTTAAATTTTAGGGTAACGACGGAATGGCGACGGATATTTTTTACCGACGGATTAAATCCGTCAATAAATAAATTACATATTATTATCGACAGATAAAATCCGTCAGTAATTAAATTACATATTTTTACAAAATAAATGATAGTATAATAAAGAAATGAGGGACGGATAATATCCTTCACTATTAGAAATTTAAAGACGGACAATAGCATTTATTTTTTAATTTTTTTTCTTTTTTCGATAAATAAAACTATTTGAGATATTAGTTAGTAGTGAAATTTTTTACAAAAAGTTATTTAAAAAAGTTAAGAATTTTTAAAGAAATAAAAGTATATAATAGAAAAAAGAGGAAAGGACAATAGAATTTACTTTTTTTTTTTGATAAATAAAACTATTTTAGATGTTAGTTAGTAGTGAACTTTTTTACAAAAAGTTATATAAAAAAATTAAGATTTTTTAAACAAATGAAAATATATAATAGAAAAAAGAAAGACGGACAATAGAATTTACTTTTTAATTTTTTTTAATTTGTTTTTTTATAAATAAAACTATTTGAGATGTTAGTTAGTAGTGAAATTTTTTACAAAAAGTTATATAAAAAGGTAAGAATTTTTAAAGAAATGAAAGTATATAATAGAAAAAGAGGAAAGGACAATAGCATTTACTTTTTAATTTTTTTTTGGATAAATAAAACTATTTTAGATATGAGTTAGTAGTTAAGTTTTTTACAAAAATTTATATAAAAATAGTTAAGAATTTTTAAAGAAATAAAAGTATATAATAGAAAAAAGAGAGACGAACAATAGTATTTATTTTTTTAATTTTTTTTAATTTTTTTTTTTTTGATAAATAAAACTATTTGAGATGTTAGTTAGTAGTGAATTTTTTTACAAAAAGTTATATAAAAAAGTTAATTTTTTTAAAGAAATGAAAGTATATAATAGAAAAAAGAGGGAAGAAAAATAGCATTTACTTTTTTTTTTTTTTGATAAATAAAAATATTTGAGATGTTAGTTAGTAGTGCATTTTTTTACAAAAAGTTACTCCCATCGTCCCAAAATGTTTGTCCTATTTGACTTTTTTGTTAAACTTTGACCACAAATATATGACAATTTAATTATGTTCATGAAATTCTAAAAATTCTTATTGATTCACCATTAATAATATTATCAACAACAACTTTTAGAATTTCATGAACATGATTAATCTCTCATAAATTTGTGGTCAAAGTTCAACAAAAAAGTCAAATGAGACAAACATTTTGGGATGGGGGGAGTATATAAAAAAAGTTAAGAATGTTTAAAGAAATGAAAGTATATAATAGAAAAAAGAGAGACGGACAATAGCATTTACTTTTTTAATTTTTTTTTTGATAAATAAAACTATTTGAGATGTTAGTTAGTAGTGATTTTTTTTTACAAAAAAATTATATAAAAAAAGTTAAGAATTTTAAAGAAATGAAAGTATATAATAGAAAAAAGAGGGAAAGACAATAGCATTTACTTTTTTTACTTTTTTAATTTTTTTTTTGGTTAAATAAAATTATTTGAGATGTTATTTAGTAGCAATTTTTTTTACAAAAATTTATATAAAAAAAGTTAAGATTTTTTAAAGAAATGAGTTTAGGCCTTAAAAAGTGAGTTTAGGCTTTAAAACACCAAGTCGATAAATTTAAAACATGACTTTTTATAACTTATGGAGAAACAGGTTTTCCACAAAATTTTCTGTTTAATAATACATGCACTGGCACTCTTCACACTCTGACACTTTTTTTACACTACACTGGCACTTTGTTACACATGCACTGTTACTTTTTTACACTGATACTTAATATACATGCACTGACACTTTTTATACTGGCACTTTGTTATACTAACACTTACAATTTGTTACACTAACACTTTTTACACTGACACTTAATAATAAATAGACTGACACTCTTTACACTGGCACTTTGTTTCACTAACACTGGCACTTATTTACACTGACACTTAATAATATATGTACATGCACTGACACTCTTTACACTGGCACTTTGTTACACTAACAGTGACACTATCGGAGGAAACAAAACACGTTTTTTTCTATTCTTAAGAAAAAGCATTTTTTTTTTTTTTGGTTTTGATATGCTCTAAAAATAAAAATGCGAGGGACATATTAAATAAATAAATAAATAAAACTGAAAGTAAAATGAGTTGAACGCAGACATGGGCCCACTTTATTGTGTTGCATTTACTTCTTAACAATTTGATTTTCCTCCTTCATCGTCTTTGGAACAAAGACCAAAGTCATGGTTCACGTTCAAAAATAAAAAATAAATGGTCACGCTCTTTTTCTCTCTCTTCCTCCCTCTCGTTCAAAAAATGAGCACATAAACATAGTTTATTTTAGACTTGCAATTGCAATGCTCCGAAACAAATACTCTATCAAATCCAAAATAACTATCACATTTTAGTTTTTTACTGATTTTTAAGAAAATCAATTTTTACTATGAATTAATGAATAAAATTATAATTATGTTTATATTAATTATTTCTCTCTCATAGAATATTTTACTTAATAAAACAATAAATGAATTATTACAAATTTCAATGATAAAAAATTGAAATTTCAATGCTTTTCACTCAAAAGTGACAATTATTTAAAAAAAAAAAGAAATTACCCAAAAATAATAATTATTTTAAATTGGAGAGAGTACATGAAAGATAATCTTGTGCATGTACCATGTACTATTGAATTAATAAATTAAATTGAATTATTATTTTTGTCCTAAAAATGAATGAATGTCCATTTTTAATTAATTGATTGATGACAAATTTGATTATTTATTTCGAGATAAAATGAATAATAAATATGGAAAATTGTATAAGAGATAACACATATCAATTTTTATTAATGTAGATGAAACACGTGTACCCAAAGTATCAAGTGTCTAAGTGCATGCAAATTAAACACGCGTCCCCAAAGCACCAAGTGTCTTTGCCCTCTTCTAATTGTGCAAAGCTTCTTAAAGAAGCCAATAATTTTCAAAGACTAATCATAGAAATTCTAGAAGACTTAGATGATTACGAAAATACCCATAATGAAATATTGTGAGGACAAATTTGCCATTTGATAGCGACACTTTTGAGGAGGAAAGCCCACTTTCTTGCTTTTAATATAGTATAGATATGGATGATATTCTTGTAAGATTAAAATTAAATTATGAAAAATATATGAGAAAATATGAGGTTCCAAAAATATAACTGTGAAATAAAATTGTACAAAACCGCCAATAAAAAAATTGAGAGGGTCGCTGTCGGTCGTAGCGTTCCACTACCAGAAAGTGTGAAGAACGCCACCAAAGAGAGTCACACCATGATATCAGCTGCCCTTCCACTACCATAAAGTGTGAAGAACACCACCAAAGAGAGTCACAACATGATATCAGCTGCCTAATAAGCTTTTGCACAAATACATAACTTAATCTCTATGCCATTCCAGTCCGCCATTGCAGTTATTTCTTTGTTCTGCATCCAGAAACCTATTGCTGCATTTTTTTTCTTCAACCGAGTATGTCATTTCTCTCTCTTTCTCTCTCTCACACAAAAAAAAAAAAAAACTACCGTGTGTTTGAGATATTGTATGATAAGTGATTTGTTTGGTTTATTTTGAAAATTAATTTCTTACTCCAATTCATTTTTCCGGTTTGTGTTTGCATTCTGCAACTCTATTATGTTTTGGTTATATGATTCCATTCATGGTATATTTAGTTTTTTCTTCAACCGAGTATGTCATTTCTCTCTCTTTCTCCCCCTCTCACACACACACACATAAGCCACTATGTGTTTGAAATTTGTATTATAATTGATTTGTTTGGTTCATTTGGAAAATTAATTTCTTACTCCAATTCTTTATTGTTTTTTGTGTTTGCATTCTGCAACTCTATTAATTTTTGGTTATATGCTTCCGTTCATGGTCTATTTGGTTTTTGTTCTTGAGTTGTGCCGTTTGATTTTGCTCTATCTAATCAAAATACTCTGTTTGGCTAAGGAATTTTGGTTCAATCTGTGTCTAAATAATTTTCATGTAATTGCAGTCCGCCATTTTCATCGTTTCTTTCTTCTGCATCCAGAAACCTATTGCTGCATTTTTTTTCTTCAACCGAGTATGTCATTTCTCTCTCTCTCACACACACACAAGCTAATGTGTGTTTGAGATTTAATATGATAAGTGACTTGTTTGGTTCATTTAGAAAATTAATTTTTTACTCCAATTCATTTTTCCTGTTTGTGTTTGCATTCTGCAACTCTATTATGTTTTGGTTATATGCTTTCATTCATGATCTATTTAGTTTTTTCTTCAATCGAATATGTCATTTCTCTCTCTCTCCCTCACACATTCACAAATGATGTGCCCAACCCTAAAACTCGGGCCCAAATGATTGAAGTTCATGAACTGTGGCTAAGTTCACCACTCGGTTGGCCAAAATGAACCCAATGTCATGGTTCTAACCAAAGTACTAAACCAATGAGCAAACGACACGTGTAACCAATCGATAATGGCATTTTGCCTTTTAGGCTCTATATCTCCTAAGGTTCAAAGTATGACACTCTTCACTAGACATGTCCAAATAGAATCGGGAACCGACGGAACCGACAGGTAGAACCGAAACCGGGAACCGGCGAGAACCGGAAACCGCCGGAACCGGAAATCGAACGTAACCGGGAACCGGATTGAAACGATTCGAATACGAATCCATCATATTGGGAACCGAGGAACCGGCGGAATCGGGAACCGGCGGTTTCGGAACGGGGGAACCGGCGATTGATCAAGGTAAGTTAAATGTAATATTTAGTATTTATTTAGTATTTGTACTTATAGTGTAGTGTTGTTTTATTTAAATTAGACTAGAATTTAGACAAATGTTGTAAAAAAACAGATTAGTTAGCGTCTTTACTGTCTTAAGAGGTTTGGATTAAAAAAAAAGTTAGATGGTAATGGAACCGTTGGAACCGAAATCGAAACCGGCGGATAGAACCGGGAACCGGGAACCAGATTAATATGGTTCGAATACGGTTCCGGCTATTTGGAAACCGGGAACCGACGGTTCCGGAATCGGGAACCGAAACCGAAATCGTTTGGACATGTCTACTCTTCACTCATCTAAATTTCATACTCCATAGTCTTTCTCACCCTACATCATATTCTTACTCTTATGCCGGAGCCTCATTGCCGGGGACCACACTTGGCTTTGAATTAACAGTTTTCTCTCTTATCTCAGGTGAAAGAATCTTCTTGATTATGTCAGATATCTGACCGTCTCTCTCGGATTCGATCACGTTGCATACTCATTTTCTTGATAGCATCAGTTGGTTCCATTGCTTGCTAGGAAATCGAAATTACTTTGGGTCCACTCCCGAGTTTTTTAGGGAGAGAAAGAGAAGGGAAGGGTGGGGAAGGGGAGGAAATCATTGAACATTTTTTTCCTCCCATTTTCTCCCACACTTGGGAAGATTGAAAAGGGAGGAAATACGCTCCCATTTCCTTCTCTTTCCTCCCTTAAAAAAAAAATTAAAAAACTCAGCACACCAAGGAAATGGATCCCTTTTCCTTCTCTTCCCCTCTCCCCCCCAAAACCAAAAAAAAAACCAAGCTCTGGAGCAGACCCTTTGTTTCTCTCCCCTAAGAAATCATCCCTAAACCCAAATTCACAGCCAAAAATTTCAAATTCACTGGCAAAAATTTCAGCAGCCTATGCCGGAAATGTTTTGCCGCCGCCAAATCAAGCCATACACAACCCAGCAAAGGAAGGGGAGCAAATCAAAGTTCAAAAAAACAAGAGGGAGAAGGAGCAATCAGTCCAAAAACAAAGGCAACCAAGCAGAGTAGGGAATGGCTTGATTTTCCCAGCCGCTGGTGTGAGCCCAGTTCGCCGGTGAGTGGTTTCTCTGGCCCTCCTTCTCTGAAACGACCCACGTCACAAAACCTAGCCTAAGATACAGCCACATAAACAACAAAAACAAACAACTGATCCTAAGCCCTTTAAGACGACGTCAATGGTGAAGAAATCGCCGACGGTGGACCTCATACGTGATACCAGTCTCCTCCGTCAACTCCGGCACTTTTCCACCTCCGACGAATCTCCGATAAGTCAATTAATACCAGATCCGGATGCGCCTCTCCAGGACGAAGTCATAGTCACCAAAATCAGCATCATCAGACTTCAAACGTGCGTCACCAGTCGCCTCCTTCTACTCTGGCGTCCTTCCCGGCGCCGGCGACACTCCGAGAAAACAAATCAACACCCACCAGGATGCGCCTCCTCTAGCTAAAGCGAAATGCGAAGAAATCGCGGCCAAGGGAGTCCAGGTTCGCAGCTCTGCCATTCACACCGGATCCGGCTGTTTCAAGTCATATTCTTCCCGTTCCCGAACACGCGTTGGATCTCCGTCAGAAATGCTGTTAATCCCAATTCAGGTGAACTCCTTCTAATTACAACCTTTATTAAATATTTATGCACTAGTAAAAGTCCGTGGTATTTTTTTATTTTTGTATCTTTTAGTATTTTTTTTATTTAATTTTTTTTTATTTAAAAAAAAATAGGGCAAAATGGGAAAAGGACAACTTAGTGAGGGCAAAATGGGAATTTTTTTTGGCACTATTCATTGTACTGTTCACATGGCTGAGGTGGACAGTTGTGATTTATACTATTGATAATTTTGTTCAATAAGAATGAATACATGCTTAGTAAATTAATATTCACCCATTACATGCCGCTGCCACTAAAAAATAAAATAAAATAAAATTATTTATTATTTAATTAATAGTGAAGCATAAATTGTTTCAATCCCCTCAAGTATAAATATGATTATATGCTCTCCAAAATTCGTATATAATGAAAAATTATAAATTTTACTTGCTTATAAAATTAAAAGCGAATACATGGTCACAAATTGGAGTTGATGCCTATTTGTACAATTTACATACTCCCTCAGTCTCTGTCGAGTGGATACTTATTTCCTTTTTAGTCCGTCTCAGCCCAATGGAGACTGCCCAAAATGGAAGGAAATCTTTACTATTTTCCCCACTCATTCTCTCTCCTATTTTACTTTTACACCCACGACATCAATCAAATTACTATTCCTCCAACTCATTCTCTCTCCTATTTAATTTCATACTCGCAACATTTCTTTTCATTTTTTATCTCTCTTACTTTTTCTTAATCCGTTTGTCCAAGTTTTTGATATCCACTCGACTGGGACGGAGGGAGTATGATGTATTTACATGCTTCTTTGCAGTTTTAATTTGAAGTGAAAATATTCATATACCTTATCACAAGCATGGTGTTTCTTCTTTTTGCTCTTTGGAATTGTATTGGCAGGAAATGTTATGGACAAAATTGCTTTATGTGCTGAAATAGGAAGAAGTACAAGTGATCCAGTACTCATGTCTACAAACAATTTTTAGATGTTGCTTCAGCTTCCATTAACTTTTTGAAGATAATTTAACTAACATTGCTAGCTCTCATTAAATTTTTAACAGATATCATCAACTTCCATTAAACTCTGTCATGACCCCACATTAGAGCATCCACAATGGAAGCTTTTTTCAAAGCTTTTTATTTTTGTGAAAAAGCTATATAGAGCTTTTTACCATTGTGATAAACCTTGAGGAACTCCTTACTAAGGAGTAGCTCTTTGTAGAAAGAGCTACTCTTTTGTGGTTTTTAATTAAATTTCATCAATTCCCTAGACAAACAAAAGAGCTCTACCATTATAAGAAAATATTAGAGATTTTAATATATTGCTTAAGAATGATGTGTCATATTGAAATTATAAAAAAGCTTTTACTTGAGCTTTTACCATTGTGGATGCTCTTAGTCTGTTCCCACCACTTCAACTCCACTCTTTCCATTTATACCCTACACTAAATTATTTTACATGACCCCTCCTTCAGCATGCCTACATGCTTAACATTTTAGTACTATATACTCCATATAAACTGTTGATATGCCTATTTAGTAATTTAAAGTGGTATATCACATTCATAATTTTAGTATATTTGTACCACTAACCAACTAAGTGGATGGCTAAAATTAAAGCATGAGTGATTGTAACCTCATTAAATATTATTTCGAAAATTGGTCCAAGGATCATAGCAACGATTTGCAAAAATTTGTCTAGTGACCATAGCAAAAAATAAAAAATATCTCTCAATGTATTCTCTAAAATTTAAAGCAAAAATCAATATTTGTCTTTAATAGAGAAACAATCACGAATTCATTGAATTCCTTAAACGATGTCTCTCCAAAAGCGTTACACATGTTATTCCACGCGGTATCCTAATAAAGGTGTCCATACCGCACATATCTCAGCTGATATGTACCTAAGACAAACAAGCTAAAAATAATGCACTCCGTGAAAATTGGTCCAAATGACCCTAGCGGTTTGCGAAACGATCGTGGAAACCGAAGGTCAGGAATAACTAGGCCTGAACGCTTTGCCAAGATTGGTCATACACAACCATAGCACTGCCGCACTTGCTTAAATTAACTCATGAAGTTATAGCATTCGTAACGATACCAAAAAATATTAAAAAAAAATAAGAAACGCTTGCAAATTAGTCTCAGTGATTATAGCAAAGCGGTATCGATTGGCCACATTAAAGGTGCTCGCGACTATTGATTCAGGAGGTCATAGCTAGCAGGAACACCGCAAGCATATCGGGTGATGAAATAAAACCCCATGGCCTCAGTAGTGATATGACTTAAAATGGGTTTCAGACCCTTGGCGAAAATTGATCTCAGTGATTATAAGCCTCACACACTTAGCGAAAATTGGTCTAAGGATCATAGCAACAACTTGCAGAAATTGCCCCAGGTGGTTATAGCAATACAACAATTTTAGTCACATGTTAATAACAGAATGCTCACAGAAAATCACTTGCTAAAATTAAACCAAGTGATTATAGCAGTCGAGCTCCATCAAACAAAGACATGGCAAGTATATCCGTCCTCAATCTTAACGAATGGAAGAAACGGAGTACAAATCGCCAAGTAGGGTTACCTGAAAGATAAAACCTACTTTTGTTCGGAGGAATATGGCTATACACCCCTATGATGCACGGATACGTCATCCAGTCGACGTATCGCGTATCCGAGACGTATGGGATACGGATACGCGTAAAATACATCAAAAACGGCAGAAAATACGTACCGGGACCGAATTCGAATTTTCACAAACTTTGGATACGGGAGAGAGAGACGCGAGAGACTGAGACGAAAAAACGATCGTACCTCGCTTCGCCTTCTTCGTCAAGCCCTAGCACCACCGCCGTCTCCGTGAAAGGGTGAACCTAGCTCGTCGGCCGTCGAGTCTCCTCCGTGACTCAGGTTTGTTGCGTCTCTCACTCTCTCTCTCTCTCAGTTTCTCTCGTCGCGTCTCTCACTCTCTCTCATGCGTTTTTTGGTCGCGTCTCTCACTCTCTCTCTCTCTCTCTCTCTCCGTTTCTCTTTGATTTTATTTGATTTTAGACATTTTGATTTTAGTTTGGGAGTTGGGACACATAGCAACATTGAGTCATTGACAGCTGATGTTGTTTATTGTTGAATATTTCTATTTTAGATATTTATATTTTGGTTCCTATGGTTTGAATAGTTACACTTTGGTCCTTATAGTTTGAATATTTACACTTTACCCCCATGTATCCGTATCCGGGATTTTTCATCAATCACATATTCCCGTATCTCGTATCCGCGAATCCGTATCCGAGTATCCGTATCAGTGCAACCTAGATACACCCTACATAGCATAACCAAAAGACAATATTTTTTGGCATTTTATCAAATGCTTCTGAGGAAATCGTTACAACACATCGGGTCAGGTCAAATCTTTGCAGATTCAAAATCTCCCTTGGAAGCTTTTCACTCTCAAGATATCATCCTAAAAAGCATACGGCGAAGGAAGCAGCAAGCAGATCAGAAAAAGGGAAAAGCACAAAGTATTAAGGCATGAAATTCAAAGCAACAAACGAGACAACTTGATGTGGTTAATCACTTCGGACTGCGGTCTTCTAAAGTTATTAAAGTGAAAAGCTCCTATATTACTATTTTCATAAAAATGTCAACTACGCAATCGCCCCTCTCGATTAAAGAGACAAGGTAATTTTTTATCATGCTTTAATAGCACCATGATAGAAACTGTCTGTCATTCATTCATGCATCTCCTCACGTCATATTAGACATCACATGTGTACATTCACAAACTGTTGTTAGTCCCACTCGAGATAGCTCCTTGTAGAGCGAAATCTCTTGCCAAAATTAGTAGACTATAGCAAGAAGATTTGCAAAAATTGGTCTAACTTATAGCAAACCGCAATAGGGTTTGCAAAAATTGGTCTAAGTGACCATAGCAAATCGAAGAAGATTTGCGAAAATTGGTCTATAACCATAGCAAACCGCAATAGGATTTGCAAAAATTGGTATAAGTGACCATAGCAAATTGATGAAGATTTGCAAAAATTGATCTAAGTGACCATAGCAAACTGTAAGATGATTTGCAAAAATTGGTCTTAGTGACCATAGCAAATCGAAGAATGATTTGCAAAAATTGGTCATGTAACCATAGCAAACCAAAGAACGATATCCAAAAATTGATTTAAGTGACCACACTATTTCCTCCTCAACTCTATCATAAATAATCAAGCTAAGGAGTCGGGGGCTACCGATGTGCCCAAGCCTAAAGCTTGGGCCCAAATTATTGAAATATGAACCGTGGCTAAGTTCACCACTCGGTTTGCCAAAATGAACCCCAGTCGGTTCTAGCCAAAATACTAATCCAATGAGCAAAATGAGCAAACGACACGTGTATCCAACCGATAATGACATTTTGCCTTTTTGGCTATATATATGCGTCATCACCTAAGGTTCAAGGTATGATGCTATTCACTCACCTAAATTCCATACTCCATAGTCTTTCTCTCCCTACATCATATTCTTACTCTCACGCCATATTCTTATTCTCACGCCGGAGCCTCATCGCCGGGGACCACCCCTGGCTTTGAGTTAACGGTTTTCTCTCTTATCTCAGGTGAAAGAACCTTCTTGATTATGCCGGATATCCGACCGCCTCTTTCGGATCCGACCACGTTGCATACCCATTTTCTTGGTAGCATCAGTTACAGATTCAGATTACATGAGCATTATTAATGATGTTTCAGGAAGTGGTAGCGTGTGTGTCCAAGTTGCTGGTGTAGTGAATGTAATTTGTAGGCTTATTGTCTACATGGTCATCATCGGTAAGAACTTGAAAACAATTGTCTGTTATAGTTTTTATTAAGGTTTAACTCTTTGTATGTGTGTGTTAATATATTTTATTTTTTAATTTGAGAAGGTGATGTCTTCTGTGGGACATCAAAAAATGGTATTATCCACGTTGGTGTCTTAGAGAGATTTTTGGGGGAGCAATGGTGGACAGATTGTAGAACTTGTATGCTTACATCGTTTGCTCTTTTTGCTTTCTTGACAACGATCAAAATCACAGGGGTAAGAATTATCCAATTTCCATGCTCGACTTCGTTTACATTTCTGCTTTCTTTATTCCAGGGGATTGTCAGAAATATGGTGTTGTGATGAATAACTTGGTTTGTTCTTTTTTCTTGCAGATTGGCTGAGTCGAATGTTTGATAATGCATCAGTGACACTTGACACTGGCCATTCTTTTTCTCGTGATCACCTTAGTGATCACATTCCTTAAAATTACTAATGACAGCCTTCCTATGCCAAGATGGCTTCCTGTTATTGTTGTTGCTGATATTTTATCCCTCGGAAGAGTATTCATGGCGGTGTCGGCTCTCATGACTGCTTATGTCTACCACTTTAATGGTATGTAAGAAAATTATGTCATCATTAGTTTGTGTTGTCAATATGATTTTTGTTCTAAAAAGCGATCAACTCTCTTTCTTTTGTAACAAATGTCTTTCTCTCACAAGTAGTTGTCTCTCTTTCTCAATATAGAAATATAGAAGTACTAGCCTAAGCCCGTGTCCAAGGTCACGTTTTTTTTTTTTTTTAATTTTTTTTTTAAGGGCAAAATGGAAAAGGTACCAAATAATGAGGGCAAAATGGGAAATTCCCCCATTGGAACTGTTCAAAGAACTGTTCAGGGGGAGTTCCCATTTATACTATAGATTTTCATTGTCATAGAAATTGTTCTGTTGCACAAGTGAAGAATGCTTGTACTTCTTGAAAGCGTATACGAATCTACATAAGTATTTAGTGGTTAATAAACTGTGCATTTTCTTTTATTTATCGCAGTGCTGAATATTAGAAGCAGGCTTAGGGATCCTCTCTCGATGGGAAAAGTCATACATTATTGTTTGTCAGGATGGGTAGTTGCTTACGAAGTCTCGGCCATATGTGGGTTCTTGCTTTTTGGTGACTCAACACATGCTAATGTGATGGCCAATTTTGCCGAACTGGGGGACACTTATTTCTTAAGTGATCTTGCTCGTTTTATCTTTTCTCTCCATATCATGCTTTCTTTCCGCAACATTTTATTTGGACTCCTGACATATGTCCATTCCATGTTTCCAAATATTAGATTTTCCATGGTAGCTATGGTAGTGATGGAAAATTTAATATTTGGAAACATGGAATGGACATAGGTCAGGAGTCCAAATAAAATGTTGCGGAAAGAAAGCATGAGATGGAGAGAAAAGATAAAACGAGCAAGATCACTTAAGAAATAAGTGTCACCCAGTTCATTAAAATTGGCCATCGCATTAGCATGTGTTGAGTCACCAAAAAGCAAGAACCCACAGATGGCCGAGATTTCGTAAGCAACTATGCATCCTGACAAAGAATAATGATGACTTTTCCCATCGAGAGAGGATCCCTAAGCCTGCTTCTAATATTCAGCACTGCAATAAATAAAAGAAAATGCACAGTTTATTCACCACTAAATACTACTTGTGTAAAACGAGCAAGATCACTTAAGAAATAAGTGTCACCCAGTTCATTAAAATTGGCCATCACATTAGCATGTGTTGAGTCACCAAAAAGCAAGAACCCACAGATGGCCGAGACTTCGTAAGCAACTATGCATCCTGACAAAGAATAATGATGACTTTTCCTATCGAGAGAGGATCCCTAAGCTTGCTTCTAATATTCAGCACTGCAATAAATAAAAGAAAATGCACAGTTTATTCACCACTAAATACTACTTGTGCAGATTCGTATACGCTTTCAAGAAGTACAAGCATTCTTCACTTATGCAACAAAATAGTTTCTATGACAATGAAAATACTTCTATATCGAGAAGAGAGACAACTACTTGTGAGAGAAAGACATATATGATACAAAAGAAAGAGAGTTGATCGCTTTTTAGAACAAAAATCATATTGAAAGCACAAACTAATGATGACATAATTTTCTTACATACCATTAAAGTGGCAGACATAAGCACTCACGAGAGCCGGCACAACCATGAATACTCTTCTGAGGGATAGAATATCAGCAATAACAATAACAGGAAGCCATCTTGAAAAAGCATAAGAAGGCTGTCATTAGTAATTTTAAGGAATGTGATCACTAAGGTGATCATGAGAAAAAGAATGGCCAGTGTCACTGAAGCAAAATCAAACATTCGACTCAGCCAATTTGCAAGAAAAAGAACAAACCAAGTTATTCATCACAACACCATATTTCTGACAATCCCCTGGAATAAAGAAAGCAGAAATGTAAACAAAGTCAAGCATGGAAAATGGATAATTCTTACCCCTGTGAGTGATCATTGTCAAGAAAGCAAAAAGAGCAAACGATGTAAGCATACAACTTCTACAATCTGTCCACCATTGCTCCCCGAAAAATCTCTCTAAGACACCAACGTGGATAATACCATTTTTTGATGTCACACAGAAAACATCACCTTCTCAAATTAAAAAATAAAATATATTAACACACACGTACAAAAGAGTTAAACCTTATTAAAAACTATAACAGACAATTGTTTTCAAGTTCTTACCGATGATGACCATGTAGACAATAAGCCTACAAATTGCATTCACTACACAGCAACTTGGACACACGCGCTACCCCTTCTTGAAACATCATTCATAATGCTCACGTAATCTGAATCTGTAACTCTACCGAACCTCAACATGTTTTTGATGTTTGAATGTGTAAGGAGTGCGACGAGTAATGGATGCACTACCAAATATCAGACCAGCGCCATAGTTTTTAAAGGCGAAGGGCGAGTGAAGGGCTATACACACCTGGAAAAGGCGATGTGGTAGAAAAGCGACAAAAAGGCGAGCAAGGCGAAAAAATAAAATAAATAATTAGTAAATATTTGAAAAATATATAAATATACATGTAACATATGAACAAAAATTCAAACATGTTAAAGGACTAACATAAAACATTTAATAAAAGCAAATAAAGTTCAAACATGTTAAACCACATAGTTCAAATCATCAAAACAAATACTAGTTTAAGAAATTGAAATGAATTTAAAGTATAAAACACTAAAGAAAGGAAATAAAGTTCTAATATCGTGCAAAAGCAAGTCAAGCAAGGGTTAAGGCCTATAAATCTTAGCATCGACCCCAATCCATCCCAGACAAAATACTATTCTCTTCATCCTCATCTAGTATCTCAACATCGTCATCATTTACATTCTCATCCAAGTCGTGTGCTTTCTCAAGGAGCTCTATATCTTCCTCCTCTTCTTCATCTTCATCAAGAAGGTGTAGAGGTGGTGGTGGCCTACTTGGCCTAGGAATCTCTGAAGTTTGTCCTCCCTCCTTAATCGTTGTAGTTGTCTTTTTCCTTGAGCTACTTGGACCCCCGCCACTTTCGTGTGGAGTTGATTTGGTTGGCCTATCTCTAGTAGTATAAGCACGATCCTCGGCTCCCACACACATTACTAATCAAATCCCAAGTTAATCCACCACCATTCACTTCATTACCATCATCTTTGGTATACCCTTCATCAATTTCATCCAAACAAATTGGATTGATTGTATATCGGGATTGGTAGCGTCTTCTTAAAGCTCTGTTATATTTTACGAAGACCAAGTCATTTAATTTGGTTTGATCCAACCTATTCCTCTTGTTACTGTGAACCTGTAATTATTTTAAACCAAATTAGTACAAGGCTACATGAATTAACTTTTATATTATTGCTAACTCTCACTTTTTAAATTTTGGATACATACATGCTCGAAGAAACTCCAATTCCTCTCGCATCCCGAAGCACTACAAGTCAAGTTAGTGATTTTCATGGCAAACTCTCGCAATTCTGGAGTTGATTTACCATAAAGCCTCCACCACTCACCTACGAAAGAAAGAAAACAACAAGTTAATACTCATAGTTGGTATACTATAAACATGAAATCCATCAAATTATAAATAAAATATTACCTGGAGCAATCGTGTATCGTTGCCTTTTAGTCGTCACTGACCCAAATGATTCTTCTACATTTGTAAAAACCTTCAATTGTTTGGTTATTTGATCTTGAGTATTTGTGTCGGATATCAATCTCTCGAGACATTTAACGAACCCATCCCAAACCACTTGGTCCTCGTGAATATTCTTATTCGTGTAGTGAAACTACGGATTCAAGTAGTAGCAAAGCACGCAAAGGTTGATGAAGTTGATCTTCCCACTTGCACTTGCGATCAATGATCTAAAAAAAGTCTAAATACTCCTTTTGTCTTCAAAATTCTTTGCAATTTTTTCCTTCGCTCTATCCATGGCTTTATACATATATGGCATAGGATCCTTTATCTCACCGTCAACTAATCGAAGGACATTAAAAAGAGGACCGGCGACCAAAAGAGCCTCTTTAGCCACCTTCCGAAGCGAAGTTGACAAGAAGCCGAAGTTGGAGATCATTACGATGGAAAGTCTAGGTTAGTGAGTTTGGATTCGGTGTTCACTATTCTCGCATCTTTTCTTTTTATTAGTCACTTCGAAACCTCATTTTTTTCATGTAGTCAAAATAGTCGCATTGCGTGGATTTGTGATTTTGTAGTTTTCCTATAAATATTGTGTGACATGGTACAAGATTAAATTGAAACAAAAGGCGCACTCTTTCTTATAGCAGATGTAGTTAGTAAAGAATATGTTTGTGACTTGGTTTTGGCGTAGTAAACTGTAAAAGTAATAATCCTTCCATCCAAAATCAAATGTCCTAATTTCCTTTTTAGAATGTCCCAAAGTAAATGTCCTATTTAGTTCAACTTTTGTCATCCTTTTTCAATCATATCCTTGAAGATATATTATCAATCTGTCCGTATTCGGAAATGAATAAAACAACCTAAGGAAATGGGTTACTTAAATTTTCACCTACAATGCTCACCGCCTACCTTTTACTGCACAACTATTTCTCTCTCTTTTCAAAGTATGTGGATACTCACCCTCTCTCTCTTGTATTGGAAGGAAGGAAAATAATATCTTTATTAGAATGCCCAAACAAACTGAACATACCAAAAGTGTCGAGTTGGGCCAAACTAGTAAAGCCCAATCACAGATAGCGTTGGCACCCACATTCTCAATGAGACTGATCCAATCAGAACAAGGCCCACGGCCCATCTCACACATCAGTCGACTAAGCCCATGGTCCGACTTACAGGTCCCGACCTAACTTAGCCCGACCTCATGATCCATGCTACAATTCGGGTACGAACCATGCTCTACCCGACAGTCAGGTCGACCATATCACGAGTGGCGACCTCGACCTAAATCAACAAGTGACGACTTAACACTTGCCGGCGTATTTGGTTGAACAATTCTCATAACCACATCCCTACAAATCAGGGGCCGTTATAGACACGTTCCCACAATCAAGTAACTGCCGCTACAATCTCGGAGCACATGTCGCCTCCCCAAAAATACACCACTTTTGTCTATAAATACTTCATCACTACCAAACGGTGAAAGGTAACTGCCATTTTGTATTCTGAGTTCATTATTCAATACATTTTGAGCTTTATACAACTGTTATCTTACTCTCACGCCCGAGCGTCTTCGCCGGAGACACATCCGGCTAGTCGTGGGTTCTGCTGTGTCGAAGCCAGTGTGATCGGTCCCGCCACGTGGAGGAAGATTGATAAGCACATTTCCCGCAAAGATCGTTTGGTTCCATTGCCGGAACGTGCTTTTAAACTTGACCTCGAAACTTTTCTTAACCCGCAACGATGGTGACTTCGAAGGACACGTATCCGAGGCTTCACTGGGCATACGAAGTGAACAATAACAACAACACAAACGTTGGAAATGCAGATTGCCTCCTCCTCCCCCTCCTCAACGACATCACGCTAGTGGCGACACGCCTAACAGGCGTGGGCGATGGCAGTGGGATCGCCACGCAAGGAGAGAAAAGCGTCATGGAAGAAGGACAGGAGCTCCACCTCACCCAAAACGCATAACCGGGCGGGCGAATGTGGGAAGCAGGGCGTGTCCCTCCACTAATCCCATGAGCAAGAAAGAAATGATGTTGGAGCGAGCCTGCATTCTGGCCGACTTGATAGCCATGGAGGAGGCGTAACAGAGCCGACATACGCCCGAGAGAGTGGCACCCGCTCGGGTTTCTAATGGGCATCGGGCCGGGAGTGCTAGCCAAATGAAGGTGTGGGGGCGAGAATGGCGAGGACGGGATAGTTCGGCGAGCTCCTACCATTGTTCATGTGCCGAGTAATGATTTAAGGGCTAGCCTCAACAAACAGAGAGCGGAGGCTCAATCTGATTTGAGGACTCGGTTAACGGCCAACAAACAGGCATGTCTCTCCGCCGCGAACGCAGAGATCAGGATCACATAGAGACAGGAATGGGCATAGGTCGCTGTGAGAGGAAAGGCGCAGTCGCCACATGGAGATCACAGGCGCAGTCGCCGTCTGTTCCGAGAGGCGCAGTCGCCTCAAAGAAGTAATGACATAGATCTCCAATAAGATCGAAAGGACCAATTCTCACAGGGACGAAGGAGTAGGCGGTGACTCCCCGAAGTGAGGGCCGAGGTCCAATGCCGCTCCTCCAGGAGATGAGAGACCCGATGCCGTAGAATGGTTGTTGATGAAGAAGAAATTTGAGCTTGATGGGAGGAGGAGAAGAAGGATGTTGGAAAGGTCGAACGAATTGATTTTGCTCTTCGACCTTTATCCAAAGAAATCGAGATAGTCGACCTCCCCCTACTTTCGGGTTGCCTCTTACGGAGAAGTACTGCGGGTCGACAAATGCCAGGAGCCACATAGCACATCCGGAAGCCACTATGTGTTTTGTCGCGATGAGGATGACAAATGTGCAAAGCTCTCCTAAGCACACTTCTTGGGGCGGCCTTAACTTGGTTGATGGTTTGGGCTGGTAGTATCACCACTTGGGCATGTTTGAGAACAAAATTCTTAGACCGCTTCTCGATTGCGGGAGCTCGGAAGATAACCGTCATCGATCCGAATAACTTGGTGCGGGGTAAGAATGAAAGCTCGATGAGCTATTTCACCAAGTTCAAAGAGATGGTTGATAAGATAGAGGAAGACCTCGCGAGACGGGGAGGTAATCAATTGCTTCCGAAGTGGTATTTCCTCGGAAGACATGGACTACGAGCTCGCGGTCCGAACGGTCGCGGCTCGACGGGAGTTGTTTGAAAAGGTGTATAATGTCGCTCTTTGAAGAAAGAAAAGAAAAGAAGAAGGGAAAGAGCCCCGAGGTTGAAGTCACCGATGATAAAAAGGACTCCAACAAGAACGGGGGAACAATAAAAATGGAAAGAACGAGAACTAGGGCGACGAGAGAAGGTGCCCGAAGCTTTCGCTCCTCACGGTGAGTCGAACCGAGATTTTGAATGCTTTGTCGAACCGGCTCCTCCGGTCCCAATGAATCCAGGCAACAAGTTTAGGAGGGACAACAGCAAATGCTGCGACTACCACAAAGACACCGGTCATCTCGAGAGGATTGCTTGGGATTAAAGCGTATCATCCAGAGAATGGTCGACCGGGGAGACTCGAAGCTTATGTGAAGAGACCTCGCTGGGGGAGGTGAGCGGCCCGGCGGGTGGGCAACAAGGACCTGGCGGCTAGGCGGAACACAGGGGTCATCAGCGAACAAGCGAGCAACACGGCCATCAAGCCTGAGATATTCCGGCTCAATAAGGCCCCACATGTGCCTCGAGGAGAGAAGTAAGAGATGAGGCAATCGCCTTCTACCCCCACGAATTGGCAACTAATATGGCGGCTAGGGAGCAAGTTCTCGTCATCCCGGGTCTCATTGATGGATGTACGACGAGCGAGACTCTTAGTCGACACGGGGGCTGCAAGGATATTTTGTTTTACAAAACTTTGAAGGAGATGGGTCTTAATGATGAACAGGTTGGAGAGATATGATGGCGAGGTTGGAGGGCTTCACCAACCACCGAGTTGATGCTAAAGGCCGAGATAGTGCTCGACGTCGACCTAGGCGGCACCCCCTCGGGATTGTCTCGAAGGTACAATTTATCGTAATTGATGTAAATAGTGACTATCTTAGCCGCCATACTTGGAATTCTGGACGTGTCGCTCTTGGAATGGTAGCATCAATTCCTCACCGGCGAGTAAAGTTCCCCACTCTTTGGAGTGGGTTGCGTCTAAGGCACGGCTCGTGCTTATCTGGATCATGTTCTAAGAGAAAGAAAGAAAAGGGAGCTAGAGATTGAGGCTGGCGACGGTTACTTGAAGGCTGTCTCGGTCGATCACCAAAACTACCATTGTCAACAATCACCGACGTGGTAGAGTCGACCTATCGCTCAAATGACGAGGTCATGCTTGAGTCGACACGTCACTCTAACACCACGAGGTCGAGTCGAGATGTAGTTATGGTCGATCAAGTCGTCATAGGAGACTATGCCTCCGGATAGACAATAACTCGGGGGCCACTACCAACAAGGTTGCGGACAAGCTTGATGATATGATAGGCGAGGAGGCTCCTCACTTGGGAGGCGAGGAAAGACAAAAGGTCGTGGAAATCATAGTGGAGACTCTGATTCGAGAGATGGACCGAGCTAGAAGGCTGTAGATGAGCTAGAGTCGTGTAATCACCAACCCTTCTTACCCCAGACCAAAAATTCGGATTGGGAAGCGGCTATCGGTTGAGGAGCGAGCGAGAAATCATCGAGCTACTCAAAGAAAGTAATGATGTCTTTGCATGGAGGGT
The DNA here is from genome assembly GCA_022495995.1 of Adenophora triphylla var. japonica. Classification (NCBI taxonomy): domain Eukaryota; kingdom Viridiplantae; phylum Streptophyta; class Magnoliopsida; order Asterales; family Campanulaceae; genus Adenophora; species Adenophora triphylla. The sequence goes on along the minus strand of JAFEMH010001113.1, from coordinate 242,255 downwards.
AGAAGGCATGAGGGGAATCAAGGAGGAGGTCGTGTTCGCGGAGGCGGAAGTCGGCAGGCCATAAAGCCTAGACCCCAAAGTTGAGAAGTTTTGCTCGCGACAAGGAAGAGGCTATCAAAGCGAGGTACAAAAACTTTTGAGTGCGGGTATAATCAAAGAGGCCGCTCATACAACGTGGTTGGCAACGTGGTCGTGGTGAAGAAATCGAATGGCGAGTGGCGGATGTGTGTCGACTTTTACTCTCAATCTAGCTTGCCCCGAAGGATAGCTATCCTCTTCCTAGAATTGACAAGCTTGTTGATTCCATTCTTTGGTCACTCTACTCTCGGTTTCTGGATGCTTACTCGGGATACCACCGAGATAAAGATGCACGAGGATGACATAGTGAAAACGGCATTTCAGGCGGTGGAGGCATCTACTTGCTACAATATGATGCCTTTTGGATTGAAGAATGCGGGAGCGACCTATCGAGAGGATGGTGAACAAAGTCTTTGCTTCACAAATTGGTCGAAATATGGAGTCCTACGTTGACGACATGGTCATTAAAACTAAGGCGGGAGTCGCGTGGTCGACCTAAAGGAGACATTCGCCAATTTACGAGCAAACGACATGAAGCTCAACCCCGGTAAATGTGTGTTTGGAGTGGCGGTGGCAAGTTCTTGGGATTCATGGTATCTCGAAAGGGGCATAGAAGCTAATCCGAGAGAAGATAAAGGCTTTAGTCGACATGAAGGCTCCCGCACTATCGAAGAGATGCGGCGACTTAATGGAAGGGTAGCGGCTCTTGGTCGCTTCATATCAAAGTCGGCGAAAGGTCTCTCCCTTCTTCAAAGCATTGAGGGGGACGAAAAGTTTTGAATGGACGGCCGAATGTCATTCGTCGTTCCAAGCGGCTAAAGGATTACCTCGCTACTCCACCCTCTGCTAAGTAGCCCGACCACTGGAGAGACTTTGTTTGTATATCTATACGTGGGAGACAAGTCGGTTGCGGCGGTGTTGATTAGAGAGGATGAGGGGCTTCGAAGCTTGTGTACTATATCGTAAAGCTTTATCGAGATGTGGAAAGTAGGTATTACAACGGCGAGAAGGTCGCACATGCTCACAGTCGTGGCTTGAGGAAGGCTGCGAGCTTATTTTCTAGCTCATCCAATCGTGGTTCTTACTAATGCACCTTTGAGAAAGATATTGCACAAGACGAGAGTTCGGGTCGATTGCTCGGTGGTCGATTGCCCTCATTGAATTTGACATTGACTATCGACCTCGAAAGGCGTTGAAGGCTCAAGCTCTGGCGACTTCTTGGTCGAGCTTACGTTCACGAGGAAGACCACGAGCAACGAGTTCCTAAAGAAAAGCTAAGGGGAAAGAACCGAGAGTCCCGTTCGTCATTAGCCTACCCAGACGATTGTTGGAAGGTCTATTCGGACGGGTCGGCGACCAAGAATAGCGGTGGAGGCTGGAATAGTGTTGATTGAGCCGAGCTGGGGACCGTGTATGAGGAATCACTAAGGTTCAAGTTTGATGCTTCCAATAACCAGTGAATACGAGGCCTTGATTGCGGCTATTGAGTACGCCAAGTGCTTCGAGCAACTAAGATCGTGGCTTCTTGTGACTCATGATTGATAGTCGACCGAGGTCGGGCGAGTACGAAGTGCTTAGTTCTACTCTCATCAAATCTTTGCGACCTGGTGAAGGAGCTAATAAAGGACTTAGAATTGCAGGAGATTGAGGATTGGAAGAGAAGATAACGATTTGGTGATCTCCTTTCGAAACTTGCTACTTCGGATGAGCCACATGGCGAGCCCGTCTCCTTCCTCGAAAATCCAACTTATGAGAGGGTAAAAATTCATTGCGTAGATGATCCCTCGAGGAATTGGACTCGGGAGAAGTGTTGGATCGAGGAAATGAAAGCATACCTAGAAAATGGAGAGTGCCGGATGACGAGAAGAAGGCTCGAGCTATCAAAAGAAAGCTCAGGTATGTCATTGAGGAGGCGACATTCGGGAGATCTTATACTCGGCCATTGCTAAAGTGCATCCATCCCCAAGAGGTCGCCCTATTGATACACGAAGTGCATAGTGGAATTTGTGGTGGACACCGGGGGCGGGACTGCTGGCGACAAGTTAATCACGTTGGGATACTGCGCGCACATGAGAGGCGACACTCACAACTTTGTTCGGCAATGTGATCAATGCCAAAGGTTTGCCAACCTTCCCGTGTGCCTCTGACGGAGCGAGACTCACTGTGATCGCGGCTTGGCCATTTGACATGTGGGCGTCGACTGATTGGACCCTTCCTCCCGCCCGAGGAAGCAAGTATGTGATAGTGGCCATAGACTACTTCACCAAATGGGTTGAGGCCAAACCACTAGCTCGCATCACGAGAGGAGAATGCTATCAACTTCATACACGACTTCATTTGGTGTCGGTTTGGTTTTCCTCGAGCTATAGTGTCGACGATGGGTTACGGTTCTCCCAGGACTTTCGAAGCGAGAGATGAAGCGAGTGGGAATCAAACATTGGAAATCCTCTGTCGCCTATCCTCGAGGAAATGGGCAGGCGAAGCGGCAAATAAACTTGTTCTATCTTCGCTCAAGTGGACTCGTAGGTCGTCGAAACAATTGGTTGGACGAACTCCCCCTTGCTCTTTGGGCGGTTCGTACAACCACTCGGGGGCTACGGGGAAACCTCTTTTGCTCTCACATATGGGTCGAAGCCACGGCACTGCTTGAGCTCGGATTCCCTCTTTGCTAGAGTGACCTTCTTTGATCAAGAGCGAACGACATCAAGCAGGGTTGATCGACTTGGACTGATCGACGAGAAGCGAGAAACAAACTTACCTCCGAATGGTCAATTACAAGCAATGGACCAAAAGTTATCCACGACAAGAAGGTCGAGGCAAGGTCTTTCCAAGTGGGAGATTATGTATTGAGAAAGATTGAGGCGACGGGTAGAAGGACCCGGCGAGAACAAGCTATCTCCTGGCAGGAAGGTCACATGTAGTCACTCGAGTCGTCGGAAGGGACCTACATGATAGCTCATCCTGGAGGTGACGAGTTGAAACATCCTTGGCATGCTACTCACCTCATCAAATACTACTTCTAGTTTCAATTTCAAAGTTCAAGTTTATGTTAAAGCTAGTTTCGAATTGATGTAAGCATGATTCCCACTTCAATGAAAAGAGCAGTTTATTCGATCAAACATAGTGTTACATTAATATCAACAAGCTCGACTCTTAGTCAGCTTCGTTCTAACAAAGCTCGATTCTTAATCAGCTTTGTTTATCTAACAAGTCCGACTCTTAGTCGACTTTGTTCTAATGAGCTCGACTCTTAGTCAGTTCATCTTAGCTCGACTCTTAGTCAGCTTCACCCTAACAAGTCCGACTCTTAGTCGACTTCGTTCCAACTGACTCGATTCTTAATCAGTTCAAATGATATGAACAGGTTCGACTTATGATCAATCTCGTTCACAAAAAAGTTAATCAAGTCTGAGGTCGACTAAACCAACAAGATCAAGTCGCCTCTAGGCTCAAATTGACTCATTTATATTATCTACATCTAGCTCGACACACAATATGGAATGAAAAACATACAACATTCTGAAAACAAATGTCAGCTATGATAGAGAAGTCTCCCAAAACGGGCTAAGACTTGGACAAAGTTAACTTACAAAAATATTTTGCCTCCCAAAAAACTGGGCCAAGGCATTCGAATAATGTTAGAGCAAAGAAAAACAAAAATATTGTTTGGAACTTGTTCATTACAAATACAACTAAACAATTCAGGAGTCCTGGCCGACATCAGCTTGGTCGTCAGTAGCAGCTCGACCCTCTTCCTCTCCTTGTTGCTGAGGGTCTAAAGGCTTACCCGACTCTGAATAAACTTGTTCATCCACTGTCTCCATGGCTTCAGCATCGTCAAGTTCAGCCAAGACCACATCAAAATTTCTATCAAGGACAGGGGGAGCCTCCCACTTCTCACAATGATCTTCTTCATCTTCTTGGGCAATAAAGGACAAGTCGTTCTCAAGATAGGGAACAAGCGAATGACCTTGGCGAGCTGCCATGTCGTACTGGGACTCAGAAAACCAACGAGCTAATTGCTCGATGGTAACTGTAGCTGAAGGATCCACCAGAGCTCGACGGGCCATGTGCCTTTTCCCAACCTCGAGAAAGTCTTGTGCCACTAGCCACGATGGCATCATAATACTCATCCCACTGCCTTGAACTTCTCAATCGCGGCTTGAGGCCTCGCTTAGTAGTTTTCTCGATGGCGGCCTTGTGGTCTTTACGGCTCTTCTCTCTCTCAAGTCGATGTTGTTCGCAACTCGAGCAAGAAGGCATCCTTCTCCTTTAAAAGCTTGTTAATAGTGGCCGGCTCGGTCTTGGCCTTCCCGGTTCTTTCTTCTCGGCATCCCTCTCGGCCTCCACCTCCTTGAGTTTGGACTCTGCGGCCTCGAGTCGGACAAAGCCTTGGTCTTCACCGCTTCGTTGGCTTCATACGAATTGTCCAAGTCATTATACTTCTCTTTCCATTCCGCAAGCTCTTGAGCCTTTTTGGAATAATCACGGAGGGCTTTTCTCTCCCTCTCAATGGAGGCCCTCCAAGAGCTCTTGGCTTGTTCAATCATTGTAAGATTACGCATTCCGAAAGGAAAGAAAGAAGTATTAGCTCGAGGTTCGAAGTGGATCGAGTAAAGGAACGGACGACTAAGCTGAAAGAGAAAGTGGGAAGTTACCTCGCATGATGAGCCGGCCAGGCCAGTGGCGAGAACTCCTCGGGGGTCGTGCGCCTTATCGGCCAAGTGAGCTAGCAGACCCACATCCACGCTCTTCTCACAATCACCCGGCCCCGAGTTCGTATCAGGGTAGGCTGCGACTCGAGCAATTTACTCCTTCAAGAGAGGGAACCTCACTCGGCCTCTGCATCCTTTCTTGATAGTTTCTTGGTTGGGATAGGAAGAAGGCTGGAGGAGGTGGAAACGGTTGGCTCGAGGAGACGGCATTCCCCTTGTCGGATCGCAACCTCTTAGTCCTCGGAGGCGATCATCAACTTCGGTTTCCATGGCGTCGTCATCAATGTTTACGACATCGAGGGACCGGTTCTGCTCGACGGCATCGGAGGTCCCTACATTGGCATCGGTAGTTGGGTCGGAGCTCACGTCGGGCTGCCGGTCTGTTGGATTCATTACCTTCCTCGGTCCACGCTCAAGGTATGGCTGCTGCTCGAAAGGATCTTCTTCATCTACCCCTTCCATTGGCACCATCCCAATGTTGTCTTTTGGAAGGCGGCGGGTCCTCAAAGCGGCTTCCTCTGCACTGTGAGCACGAGCATTGGACTTCCGTGGTCCTTCCTCGCTTTCTTCTTATCGAAACCCCAACAATACGCACCATATTCGCTTCTTGCTCGGGAGTTAAAACTACACGACATCAAAGAAATCAAGTGTTAGCTCGGCAATTCAAAACAGTTCTACGAGTAAACCATTGCGAGATAATTGATACAACTTCAAGCGGTTCTATGTACGAGCTAACTAAGTTCTACATACGAGCGAGGTAATTTGATAGAGTTGCAATCGTGATAGTTCTATGTACGAGCTAACTAAGTTCTACATACGAGCAAACAACGGACGACCTAAGAGTTACATACATATACAAGATAACAATAGACGAGTAAAGGATTGCGAGAACAAGATCTTACCACCGGCATGCTCCCAGATTATCCTTGCGGTAGTTTTACGTCTTCTTTGCAACGTTGGCACAAATTCCCAAACCTCCCGAGAGAATGAGTAACCCGGTCGGGATATATTTGTCCTCTCAGCCGGGGACAAGAGGCTCTACCGCTCCATCTCCGGGCATCATACCGGCTGGACGAAGTTATACACAGTGGTGAGTAGACTCTCCCGGCTAATGGGTCTTCTCTCGACTAAGCGACACAAAGCCCTATACAAGTTAAGATGCCGGGTCGGCTCCCGATAGTTTCCCTCATCGATGGTTTCGTTTCTTCGTTGGGCAAAGGGAATTCCCAACCTAATCTACTCTCTACCACAACAACATGCGAGTTCCAGCCACTATGCTTACTTGGGAGGTTGGTGAAAAGCTTGGGAGATTTAGGTTTAGAGGGAATCTTGATGCTCAAGTCCTCTCCACTATACTTTATCTTGAAAAATTCTTTGAACACTCTCATCTGAGGTTCATATCCTAAGAATCTCGCACACCATAGCAAAGCATACAAGGACCCTACAAGTATTGGCTCAGAAGGGGAGAGCATTGGCACATTCTAAAAACTCATTTATGAAGGGATCGTGAGGTAACTGAGGCCGGCTACAAATTGACCGTAGAAGAAGGCTACCTTAGTGGCATCTGTGGTAAAGGACGACCTAAACAACTTCATAAACTCCCTCTGAGTATAAATGGTCACCCTATAATCTTCCTTACTTACCTCACAGAAATCCCAAATCATACTATACCTAGAAGGCAGGTTCTTCTTTCCACGTAATGGCCCTTGGGGACATAACCCCTCTCATTCTTTCTGGCATGGGTGTATCGTCGAATGCATCAACAGTGCAGGACCGAGAGGAAGTAGATGTAGCTCCGCCTTGAGTTGCCATATCGTACAAGAAGAAGGAGAAACGGGGAGTCGAGCCTATGAATAATTTCAGTCGACCTAATCAAGGGCGACCTAGACTCCCCTGGAAAACCTATTCTATTCCTAAGGAAGTAGGGCTTTTGGACGTCCCTAACATAAAACAAGGTGATATGGTCAAGCAATTCATGGAATAGATGAAAAGCGACAACATTTGAGTCGTCAATCACCGCATTTTCGGTTTCTCCTACAATGGGCAGCCCTATCTCGGTGTAATTCAACCCCTGACTAGTCGAAAATGGAGGCACATTCATCGGGGACATCACTCTCCACTCACCGTTCACATTCTTGCATGCCCTACGGTTAACAGTACAGTAACCATACCACGCTCCTGGTTCGCAACTAAAGGTCCTAGCCATGGCGGAAACGGAGAACAGTGCAAAATTAAAATCCTAAAGCAAAGGTACGAAAGAAATACCTTAATTAATTGCAGAAGGTGGGTTCGTTGCTGGAGCCGAGAGCTGAATTTAAATCTTCTTTGAAATCCTTGATTATCGCCGGAGAAGAAGAAGTTCTAGAGCGATAAAAGTTCTAAACGAAGAGGGATTTCTCTATTTATATTTTCCTAAATTTGGAAGGGGAAAAGAAAATCAAAATTAATTTTCCAAAATTAAAGACTGAAGCGGTTTCCGAGAAGGAGTTCCAAGAGTCAGAATTGCAATCATTACTAAAACCGGCGCTCCTTCATCTCCAACCGTTCATCACCAACGATCAGGATGTTGCCACGTCATCATAGTCGACCTACTTCAAAGACTAGTATCGATCTTCGAGTAAAGCAATTTTTGGCAAAGAAATCTTCTTAACTTCCAAGTCGACGAAGTCAACTCGAAAGTTGGGGGCCACTGAACATACCAAAAGTGTCGAGTTGGGCCAAACTAGTAAAGCCCAATCACATGGCGTTGATTATCACATTCTCAATGAGGCGATCCAATCGTAACAAGGCCCACGCCCGTCTCACACATCAGTCGACTAAGCCCATGGTCCGACTTACAGGTCCCGACCTAACTTAGCCCGACCTCATGATCCATGCTACAATTCGGGTACGAACCATGCTCTACCCGACAGTCAGGTCGACCATATCACGAGTGGCGACCTCGACCTAAATCAACAAGTGACGACTTAACACTTGCCGGCGTATTTGGTTGAACAATTCTCATAACCACATCCCTACAAATCAGGGGCCGTTATAGACACGTTCCCACAATCAAGTAACTGCCGCTACAATCTCGGAGCACATGTCGCCTCCCCAAAAATACACCACTTTTGTCTATAAATACTTCATCACTACCAAACGGTGAAAGGTAAGCGCCATTTTGTATTACGAGTTCATTATTCAATACATTTTGAGCTTTATACAAGCTGTTATCTTACTCTCACGCCCGGCGTCTTCGCCGGAGACACATCCGGCTAGTCGTGGGTTCTGTTTTGGTCGAAGCCGGGTGATCGGTCTGCCACGTGGAGGAAGATTGATAAGCACATTTCCTGCAGCATCACAAACTATGACATTATATTTGGGAATGGAGTAATATTTACATGAATTGACAAATCCCCCCCCCCACTCCCCAAAATAATTTGCATGTGATTGCCATTGACATTTTCACACCGTCTCCAGGCCGGATCTTCAATATATCCTTTCCACTATTTCAAAGATATATCTAATAATCTAGATCCTATCAGAACAAAGTTACACACACACACACACAAACATGTGTGTCTATTCCAACAAGCAAGAATCATATAACACCAGTATGCTTGTTAGAAAATAATGAAGCGTACTATATCATATTTGAAATTGTTGTTAGATATGTGATTGAAGGATTCATTAATTTTATGCCCTGTGTTTGTTCTCAACGACAGAGGTGCCAAGGAAGACCAACCGGTATCATTTCACACGGGAATGACAAAGGTAACCTTTTAAACCTTAATATGGATTGTTAATTCGGTAGCCGCTCATCCTTGAGATGTACTTGCTTTGACACATAAATTTGTTTTGTGTTGCAGTCTGTGTATCAGTGGATAGTTAAACCTCAAACTGTTGTTAAGGCAAATGAAATGTTCCTTCCTGTGTGCAAGGACGGTCTGCTGTACAAATTTTAAAAAGAATGTATACACCCCTCTCTGTGTGCATATATATATATATATATATATATATATATATATATATATATATATGCTTTCATTTATTTAATGTTTTTATTTTTTGGGTTAGGGGTTTAAGGGGGGGGGGTAGTTATGATTATGTATGTATGTAAACATATATGTATTTCTATACGTGAACACACACACCCTCTATGTGACTGAGTGAGAGCGCTGTGTCCTTGTATACTAAGAATATACCTCTTTACTTGAGGACCTGTCCCCTGTTAGAATCCCTTTTATGAATATTTTTGTTTACTCTTACTCCACTAAAGTTTGACAAAAAGAAACATGTAATTCCATTATGAATATTTTTTATGACATTTTTAGTAACTTTTTTTTATTTAGTTTTCTTTATTTGTCACAATTTATTGGAGCGGTCAAAGAAGGTGGGAAAATGGGAAGACGTAGGAAGGTGGAGTGTGAGGCGGAGGGGAGTATGGGAGGATGATGGAGGTTTGTCCGGTGGTGGTGGGTGGGAGGGCTTAGATCGGGGTATAATTATGATATACTATTTAAACCCCTTTATGTAATTGAAAAATTATTTTAAAGGTCAAAAATTTAAATATTGCACACATCCCCTCATTTTTCACATCTGCATTTCTTTTTCAATGTATAGGTGATTCGAAATTTTTGATTGCAATACCTGTTAAGTCGCTAACATTTGTTAACATTTACTAACGATTTAAGTTGATTTGGCTAATTTATGAATAATACATAGGTTAATTTGATAGTTTAGATAATACGCAGGTCAATTTATTTATATTTAGTATAATACGCTAATCATTTTGATTGTTTACTCAAATAAGAAATAAGATAGTAAGATGTAAAGAAGAAGAAGAGTGAAAAATGAGTAATAATTAAACATTATTAAAATTAGAGAAGTAAATTAAAATAGGTTCAATGGACTGTCATTATCATTCATTAAGACCAAAATACGTTTAGTCCCCCTAAAGTATACATCTAATCCCACTTTGCACCCTAACATCGACGAATCCCACTTTACCCCCTAGAATCAAACTACGTTAGAAACTTAACGAGAAATGGTCATGTAGTGCATATCAATTTGGTGTTTCTCATTTTCCAACCAACTCTACCATCCTCCATAACCAATAACCACCAACGCCACCATATATCCCCAATATCCGACAACCATCATCTCTCCTGAAATCCGACCACCATCCTCTCTCCCAAAATTCGGCCACCACCAACACCACAATTTTTTCGAAATCTGACCACTTTCTTCCAAAATTCGGGTACGACAACAATAACATTTCTCCTCAAAATCCGCCCCCACCAACATCAAAGATTAAAGAAAAACTAGCATCCCAAATCTGGGATTTCATGAATTTAAAATCTCCAGAAATTCATATACTAAATAACATATTCTCTCTCAAAATCATAGATTAAAATAAAAACGAAATTCTATACAAAAAAAAAAAAAAGACCTGGACTTCTTCAATCTGGTGAGGATGTGATGACGGAATTTCGATGGTGGTGCGGCTGAGCAATGAGAAAAAGGAGACAAGGGCTTAGATCCACCATTAGGGGTAGTAGCAGGGGCGGATCCCATGTTGTGCCATGTGTTGCCTAGGCAACACAAAAAAAATATATACTCCCTCCGTCCCACTTCACTTGACACTAATTTCCATTTTGGTCCGTCCCACCTCACTTGACACTGTCCAAAATGGAATGTTTTTACACTCACAACACCAATCAAATCACTATTCTCTCCACTCATTCTCTCTCCTACTTTACCTTTTCTACTCACAACATTTTCTTTAATTAATTATCTCTCTTACTTTTTCTTAGTTACCGTGCCCACCTCTTTGGTGCCAAGTGAACCGGGACGGAGGGAGTATACTGTATATATTAAAACAAAATTTAGTACATATAATATGCTGTGTCAAATATAGCAAACTTCTTGTTTAGCTTGGTTGGTAACCTGTTTGGAAACTGACCTAGTTGGAAACTGACCTAGAGATCTTGGGTTCAACTCTCATTATATTATCAAATATTTGATTCTACACTTTTTATCTCAAAATTCTACTCTCTATCCTTTTTTAAAAAAAAAAAAATTAATGTTAAAGAAAATGTTTGCTTTACAATTTTTTTTTTTCTTATTCCTTTTTTCACACATTTTAATCAATTTGTAAAAAAAAATTGGCCCACACTGAAGAAAATTCATGAATCCGCCACTGTTTGTATTGGGTTTTCTGTGTGTGGAGAAACCCTTTAATGGCTTCGCATTGTTTATTGTAATTATTGTTTTTTCGATCTTTTAGTGCGGTCATTTGATTTGCTATTGTATCAATTCATGATTATTGAATGTTTGGAATGGTGGAAAATATGATATATTTGATGGTGAGCATCACACATTGTTTTCTGCAAATTTTGGTAGCAGACGAGGTTGTATGTGTTGTTTTTGGTGAACTTAGGAACAAGAGTTTTGGGATTGAAAAAGTTTTTGGATATGTGCTTTTGGTGAACCTAGGAACAATGTAAATTGTGTTTATTTTATGTAATTTTGACATATTGAAGCCTATTATATTTACATATTGAATCTTAGTTTCGCGCCATTTTTTTTAATTTTTTTGTGTGAAAGAATAGGCAACACCAAACATTTTGGTGTAGATCCGCCACTGGGTAGTTGCAGACTCAATTTCTCCTGAAGTGATTTCTTCCATTGCCACCATCTTTGCCATTTGAGCAGTCATACGTGGAGAACCATGGCAACATGAGAGTAGCAACGCCATTACTAGTTCTCTTACAACCTTATTATTCTTTTCCTTGTATTCCCATTTTTTTTCTGTTTGTTGGGGATAAGTACATGGGTTAGGGTTAGGGTTAGGGGAAGTAAAGTGAGATTCATGGTTAATTAATACTCCCTCCGTCCTACCTCACTTGACACTTATTTTCATTTTAGGCCGTCCCAATTCACTTGATACTTTCCAAAATAACCTACTTTTTATAATTTTATATTCACTCTACCCCACCACTCATTCTCTCCCTTCATTTTTCACCACTCAATTTATTCGACCAACACTACTATTTACCCCACTCATTCTCTCTCTTCATTTTTTACCACACATTTTTTTTTTTTTATTTTTTTTTTTAGTTCCCGTGACCACCTCAAGTGAGGTGGGACGGAGGGAGTATATCATTATGGGATAAAATCGACGTCAGGGTGCATAGTGGGATTCGATTCTATTCAAGCTCTCTCATGGCTTCCAAACCCCAGCGCCTCCGTCTATGTAATATCTCTCTCCCTCCTGTGTTTGTCTATCTTCAAAAACCCTAATTTGTTTTCCTTTTCTTCTTCGCCTCTATCTGTATCAGCTGCAGAGACGACATTACAGGGTTCGTCTCTCTCAGTAACCAATGGAATAGTACTCGCTTGCATTTTAACTGCATTATATTTGCTGCTCAATTGGAAGTGATTTGCTTTGATATAGTTTGAAAATTTTATTATTTCAGAAATCTACATTACTAGCCATTGCAGTCTATACTCAATTTGTTTTGGAATTGGGGAGGTAAAAAGTTAGAACATCATTGAAACTTCTTAGGATGGGAATTTCACCATCTTAATATTTGAAATGGGAGTGCTTGAGTGGGACAATGCAAATGCAAAAGTAGGACTTTGTCGCAAGTAGTACTTGCTTGAAGATTTTAAGCATGTTAATTTGTTTGTTTGTTTGTTTGTGTCATTTTAATGGTACATTCGAATCTATATATCAATCCTACAACTTTCTCTGTAATATGATTGGGTATAACAACTCGTGGAAGGAAAAAATGACACTTTCACCTTTGATAGTGTATTTTGCTCTCTATGGGCCTCAACTGTAAAACAGGTAGAAGAGTCTTAATTCCTTGTTTCACAGTGTCGGGAGAGAAACTGTATACCAAAGATTTCATGTTCTGTTCTTTAGCAACTCCTCTTTGTCCTCATTAGTAAAATAGCTCCATGAAAAAACAGATGCAAAAGGGGAATATGTGTCATTCACCTGAATTCCTCACCTCAGTTTAGCAGATTTAATGCTAATCATTTATCGTTCACTATGTGATTTAGAACGACAAAATGGAAAGGCAAAAACCATATTTTCGTCATTGAACGCTAGCCTTTTTCAAAATGTTCTCATTGAATTTTTTATTTTCAAAATATCCTCATTAAACTTTCATATTTTTCATGTTGTGCAATGCAGCGGAAGCAATTGACAATAACAATAAAAGCAATTGGGAATCGAAAGAGAAAGCGATGAATTGGGGTTATGAACTATGCCGCCTCTGTATTATTATGTGCAATAATCTCCTTCAGTTACATAGGGTTACAATCTATTTATATTAGACACAAACCCTAGCCTAACTAGAAGACAAAATAAACAGAAGCCCGTCAGTCCAAAACTCCCCGTCGCCGAGAGGCGCCCGCCTGGCCTTTGACAAGCCACGGCCATAGCTACTGCCTTCGAGGCGCTCGCCCCGGCCTCTCCCATGCGGCCGCCTCAGCAGCCTCAATCCAGGGCCCCAGGTTCTGCCTTCCAGGCGCCCGCCTCGGCCTAGGTGAGGCGGGCAGTGAGTCGAGCCATAAATCCTACATTTCAAAATGTGCTCACTACGTCAACATCCTCATCAAAAATTTAACAAAAATTAGTCATCTGACCTTACTTGACTAACGTTCATTATGTTTATGATGAAGATGTTGACATGAATGCCCAAGACTACCCCTTCATCTTCGGCCTCTTTGATATCTAGGTTAAAAGCTTAATGAATTCAGTCATGTGTGGTCAAATAGCTGATTTTTGTTTAGTTTTAGCGAATATATTGATGGAGTCAGCACATTTTGAAATATATGAAAGTTTAATGAGTACATTTTGAAAATAATAAGTTAAGTGATCATATTTTGAAAATGACTAAAGTTTATTGATTAAAATAAGGTTTTTGCCAAATGGAAAGGATGGTGAAAGCAAGTCAGGATATCACCATTAGTAGCAAAAAGGTCATTTTTTCAGGTGCACAGTTGATTTGCTTTCTTCATTGTTTGTAAAGTTCCCATGCATCCTTTTCATGGCCTTTTGTCTCTACTCTTTTCTGGCATCTCCTTCAACTTTTGTTTGTTCCTCTGTTTATAGTGTCGAAGGCTGAATGCCCATCAAGGCCAAAAAGGATCTTTCAGCACCCAGATGCGCGGTGTGTTAGCGAGAAATTATTCAAAGAAACCATGTCAAGATAAAAGTTAGTGAGCTACTTATCAAACTTCTGGGCTGCATTTTCTTCGTAATGAAGTGCCATGTCCTTATATTATTTATATATCCTCACATGCTTTTAGTAGCTGAACTTGCTGTCCCTCTTAATAATGGTTTTAGCAAGTAATGTTGATTTAGCTATATCCTAATTCTGCTCTCGATACAATTCCTGCTCAGCATATTAAAAAATTGTTGATTTTGTTTTAGAATGTTGCTGAACTTATGTTCTATTCTAAAACATAACACACATACCAAATAATTATATAGATGTATTGAACATAATCGTTTTTTAAAAAGAAGATTTGTTGCAATGTAGCTCCATAAGAACCATAAATAGAAAGACGTGAAATATTAGCAGAAATAGAGATTTTAGGCGCAATAGAAAGGAATGCTGTAACCGGGGTGGGTGAACCTCATAGATATCAGGTGCCCACATGTATAGAGTTGTATTAGAACCCACATCTATCAGGTCTAGCTCCCCTAGCTAATATTTTGTGTGGTACCTTAAGTTATCTTCCGTTTGCCAACTTTGGTTTAGTATATGTGCATGATTTGACTTAGTGAGAGAAAAATAGTTAATGGGATCGACTATCTAATAGGGTACTCCAATGCGTGTTTGGGAGCCTCTAATTGAAAGGGATATGTGTAGGATAAGTGAGGCTCTTCGGGTGTACTTTGAGCCTGGTCGCACCTTCAAGAACTCTGTCTTTTTGATTGCTTTATTTGATCCAGAACGTCGGACATAAGTAAATCGAGTCTGTAATAATTTAGACATTTGTAGGCCATTTTCTCTTGGATGAAACTATCCTAAGTTTCATTATGATGTACAGATGCTATTTATTTGCTGGTTTAAGATGTTGGCTAACATCTGCCTCAGGAATCGGAATATCATTACATGTGATTTCACATTGTACCTATCATTCATTTCGATTCACTATTTCTACTCTCATTTTATCTTACAAAAATAAAAAAGAGAAAGTATTTGTGTTCAGAGATCTCACTTCCTCTTCAACTACTTATCAACATTGAATACTCTTAATTCCTCCATGCTTGTTACTGCTGACAAAATCATGCTGACTTCTTGTTTAACCCTGTAAGAAATAGAAAAGGAAGTGATAAGAGGGAAATAAAAAGAAGAGATGTTTCGGATGGCTTTTCGGTTACTGCCGACAAAATCATGTCGATCCACTGGTTAAGAGCAAGGGCAAATATGTTTAAGTAATCTTTTTTTGCTTCAAGAAATTTAGTTAATCTAACTTCTCTATATTTTTTGGGTTGGTAAAGAAGATAATTAACTTCATGTCTTAAAAATGTGAAATTTCAATGAGGACATTTTGTAAAAAATTAAATAAGAAATCTATAAAGATATTATGGAAAGGGCTAAAGTTAAATGATTGAAATATGATTTTTGCCTTAAAAAAACTAATAATTGAGAAAAACATTTAATGTAATGTCACTCTAAAAAACTAATAATTGAGAAAAACATTTAATGCAATGTCACTCTAAAAAACTAATAATTGAGAAAAACATTTAATGCAATGTCACTCTGAGTCCCACAATTTGCAGAGTCCAATTTGTTGCGTGCGGGTTTGGGAGACACCTACACGTCTAGCTCATACTAGCGTATTGGCATGGGAATAATCAATCAACACAAAAATAACATTTTCTCTAACAGATGAGGGATTATATAATGGTGATTGCAACAAAAAGACAAACTCGATAATCAACTTGTAACAAATGCAAATTCGATAACCAATTGAAACATATCGACAAACTCAGGTACCTAAAATGCAATTTGCCCTTGGTCAAAACTCAAACCATTGATTTGAATAATGTAGTGGTAGTAAGATAACTGTTGAGTTAAAGGAGAAGAATAACAAAAATCAAACTGTTTACTTCATGGATAAGAATGTTGTGTTATATTGGCTTACGTAATTGGAAATTGTCAAGTCCAACTAAGCTGAAAAACGCGTGACATCTCGTTTTGTATTGTCTTCCTTTCCATTTTCAGGAACCTTCCAGTGAGATCAACACATTTTTGCAATCATTTTCTTTGCTCTCGTTACTTTGAGGCGAAAATTTCATTCCTTTAGCTTTCCAATGGCATCATCATCTAATGCAGAATCGAAGTCGAACCAGGGATGGACTTACGATGTATTCCTGAGCTTTGCCGGAAAAGACACTCGTAATGGCTTTGTGGGTCATCTCTACAGAGCTCTGGATGATAAAGGTATCTATACCTTCAGAGATGACCTTCAACTCCACATGGGCGACTCCATCTCCGACGAACTCCTCAAGTCCATTGAAGAATCGAGGTTTGCCATTGTTATCTTTTCTGAAAACTACGCAGCTTCATCCTGGTGCTTGGATGAATTGGTCAAGATCATGGATTGCCACAAGCTGATAGGTCAAACTGTAATTCCGGTCTTTTACAATGTTGATCCGTTTCATGTACGGAGACGAAACGGTTGTTTCGAGGAAGCATTTCAGAAACACGAAGCTCGGTACGAGAATGATTTAGTAAAGGTGCGGAGGTGGAAGAACGCTTTGTCTGAAGCAGCCAGCATTTCTGGATGCGATGTATCTGTTGCTGCAAATAGGTATAATTTTTCATTTCTCTCGTCAGCTATATATTCGTACCTGCTCATTTTTGTTCATTTTCATAAACAAAAAGAGATACCCGTTAGGGAGGTACTTTACTAGTCATGGTTCCAGGTTGAGTTCTTTATTATATATTTTTTCAAACATATTACCACCTCCGTTCCAAAATGAATGTTTATGTTTTGCTCTTAATTAAGAACAATAATGGACATTTATTTGGAACGGAAGGAGTAACTAGTATAGTTTATTTTAAAGGATTCCTCGTTCATTTATTATTTATTCTCTTCAACCTCTCATATACTAACAAACAGCCTCTCTTACAAGTCTATAGTTTGCTAAGAAACGACCAGCGGTATTCAACCTAGGGACCATTTCAAAGTTTATCTGTGCATGCTCAGCGTCTGATATGCTGGCCTAAATCTTATACCACTATGATTGTATGGCCTAAATCTTGAGGATTTTTTATGCTGGCCTTACAAGTGGCAAAATAATATGTTGGGAATAAAAAAAAGAACCCCCATCTATCTTGAAATACATTTCTTCAATCTGTTCATTTAACTGTCATATTATCCCTCTTTTTCCGTAATACGTGTTGCACTTTCCTTTCTGGTCCAAAAAATAAGTGTTGCGTTTCTGTTTTAAAAAAGGTTGTCAAGTCAACTGTGACACTTATAATGAGACAGAGGGAGTAAAATTAGTGGCAGTGAATGGAGAGAATGACCGTAAATATGTGCAGAGTATCTCAATTTCTGGGATAATTGTAGATCCTAATCAGAGTATGCTAAATCACTGTTTCATATCTACAGGCATGAATCAGATTGCATCATAAAAATTGTTGAACATATTTCCAGCAAATGTCACAGAAGTTCAAGTGCTGAAAAAAATCTAGTTGGACTAATACCTCGTGTGCAGGAAGTGAAGTCGCTGTTAGATACAACCTCAAACAATGTTCAAATCATAGGGATATGGGGAATGGGTGGAGCTGGGAAGACGACTCTATCTTGGGCTGTTTTTAATGAAATTTCAAATCAGTTTCAAGGTAGAAGCTACGTCACAAATATAAGAGAAGTTTCAAAAATTTCCGGTCTACATTCTTTGCAGGGGAAAGTTCTTTCTGACCTCTTGTCTGAACGAGATGTGAAGGTAACGAGTGACCTTGAAGGAAGGCAACTTATGGCCAAGAGACTTCACCAGAAAAAGGTTCTTCTTGTTCTTGATGATGTGGATGACGATTGCCAACTTGATGCATTAGTAGGGAGCAGGGATTGGTTTGGTAGAGGGAGTAGAATTATAATAACGACACGAGATGAACATTGTCTGAAGAGAGCTAACGTGGATATGATTTATAAGTCTGTCATGTTAGATGATGCTGAAGCTATGCAGCTCTTTAGCATTTCTGCATTTGGCAGAAGTAGCCCACCTGAAGAGCACAAGGAACACTCCAAATGGGTTGTACATTATGCTGCTGGCCTTCCTTTAGCCCTTAAAGTGTTGGGCTCGTTTCTGTATGGCAAAGACATGAAAGAGTGGAAAAGTACCATGAAAAGACTTGCAGTCGTTCTTGAAGATAAAGTTAATGAGATATTGAAAACAAGCTTTGATGGACTAAGAGAGACAGAGAAGAAAATCTTCTTAGACATTGCATGTTTTTTCAAAGGAAAGAGGAGGGATTTTGCAACTAAAATACTCGACAGTTTTGATTTCTGCGCTGACATAGGAATAAGTGTTCTTATACAGAAGTCTCTAGTATCAGTTTCAAAAGGATGCCTTTGTATGCATGACCTAATTCAAGAAATGGGTTGGTGCATTGTTCGCAATGTCTCTAGCAAGCCTAGTGAACGTAGCAGGCTATGGCTTTTTGAGGATGTTTGTCATGTACTGACAACCAAAACGGTAAGCGTCCAAAAGAAATTGATGATGAAAGTATGGTTAGTGATATTTGCATATTCACTGTTTTGTTCTCTGCTTGTAGGGGATGGATGCAGTTGAAGGCATATACTTGGAATTGGCTGGCCAACAAGATGGCATTAGCTTTAATGCAGATACTTTCGAAAACATGCTTGAACTTAGGTTTCTATATTTAGGCTGTAAGGAGGCTGATTTACCTTCGTATAGCTATAAGTATAGCTATGAATTTTCAAAGTTTCACATGCATCCGTACAAGTCAAAATGGATCTCTACAGGGACTCGTTATCTTCCAAACAACTGGTTTTCTAATACCCTCTCTCTTCCTAGCAAGTTGCAATGGCTTACCTGGAAAGGGTACAATTTAGGGTCGTTTCCAGAAAGTTTTAAAGGAGAGAAGCTCGTTGGACTTGAAATGCCTGGCAGCAACATCATCCAACTTTGGAGAGGAAAAAAGGTAAACACCACTGTTAATTACAACTTCCTCTCAGATTTAAATTATGTCTTACCTTACATCTCCAGTTAAGAGCCCTGCTTGATTCGAGTAGCAAATCATATCATTGATTTTTATTAGTTTATGTTCTCATAATGTTTAACATCCGGATATGAACTTATGACTAAATTCATAACTTTATTATTTAAACTAATGGAAACATCTTTGAATGTCCTTTTTGTTTCTAATCAGAATTTGGACAAGTTGACATACATCAACCTAAGTTATTCAAAAAAGCTCAGATCGACCCCGGACCTCGAGGGGACCCCAAATCTTAAGTCACTAATTCTTGACGGGTGTGCGAATTTGGTAGAGGTTCATCCATCCATTGCAGGTCTAAAGCAGATTGTTTTCTTAAGTTTGAAGTTCTGCAGACTTAAGAGTCTACCATCCCCTTTACAGATGGAATCCCTGGAGACTCTTATTCTCACCTACTGCAATTGTCTGACAGAGTTTCCAGAAATCTCTGAGAATATGGGAAAATTATCGAAGCTCTATTTGGATAATACCTCAATTGTAAAATTGCCAGAATCATTTGAAAATCTCACAGGTCTGGTTTTGTTGAATCTCCGTGAATGTTGCCATCTAAGGAGGCTTCCAGAGACCATTGGTAGGTTAAAGTGTTTAAGAATACTTGATGTGGCTTTCTGCTCAAGCCTTGAGAGATTGCCTAACACCTTGGCACGGGTTCAATCTTTAGAGGAGCTGTTTTTGGATAAAACTGGACTCACAGAGCCACCATCCTCCATCATGTTCCTGAAGAACCTCAAAATCTTATCGTTGGACGGCTGTGCGACATTAATGTCTTCTTTGTTATTTACAAGAATTTCAAACTCTTACAAGTCTAGCTCGGAGCTGCCTCTGCCTCTGTTATTACGTTATGGCTTCATCAAGAAACTAAATGTCAGATGGTGCAACCTCTCAGAGGTTCCAAGTAATCTCAGTACTTTGTTCTCTCTGGAAGAGTTAGACCTAAATGGCAACCCCTTCAAGTATTTACCTTATAGCATCTGTCTACTTCCCCGACTCAAAATCCTTGATGTTTCAGATTGTTATTATCTTGAAAAACTGCAAGCACTACCATCCGGTATTGCTGTACTAAAAGCAAGTGAGTGCCCGAACTTGACAAGCTTCTTGGATATCACAAAGTATGAAACATTATGGAAGCTTAGTATGTCTAGTTGGAGTGGGGGTTGGGAAAATTCAGTTGATTCGGTGCTGCAATCCCTTCTTCAGGTTAGTTGCTAGTTTCTTCTCTAAATTCATCAATTTAACCACAGATACACGTCACAAATTTTGACTTAAAAAGGGCATACTCCCTTCGTCCCGAAATGCTCTTCCTACACGTTTTTGTTGTTAACGCGAAGGTACTTTGAGCAATAATTTTAGGTTGATTTAATTATCCGAATGAACATCTAAAAATTGTTCTTGATAGTATTTATAATGGTGTATCGATAGCAAGTTTTAAATTTTCATTAAGATAATTAAATCAACTTAAAATTATAGCTCAAAGTACCTTTGTGTTAACAACAAAAAAAGTGGGAAGATCATTTCGGAACGGAGGGAGTATATACTACTGATATTCATGGTACAGGGACACCTTGTTGCAAACCATCAAATTAGTATTCTTGTTCCTGGAAACAAGATTCCCAAGTGGTTCTGTCAGCAGAATGATGGGTGTTATACAAACCTACAACTACCATCGGGTTGGTGTAATGGAAATATTATCGGTTTTGCTCTTTGTGCTGATTTAGATTATTATGAGAGTGATACTACTATTCGGTTTGAGATGATCGATGGAGAAATGCAGCACTTGAAGCTCACTCCACTGCAAGTACATAATAATCAATTTCAAAAATTGAAAAGACACGTGTGGCTGGGTTTCCTGTCATTTGATTTCTTTAAACTCCTATTTCCACAATTTAAGGAGGAAGATTGGTCTAAATTTGAAGGAAGCCTTTGTATGCAAATGTGTGGCAAACACTCATACTATATGAATCATAGGACTGCAATTCGTCTTGTGTACAAGAGTGATCTGAAAGAGGGAACAACCACCATCCGAAACTCAGGAGTACTGGACAATTCTATTGGCCGACCTTTGTTGAAGTATGATGCCAACGATGATGATGATGATGAAGATGAAGATGAAGAAAGAGACAAATATAATCCTTCCGGATTCTTCAAAAAGAAGGGATCTTCATCAAACACATTTTACATGAAGCAAACGGGGGCGATGGCTGCTGAAATTAGTTTCCAGATGTGACACAAAAGGTGTACGTAACTACAGTTTCTTGATTGATGTACAGGCGGGGCAAATCACAACATTCTCCGTCCGTCCCAAGATGAATTTCTTTAAAATGTTGAATCACAGTGAGTATGGTCACATCTGTGTTTGAAACACAAAAGCGTATGTGCTTCTTGTACATGGTGTTTCCTTATATGCCAATGCTGCTCCCTCCCGAGAATTGGACCGGGTATGTCAGCTGAAATTTTTACATTAGTTTCTTTTTCATATATTCAACATCTACATGATACACGACATCCTTATCCCCAGTCACCTTCCATTATACTCTCTCCGTCTCAAAAATGATATTCTCACTTTATTCACTATGAACGATTTACAATATATATAGGATTAGAGTATTTGCTAGCATCCCTGTTTATTCTCTATGGACGATTTACAATATGGGGGATTTACCATATAATCCCTCAAACTTATCAATTTTACCTTATTACAAGACAAGCAATAGTTAACATAACCATATAATCTCTAGCTTAATAAGTATACCCTCCCATCATTTTACTAAGTTCACCATTCTAAATATTTAGTTTTATACATTTTAATGACAAAGATAGATAAATATTCTTGTTATCCCCATTCTAAATATTTAGTTTTACAATAATAAAATGAATATCAAATTTTCTTTTATGATTTAGAAATGGTTTCATTGAGACCTGGTTCTAAAAATGCACTAAAGAAAATAATAGCAAAGGATTGTTATGGTGTAATGAAAAACCTGAATGCACATAGATAACGAGTCCATATAAGATGGCCATGTCCGCAAAACTGGCCATCACATTGTCCAGAGTCTCTAAAAAGTAGGGATGGCAAAAAATTCGATCCCGCCCCGAACCCGAAAAGACCCGCTCATAATAGGCCGGGTTTGGGATCCAATTTTGAAAACCCGCCGGGTTTTTCTAGGGTTCGGGTTTACCCCCGCCCCGCCCCGAACCCGCCCCGATTTAACTATGAAATTACTAAAATACCCTCGCTGCCTCAGAGCCTCTATACACCTCTATACACCTGTACGCTTAGCGGCTTAGGGTTCCCCTCCCCGTTCATTTCCTCATTCTCTCCCAAATCCCAATTCCTTTCCTCTTCCCTCCCACTTCCCAGTTTGCGCCGCACCTCCACCGCAGCGTCGTCCTTCCGCCGCAGCCGTGAGCCATCTCCACCGCCTTCGCCATCGCTGACAAAATGTATAAGGATCATCAACATGAGTGTATGAAAGAGAAATTCAATTCAATTACTTTCTGTAAACATTACATGTTGTTATATACAAGATGATGAACCTCCTTTCTAACTATATGCTAACTGACATAACAAACTAACAACTCTAACAACTCTAACAAACTAACAACTCTATTTACAGAATGTACCCCTTGACTATGTCACATTGCCACTCTCATCCTTTGCATTTGTTACATTTGTAATGTCATCCTTATCACCCCCCCTCAAGATGAAAGGATGAAACAAGTTGAGAACATTCATCTTGGACAATAAGTGGAACATTTTGTCAAAAATGAGAGACTTGGTAAACAGATCTGCATGACTTGGTAAACAGATCTGCAGGATTCTCAGTAGTAGAGATATGTTTTGTAACAACCATGCCTTGAAGAATTTTATCTCTAATAAGATGACAGTCTATCTCTATATGTTTGGTCCTCTCATGAAAAATTGGATTGGCAGCCAATTGAAGAGCAGAAAGATTGTCACTAAACAAAGAAACAGGTGTCAAGTTGGATAGACCAAGTACAGAGAGTAAAGAGAGGAGCCAAGTAATTTCACAGCATGAATTTGCAAGAGCTCTATACTCAGCTTCAGCAGAGGACCTGGAAACAATTTCTTGCACTTCCAAGAGATTAAGGAAGAACCCAAAAACATGCAAAAGCCAGAAAGAGATCTCCTAGTAGTAGGGCAAGATGCCCAATCAGAGTCACTGAAAGCTTGAAGTCTGAGATCTGAGGTAGTATATAACAATCCTTGCCCTGGATTATTCTTCAAATATCTAATCAACTTGTAGGCAGCTTCCAGATGAGGGACCCTTGGAGATGATAAAAATTGACTTAAGATATGCACTGGATAGGACAACTCAGGCCTTATGATAGTCAGGTACACAAGTCTACCCACTAACCTTCTATAAATAGTAGGATCCTTCAGTAAAATGCCTTTGTCTGCAGCAAGAGTGTGATTAGACTCCATAGGCACCTTGGAAGGCCTAGCGTTTTCAAGTTTGGTATCCTCGTAATATCTAAGGTGTATTTTCTCTGATGTAGATAAATACCCTTAGAAGATCTAGCCACTTCTAGTCCCAGAAAATACTTGAGATGTCCTAAATCTTTGATCTTGAAAGAAGAGTGTAGATGAGCTTTGACTGCAGATATAGTATCAGAATCATTCCCAGCAATGATTAGGTCATCCACATACACAAGAATGGCTGTACAGAGATGTGATTTGTGGAGAACAAAGAGAGAATGATCTGCATGAGTCTGAGTGAAACCAAAGGTGATCAAAGCAGCAGAAAACTTTTGAAACCATTGCCTAGGAGCTTGCTTAAGACCATACAATGATTTCTTTAATCTGTATACAACAGGTGAAGTACTGGACTGCTGCAATGTGGTAGGAATGGAAAGACCAGGGGGAACATCCATGTATACCTCTTCAAGTAAATCTCCATGTAAAAAAGCATTTGAGACATCCATCTGAATCAGAGTCCAGTTCTTAGCAGCTGCAATGGCAAGTAATGTTCTAACAGTGGTCATCTTTGCCACAGGAGCAAATGTCTCAAAATAGTCCTGTCCTGTGTAAATCCCTTTGCTACTAATCTAGCTTTGTGTTTATCCAAGGATCCATCAGAATTAAACTTAAGTTTAAAGATCCATTTACAACCCACTGTGTGTTTGCTAGGAGGAAGAGATTGTAAAGACCAAGTATTATTAGCCTCTAATGTATCAAGTTCATTTTTAATAGCAACGCACCATTCTGGAGATTTAATAGCTTGAGAATAAGATGAAGGTTCTTTAGGAGTGAAAGAGATATTCAAGCAAAAAGAAGCATAATGAGGAGAGAATTGATTATAAGAAAGATAGTGATTAAGAGAAAAAGGAGAAGAACTAGAAACAGTGGAGGCTTTTGGAATGATGAAGTTGGCAGGAAGAGAAATATAGTCTTGATATTTAATGGGAACAGACTTTGCTCTTACAGGTCTTTGAGCAATATTTAAAGGAGGAGAAGGAACAGAAGGAGTATGTGAGAGAGGAGTCTGATCAGAATGAGAATCTGAAGGAGGAGTATGATAAGATGAGATGGATGTGTTTGGCACATTTTCAGAAGGAGAAGAAGAGGAATGATGATCAATGGAAACAGGATAAGAGTCATCAGAAATCCAATCAGTATCACTGTCCAGAGAAACAATGGGATAAGACATAGGATTTTTGAACTGAGAAGAATGAAATGAAAATATGTGTTCATAAAAGGAGACATCTCTACTGTAAAAAATTTTATGAGAGGAGAGATCATATAACTTGTATGCTTTTTTATGAGAAGGATAACCAAGGAATAGACACTTGATTGCCGTAGAAGAGAATTTGTCCCTATGTTGATGAAGAGAGGAAGCAAAAGCAAGACAACCAAAGACCTTGATGTGAGAATAAATGGAAGGTTTTTGAAGAAGAACTTCAAAAGGAGATTTGTTATAAAGGACACTGCTTGAAAGTCTATTGATAAGATATGTAGCAGTGAGAACACACTCACCCCAGAATTTCAATGGTAGTTGAGCCTGAAATCGAAGAGACCTAGCAATCTCCAAAAGATATCTATGTTTTCTGTCAGCTCTTCCATTTTGCTGAGGAGTTTGAGTACATGTACTGGATTGAAGTATGCCCAAAGGAGAAAGAATATTGGTAACAGTCTGACTAAAAAATTCAGATCCATTATCAGAATGTATAATATGAACTTTGGCATTGAACTGAGTATGAACCATATGAATGAAAGTCAGTAAAAGCTGAGGAACTTGATCTTTGGATTTCATTAAGTAAACCCAAGTTGTTCTTGAATAGTCATCAACAATTGTCAAGAAAGAATTATATCCATCATGTGTAGAATGTCTATAAGGACCCCATACATCACAATGAATAAGAATAAAAGGAGCAACACTTTTTTATTGACTCAAGGGAAAAGGATTTCTTGTTTGTCGAGCATAATGACAAATTTCACACATGAAGTCAGAACAATTATGAGGAACATTACATTCACTGAGAGACAACAATTTTAATTTTGGAAGAGGCACATGGCCAAGTCTAAGATGCCACAAAGAAACATTATGAGAAACACTAGAACAAACTGTGATACAAGCAGATTTGAGAAGTTTATACAGTCCTCCATGAAGTTCACCAATCAGTATGGATTTCTTCAGGTGAGAGTCCTGTAGATAGCAAGAATTTGAATGAAATACAAGAGCACATTTGCTATCATGAGTAAGTTTGCTTGTAGAAACAAGATTGTAAGAAAACTCAGGTACATAGAGCACATTGAACAAGATTATGTGATCTGATATTTTGATAGTACCTTTATGAGTGATATGAGATCGATGCCCATTAGGCAAATGAATGTAGGAGGAGATAGGAGTGGGATTAATCAGAGATGAAAAAGAGAAAGTGATATGATCAGTAGCTCCACTGTCTAAAATCCAGTCTGAAGTGTTGATTAAAAATGAATTTAAGCATAAAGGAGAAACAATACTGGTATTTACAATAGGTATACCTGCAGATGAGGACTTAGTGGTATCAGAATGCCCAGCATTAAGCATATTCATCAGCTGTTGAAGTTGTGAAGTAGTAATACCCGATGCAGCAAGAGAATTTGCAGTGATTAATGAGTTAGCCTCTGTGGTATGAGTAGTAGAAGAATCATCAGAAGTCACTGCTGCTGCATTATGAGACTGCATGCCAGAATTGAAGTTAGATCTATTGAATTTTCCTTTGTGAAATTTTGGCATTCGATTGAGATCTGGCTTTGTTCCAAACAAAGGGTGCCAATCAGGATATCCATGGAGGAAGAAACATCTATCTTTGTTATGACTATCACCATGACAATAGTCACAGAATGATGGTGGTTTGGGTTTAGATTTGTATGAAGTAGACTTGAATCCCCCCTTGCTCAGTAAAGCAGCAGATGAGGAAGGATCAAAACTTGGCATGGAAGTAGCAGAGGAACCTCTTTGTTGTTCATCTTGAAGAAGCATACTCAAGGCTTCATTGACAGACGGCAGTGGTTTCATAAGAAGGATCTGACCTCTAGTGGCTGTAAAGGAATCATTGAGTCCCATAAGGAATTGAGTTAACTTGTGAAGCAGATCAAATTCCTCCTGTTGTTTGCTATGACCACAGGTACAGTTGCATAGACATTTGCTCAAGTGAGTAAGCTCATTGTATTCATCCCAAAGACTTCTAAACTTTGTATAGTAAGCTGAAACTGACAAATGACCTTGAGAAAATGATGCCAAGTCCTTTCTGATCTAAAAAACTTTAGGAGCATTTGAATGAGAAAATCTGAGTCTCAAGTCATCCCAAACAAGTTGAGTCAGAGGCGATAGGATATGCTAGATGAAATATCAGGAGTAACGACATTGGTAATCCAGGGAGATAACCATGCTGTTATAACGATTCCATAGCAGAGAGTACTTCGAGTGCATAGAAGGTTTAGGAGATAAGCCATTGATCAGACCTAGCTTAGCCTTCGAATCAAGTGAGAGAATCATAGCTCGACTCCATTGTGAGTAATTGGAGTCAGGTTAGAGCATGTGATAAAATGTATAAGGATCATCAACATGAGTGTATGAAAGAGAAATTCAATTCAATTACTTTCTGTAAACATTACATGTTGTTATATACAAGATGATGAACCTCCTTTCTAACTATATGCTAACTGACATAACAAACTAACAACTCTAACAACTCTAACAAACTAACAACTCTATTTACAGAATGTACCCCTTGACTATGTCACATTGCCACTCTCATCCTTTGCATTTGTTACATTTGTAATGTCATCCTTATCAATCGCCTCTCTATCGCCATCGCAGGTACTTCACTTCCTATCCCCTAATTCCATTTCTCTATCTCTAGGTTTACTAAACTCAACATTCGTACTTGTCTCAATTAGATCTGCTCATGAGCTTAACATTTTCTGCAGTTTTGATTTATACAGTGTCTTGATTTATTAAATAGATCTTATTTGTTTCCACTAACCAGCTTGAGAAAATATTATTGCCTGTTATTTTTAAGAAAATATAAACGTGCTTGGGGCGATTGAAAAGTAACCAGCTTGAGAAAATTGAATTTGTTTGTTTCTTTCTGTTCTATTTACAAATTGAAAAGTAACCAGCTTGAGACTATGTCACATTGCCACTCTCATCCTTTGCATTTGTTTCTTTCTGTTCTATTTACAAATTGAATTTCGAGTATGGGCTTTTTTGTATTGGGCTACATTTTGGTATACATTAAAATTTTTGGGTTGTTCAAACTTTCATTTTGGTTAACTAGCGGGGCGGGGCGGGGCGGGCTCGGGTAGTGCAAATAACGGGGCGGGGCGGGTTCGGGAAAGGGTAGATGACCATAGGGGCGGGTTTGGGAAATGAAGAACCCGTCTCGAACCCGCCCCGTTGCCATCCCTACTAAAAAGTAAGAACCCATAGATGGCATGAGCTTTCTCATCAATATTGAGAACTGCAATAAATAATGAACTACTTTGCTTTTTTATTAGAAATCTTAGCTAGAAGAAGTAATTATTCCGTGTTTCAAGAAATAATCTATTATCTATTATTACGTCTTTCACTAACTCTTTAATCGACTTGTTCAACAAAATTGTAATGTACATCATGTAAGACAAAAATAAAAGAAAATGCAACAATTCATTCGGCAATAATAAGGGAGCAAGTAAGCTGCTAAATCAAGATATATGTAGATTGATATACAAGTAGTACAAGCATTCTTCACTTATGCCAAAAAAAAAAGTTGCTATGACGATGAATTGCCTTGCTGAAAATATTTTTTATATTGACAAGAGAGATTGCTATGTGCAGACAGGGCCGGTCCTGTAAAATTTGGGGCCCTATGCAAACGATTTGAGTGGGGCCCTTAAAATCCCCGCAAGCAATATTGAAGTGGCATTCTCGAATCTCTACTACTCTCTTTGTCTTTCCGTCTCTCGTCGTTATTTATCGCATATCCCTATTTTTGTCTTGAACCGTAGATAAAAAATAAGACTTGAAATTTTTTATTAATAAAATATAGAGTTTTAATTGAAATTTAGTATTTAGAATGGGATAATTGCAAAAAAAATAAATAAGAAATCGGAAATAAGGCAATAAATTTTTGAAATAATTGCAAAGAATTTTTAAAATATTTTTCATCAAAATTTTAGTGATAAACGCAAATTGAAATGAAATAATGATTGCAAATAGATCATTAAAATTAGTTTGCAAAAAGAAAATCAAATGTAAAAGAATAGGGAAGGGAAGCTCAAATTAAACTTGGAGAGAGAAAAAAGTGTGTTAGAGAGAAGGAATAAACGTAGCTTCCATGGTGGACTGGAGCACATGAACTTTGTACTATTCCCATTAACCACTTGGACACTAGCATATATCACATTTGAAACCAACATTTATAAATATATACAAAAACTTAAAAATTTGGGCCCTAAAATCGAGTAAAATTTTAGAGGCCCTAGACAGCCGCCTCACTTGCCTTATAGCAAGGCCGGCCCTGTGTGCAGACATCAAAGTATTATATTAGAGCCACTATGCTTCTAAATAGAGCGAATTAAACAAATCATAGCTTGAGTTGTGTGGTTTTTTGGCATGCATGATTTGGGTGCAACGTGATTGATGATTGATGATAACGACTTTGATCTTGGCGGGCTTGAAACCCAATCTCCAACTTAAACAACCAGTTCTCTATTTGACAATAAATTTTAGTGTCCTTCAATATCTTGATAACGCTTCTCCATTGTGCATGTCAAGCATGGATTATAATCCCAAAAATAATTTCTAACATTGGCATTTGTTAACTTAATATTTCATAAAAAGCAAAATGAGACCTTTAAATCAAAGGTCACATGGCAAAAATATGAAAAACTAACTCAGCGCAACCACGGAAATAGGGCAAGAGCTTAACAACACCAATTGCTCATATATATACTTAACATTCATCCTTTTTATAACATCATGAAAATGAAAAAGTTATGACTATAGCTACATACAAATAGTGTTACAAGGTTCATGCAAAAATAGAGCCTAAAACATATCAATATTGTGGTGAATAATTAGTCTTGAAAATAACAACCTTTTGGGTCACATTCAAGTCAACATAGTTTCCCATTTTCAAGCCTAGACAACCGTCTTATATATTACTCTCTTAGCCCAATATAACTGTTACTTTTGGACAAAATATTTGGTCTAAAATAATTGCTCTCGTGGTCATAATCATTCAAATTCCTATTTTATCCCCGCATTGGAAGTCATTTTGCTTTATTATCTGGATTGTTGTGAGAAGCAGGGGCGGATCCAGGCGGGGGCATTTGCCCCCACCGGCGGCGAAAAACGCACTGATTTTTTTTTTTTGCCTCCTCCGCCGGAGTTAGGGATTTGGCCGAAAATTTGTGATTTGGCCGGAGAAGACGAGTTGATCCCCTTTTTTTTTTTTAAGTAATCAAAACGACATAGTTTTGATAAGTTTCTCACTTATTAAAACTACGTCGTTTTAGTTGATTAAAAAAAATAATAATAATACAAGAACGAAATCAGTGATTTCAAATCACAGAGCAAAAACCCTAGGCTAATTGATTGAGCTTTTGATAAGTTTCTCACATATCCTTGCTGCCGTCCTGCCGCGCCGCCGCCGCTCCTTGCTGCCGTCCTGCCGCCGCCGGTCTCAAAAGGGTTTCAGCTACTTGCTCCTGCTTGCTCCTCACTCTCGGTAATTTCCTCCTCATTCAATTTTGGTATTATCACTTGTTATTAATGGATAAATTTGTATTCAAAAGGCCTAGATCTACTGCTTCTTCCCGTTCTGTTGAATTAATTTGAACATGATTTTGTGTATGAAATATTATGACATTTTTTCTTATTTATTTGTTTTTCATGGATCCGACCCATTTTTTACTTGTCCTACCCGGAAAAAAAAATTCGGGGGCGCTGCCCCCGAACCCCCGTGTAATCTTGCCCCCCCCCCTCCGGGAATTCCTGGATCCGCCCCCGGTGAGAAGTAATGCAAGAGAAAGAAACATTAAATAAGGGCAATATTAATACTTTTATCATTAAATTAGTGTTATAACTGTATTTCTTAAAATTTGTAAAATGTTCCAAAACGATAGTTATTTAGGAGCAAAGGAGTATCCAAATATACCCTCCCACACTACGACTTCTAGAGTCTTTTAATTTTGAATTCAATAATAATAAAGAATAAGAAAATATGATAACATTTATGCTAAAATATTCTTAAGACTGAAATTATGTTATGCAACATTATATCATTCTGTGTTAAAAAATAATTAACGAAAAAAAAAATGATATCAATTTATACTACATTTAATTACTCCAATATCAATATTCTTCAAATGAAAGGATTCATTACAAAATATGAACAATGCACTTTTAGAAATATCCGAAATACTGTTTCCACCGTCCCTTACTAATAAGTTGCAGTTGACTTTTTAATAGTTTTAAAAATTGCATTTTATTATTCGTATTTAAATACTAAGGATATTTTACATGAATAATTTTTTTATTTAAAATGCAGTTTTTATTTTAAAACAATCTATAAGAAAAATGAGATACTATTTATTAAGAAAAAACTAGTAGATGTGACGTAGCGGAAGACATGATAGGTAATCAATTACTGTTGTAACGCGCACGTTAACCAGTAATCGACCTTCAACACTCGTAGAATTTAATCAATACTGAGAATTGGCATCCAAAAAAAAAAGGAATTTAATCACTTTTAGAAAATAAAGAGAAAACACTCAATAGCAAATTCTATTAATCAAAAGCTAATTTTCGGAATTACAATTAACTTGGCTTTTATAGGACTCCTAAGACTTGGAAATCAAGTCAAACACCTCTATAAATAACCCTAATCTATATAGTAACCTAAATATGCTATAAAACTTCACAATATTGCATAAATCTACTCTAAAATACGATTTTATCACCTAACTAAATATAAATCCGAAAATACATAATAATAATTATTATAATTAAAACTAAATAAATCACTATTTTGATCTCCATCATTCTCCCCTGCTTGAAGAAAATTCGCCCTCGAATTTTAAGCATAGCTTTAAACACTTCTTCAAAATGAACTCCATCTTCAAAAGTAACTTTATGCCCTTGACGAACTTTAAACTTTATTGCCTTCATAACATTATCCATCCAATCACTCCACTGAGTTGAGACAAAATACTCAATAATGAATTTATGAAGGATCCACAAAATAGAAGAATGGGGGGGTATAAGTCTCAAACGGATCTTCGTACCGATGATCAAAGTTAACAACTTCAAACTTCCACATCAATTGATTTTGTGAAAATTCAAGATCAATTATTTTAACACGGATAGGATCGAATGTCATCACTCGAAAAATTTCACAATGACACTCATCAAATATAGGAGGTTTTGACCAATCGACAAGAACTTCTGGACTTGAAGATTCGAAAAAAATCCCAAAGAGATCAATTCTCAGACTAAGTTTTTCGGGATCCGATGTACTTTGATCTACGACTCGTGTGATACGCTGCTCTAGCACATTCTCCTAACGTTAGTAGGTCTCTTCCACAGTGGCCTTCTTTCCACGCATCATTCTTCCTAGAACGAACGAAGCTCTGATACCAACTAACGTAGCGAAAGAAAGGATAAATCAATTACTGTTGAATCGCGCACGATTACCGATAATGAATCTTCAATTCTCGTTAAATCACTAATACAGATTTGAGCTTAGATAGCGTTTTTTTTTAGCTTAGATATTGCTTATAAGCGCTATCTAAGCTATCACTATGCAAGTTAGCATAACGCTTATTATGCGCTACATAAGCTCGTGCACTTAGATAGCGCTTTTAAAAAAGCGCTATCTAAACACTTTTTTTATTTTCATAAATCATCTTAGGTAGCATTTTTTAAGTGCTATATAAACAATTTTTTTTTAAAAAAAAAAAAGCTTTGATAGCGCTTAAAAAAGCGCTATCTAAGGCTATTTTTCATTTATTATTTTGTATTATATTTTTATTTTATTTTCCTGCTGCACCTATTTCAAATTATATGAATTATAACCAAAAAATCAAATAAATAAAAATTAATATGAGCTAAAAAAACATTTCATTCAACAATAACAATCAACCTTTCATTTATTACACCAATAATAATTCTTACGATTATCCACAAGAGTTATAAGCTAACTAGTCTAACACCCGTCGCACGACATGAAACTTTGACAAAAAATTTAAACAAACCAAAGAATGTCGCAGTCTAATTAATGGGCATCAAGAATGAAGACAACGTGCTCCCTTGTGAACAATGTCAAATATGGCTTCTATAAAGATCCGAGAGCTATGCGATAATGGATTATGCTTAGATTCCACTTCTTTTGACATTTCTCGAGCTATGAGCATCTTTATGGGTGTTCCATTTGATTTCCTATTTGGAGAGGGTCTTCTTAACTCGGACACCATCTGCACACCACCATACATGCAGAAACAATAGCACGACTCAGTCATAGTACTCCCAAAACCATCTACAAACAATTAGGTTTATCATATCTCTGAGAGAAAACTCAAGTAATAATTTGAGGTATTTACCACTTTATCCTCCATTTGATCTCCAAGTGGGCTCGTCCTCAATACATCAGATCGGCTCCTAGACAGTGGAGAACCTGTCCAACAATTACTACAATGTCAGAAAGTTGCATTTATAAAAACAAGCATAGATGAACATGGCTCAAATGGGTAGATGAAATATGGAATTGAAACTGCTTAGGTGGAATTCCATTTTCACCAAACATTCGTGTCCAGTGCAACTGCAAGATATTTATCCAAAACTACACTCGACCATAACCTTCTTACTTCTTGTTGTTCATATTAGTTTTCACCCCACCCTCAACTTGGTAACTCATAACATTGAATTCCTCCCCAGTTCTGGTGTACCTAGAAAGTCAAGCTACTACAAAGATCATGAAGAGCTAGAGATTTGCATACGAAAAATAAAGTGCACGATATTTTCTTTATTTGCTAGAGAACCAAAAAGGTAAGGTAGAGCTGAGGAAACTTTCAATACTTTTTAAACTATGAGACTTCAGTTTAAGGGGAGACATTGAATCACAGTACCACACAACCATTCAATGGACGACTGCAAGCAAGTAGTTCAACGGATTTTGTCATAGCCAGCTCTTCTTTTCTACCCCTGCTATTCAAAGGAATGCCCTGGTATTAGTGTTCTATAATAGATGGTAAAGCTCACAGTGAGGCCCAACTCTTATTGTTATGGGTTATCTTCACTTTTTTTGTAAACTGGAGTATAGTCTCTTACTCTCTTTGAAGAGATTTACACCCTCTCTAAGCAAATAAGATAACAAGCTGATGTCGCTCAATCAATCTTCTCATGGACTTTTAAACCTCCATCGTAGCAATCCATAGTAAACAGATTACAAGGTCTCAACTCGGAACAACGTGAACAAGGCGAAGTAGAAATGCAAAGTATTAAACCAATAAAATACCTCTCCAGGATGGATAATAGTTTTGAACTTCTTGACAAACAGAGAACGTGCTTCCTCGTTGAACTGTTGGAACCAAATATAATAAAATATAATAAAACCCAGATGGTAAGAATCAAGTAAATAAGAAGATAAGATTAATAATAATAAATGGATTAATCAATCAAACACATAATTTACTTTGCTATCACCTGTGATATATGTTCTGCGGCTGCAACTCTTCGTTTTACAATTTCACAGTTTGCAATAACGAGTGTGTTTGGCACACTGCCATCAGTCTGAAAGAAGATGATTAAGCAGTATGAAATATCAGAAGATAGCTGTCCATCCGACAACGTCAAGTATGATGCCCGCTAACGCGGAACAAGCTCAGTTATCAACTTATCAGTAAACAACATAGGCAGTAGAGACCAACAAAGTACAAAGCCAATACTAAATTTTGGTAACTGCAACAACTTTTCAAATAGAGGACCTAGAACTATCACATCTTTGGACAGTGTTGCCTTTTTTATTGTTGTCCAAGTACAACGGAAACTATTTTCTGCTTATTCTTGAAGCAGGATAAAGGCAGAAGAAAACATTCCCACCAGTTCAAAAAGATTAAGGCATTCTTACCTGCTCAGAAAGATAAAGGCGCTGTCGATTCTTGTAAGTTGCCTGCTCTAATTGTGGCCCCCATCTATATTAAGCCAAAATACGTAAGATCTTTTTTTCCAACAACAAAAGGGTAAAAGGCTATCAAGCACATCGCTGTTAAGTATACAGTTAAACACATTGATCAAACTAGTGAAATTCTATGTGGCACGCCAGAGGAAGCCTCTCTCTATAGTGCCACTATAGTCATCTCTCTTTACTTTCTCGAATGTTCGTGTCACCTTGTGCGAGTCTGTGATGGCCCTCACCCACAGCACCCCCCACATACCCAAAACACACACCAAAAGAAAGAATCTGAACATTATTGCTTCGGAAGAAGCGTGCTGGTCTTGTATTGACCCTGCCTCCATTAAGGTAATCTTGCTATAGCCCAATCGTTGTGGATCTCGCATATTTTGGTACTTGGAGTTAAGTTACTGTACTTGTCACTACTGTGAAAGTGTGAATGCAAGGTTAAAGGAGAAGCAAGAGCTTTTCTACATGCACTTTGTTTTCCTTCCCCCATCCCCCA
Organism: Adenophora triphylla var. japonica; assembly: GCA_022495995.1. Classification (NCBI taxonomy): domain Eukaryota; kingdom Viridiplantae; phylum Streptophyta; class Magnoliopsida; order Asterales; family Campanulaceae; genus Adenophora; species Adenophora triphylla. Next base: position 207,036 of record JAFEMH010001113.1, on the reverse strand, counting down.
GCACCATGCCCCCATGCATAATCCACACACACGTATAAATGTACACTTTTAATTGGCTACGGGTGTGAATTGAAGTTTGACTTGTACCTGAAGGGACGGAAACGATGACGGCCAGATCCTCTGAATCGGAGGGGGCCTTCTGGGTTTATCTCACATTCTTCCATACGTTTAAAGCAATCGGGAAGGTAAGAACCTTGCTGAGCTGCAACCTGCAAAGCCACCAGTAAAACGATAAGGATACATCTCCTGAATCTGAGCATCATTACTAGGTCAATGACTCAACATTGTACCTGTGCTGTTGCTGGAAGATTCTTCATCTGAGAATCCACTTGGGACAGAGCTGACTTGAATTCTTCAATATCAATGTCAATGGATTCTTTCGAAACAATCCCTCTAGAATCCTTCAGAAAATCAACAAGAGTACTCATATGTTTATTCTTCAAATATAACTCGACTTGGGGATATCTTTCACAAATATCGCTAAGTGCTTCTTGAAACTCTTTAACAGTGAGTGTTCCGGAGTTGTCTTTGTCTGCTTTCTGAAATATGGCAGAAACATCTTCCTGGAGACAATTTGCAATCAAGAGCAGAAGTTATATACCAGAAGCTCGTATCCTAATAATTTAATAATAATCATAATAAAATAGGGAGGGAGAGAGAGAGAGAGAGAGAACAGAAGAAACGCCAAATACAAAAACTTTTAATTGTAAATCATTAAAGAACAAGAACTGGAATGAATGCTCATATGCCCTGATAACAAAATCCAGTTCTCAAGAAATGATATAGATGGTTTTGGAAGGGTCAAATCAATTCTAGCCTAGTTTAAGAGCTTATTCAAACACTTGATGTGAAGGAGGTTCCCCAGTATGTATTAGAGTACATAAACTGGCGGCTACTTTCACTATTACCAATATAAAAAGTTTAATTGTGAATCAATGAAAGAATAAAAATTGGTACTCACTAAGCTAACACTCTTGCCTTTCATGTAAAGTACAAAATACCCTCCTAATCACTCCCTACATTCCCCGGGAACTCTATTTGGGAGCAAATTGGAGGAGGGATTAAGTTCCCAGCGAAATCATACATCAACAAAATTCCCAGCAGGGCCAACCTGTTTGCTTAAGTTATGTGAAGTAAACTGGAACATAATGTAAAGATTATTCACAAAAATATAGACTCACAGAAGAACATACTGTATAGAAAAGAAGGAATCAGCACTTACGTAAGGTTTCTTTAGAAATGGCTAGGTAATAGATGCATTACAGGTACAGAGAGAAAGGTGCAGGAGGTGAATTGTGAGAACAATCTTATATACTCCCTTGTCAATTACTTGTCACCATTCATTGAAGTAACTCTTGCGGAAATCAAATACTCCCTCCGTCCCTAAATGTTTGTCCCATTTCTCCTTTTCCTTTGTCTCAAAAAGTTAGTCTCATTTCCAAAATTAAAGCTTCAAAATCACTAAATTTTCAAAACTTGTAACATTTAGGGACGGAGTATTACATAACGGCGGTGTATATTATCAATAATTTTCAAAGCGTTCGTAAAAATAACTAAAATTAAAGCTTCAAAATCACTAAATTAAAATGTTTGAAAAGTCAAATGGGACAAACATTTAGGGACGGAGGGAGTATGTGTTAGAGCTTAGAATGGTAATAATATTTCATGCATACCATGACTTTCCGCTGGTTTATTGTGGCACAATCTCCAAGTGCATATATGCTACTAATACCTTCAATTCGCAGCCATTCATCAGTAGCTAATACACGTCTATTCGTCTGTGCACAGAGAAAAGACCCTTATCATAAGAGCTAATGATAGCATATCTTGAAAACAAAAAAGCAAAAAGATCACTGCTCCGAAAATATTCAAATAGAAAACCTAACATGAAAGAAGAATAGAAGGCAAAGATCCATCATCAAGGTCACTTGGGAAAGAAAAGTACCTGACCAATCTGTTTCATAAAGTCCATTATGACAGGACGGGTCCCAATACCAGTTGACCAGACCACCATTCCATATGGTATAGAAGAGATTTGCCCAGTTTTAATTTCTTTTGTGGAAATATCTTTATCTGAGACTTTCACAACCATTGCACCAGTTTTCAAATCAATGCCATCTCTATGGAATTTCTCCTCTGCAAATGTTGTTATCCTTTTGTCAAACCTGCAAATAGAATGGTCTTAATGGTATGAGGACACATGGTGGAAAAGAAGAACTGCAGGCATGCCTAGAGATTCAATACTCAAAGATCGAGGCCCATTAAGCTTAAACATCAGTGGTGGATACCTCCAACATTTGAATACGAACAAGTGAAAACAAAAATGCTAGTGATGTAGCATAAATTTCTAGAAGCCTAAGATGTTGCACGACTTTACTAAAGACCCTCTATATAAGTAAAATAGGAAATAATGAAAGGTACATGGACATCGCTAAACCATCTTAATAATTCCCAGGTTCCTCTTACAGACCCAAGATATTTGTTCAGCATATCGTCATGAACAACAGTACGCAAGTTAGGCATTAGAATGAAATGAAATCAAAGGAACTGCTGCACTGCATATCAACGTGAATAATCAACGATTAACCTACCAAATTCGGACCATCCTTTAAACATTGAATGTGCTCACTAACCTTACTGAACCGATTGATAAAGTCGGAGAAATTTCCATAACATCCTCAATAATAATTTCGAATATAATGGCTAAAAAATCATTAAGAATTTGAAAAATGGTTTTCAATTTCAAAGCCCTAAATTTTAGGGATTTAGAAATTTAGGAAATTGAGTTTAGGATCAGAGGGAGAGATGATTAAGGGAGAGAAATAAGTCCCTTAACTTGGTCTAAATGCCGTCGAACACCGGACGGAGAGGGATAGCCGAGCTCGCATCGTTGTCTCTTCCTAGTTCCAACGTCAACCGGATGGCTCTGGTTGTCGGCTATGGGTGGTAATTGCAGTGAAATCTAAGGCGATGGAGAAGTATTCACTATTCACCGGCAATCGCACGAAGGAGAAAGAGGGCCGGGTAAGTAGGGAATCGATAGAGAGGGAGAGAGTGTAGAGATGTGGGAGAGAAGAGAGAACGGGAATCTGGAAGGATAGAGAGAGAGATATATGGGTTAGCCTCAAAAACAAAAAAATAAATAAATAACCCTTATTAATCGTTTACTACCGTAGCGCTCCCAATAAGTGTTATGTAAGCTTTTAACTAAGATAACGTTTATGTTAGTTAATTTTTGTATTATTATTATTATTTTTGCCTTGGTTATTAAATTTGAAGATAAGAATGTGCTATTTAAGTGTACACCTTAGATAGCGCTTTTTAAAAGCGCTATCTAAGGTGTGTTTCCTAAGATCCAATTTGTACTAGTGAATCGCGTACGATTATCGAAAAATTGGCATCCAAAAATCCAAAAGGAATTTAATCACTTTTAGGAAATAAAGAGAAAACACTCAATATCAAATTCTATTAATCAAAAGCTAATTTTCGAAATTACAATTAACTTGACTTTTATAGGACTCCTAAGGGGCCGTTTGGTTCGGTGGAAAAAAAGTGAAGGAATGGAATGGTCAATGGAATGGAATTCATGAAGGAATTGGAATGGAAAAAAAACTGGTCAAACCCTCCGTTTGGTTGGCACGAAATGAAATGAAATTGTCATTCAATTCCTTGGCAAATCATGTTTGGTTTGAAAATACAAATTATAGGAATGGAATAAAAACATATAAAATGACCAATTTACCCTTTTTTTAAAAAAAAATATATATTTTTTTTTTTTTTGGGGGGGTAAAGGCGAAATTTGGATGGGGGAAGGTAGGTAGGGGTTTTTAAAAAAAAAAAAAAATTCGTGGGGGGGTAAGGGGTGGGGGGTAGGGGGGGGATGGATGGGAAGGTAGGCGTGTGTTTTTTAAAAAAAAAAAAAAAAAATTCGTGGAGGGGGGTAGGCAGGGGCTGGATGGGGGGGGGGGTTAGGGCAGGGGGTATGAAAAAAAAAAATTGTGTGGGGGGGTGGGGGCAATGGATTGGGGGTAGGCAGGGGGTGGGGGGTAGGTAGGGGTATTTTGGTCATAAATTTTTTTTTTCATTCCATTGCCAAGGGAATTGGCCATTCCTTCCATATATGGAGGGAATGACAAATTCCATCAAGCCAAGGAATTGAGCATTTCGAGGGAATGAAATTTTTGAACCAAACGCAACGAAGGAATGAAGTGGCTGGAATTGACCATTCCATTCCGCCATGGAATGGCCAATTACCGCGAACCAAACGGCCCCTAAGACTTGAAAATCAAGTCAAACACCTCTAAAAATAACCCTAATCTATATAGTAACCTAAATAAATTATAAAACTTCACAATATTGCATAAATCTACTCTAAAATACTCCCTCCGTCCCTAAAAGTTTGTCCCATTTGACTTTTTTGTTGAACTTTGACCACAAATTTATGAGAGATTAATCATGTTCATGAAATTCTAAAAGTTGTTGATAATATTATTAATGGTGAATCAATAGGAATTTTTAGAATTTCATGAACATAATTAAATTGTCATATATTTGTGGTCAAAGTTCAACTAAAAAGTCAAATGGGACAAACTTTTAGGGACGGAGGGAGTACGATTTTATCACCTAACTAAATATAAATCCGAAAATACATAATAATAATAATTATTATAATTAAAACTAAATAAATCACTATTTTGATCTCCATCAAGATGTAATGTAACTTCCCTTACAACTCTCAACCAAAAACAAAACCCTTTTCATTCCATCCTCCAACCACCACCCACAGCCATAACCTTTGATCACCGGCCACCATCCTTTCGACCACCGACCACCACCAGAAACAACGACAACCACTTCAACCACCATCTTCGAGTACCAGCGAGCACCACCATTTTGACCACCACATTTACTCTTCTGACCACCATCTACGACCACCACCTTTGAAAACCAGTCACAATCCCTCTGACCACCAGCCTCCGGTGACTACCAACAACCACCTTCGGCCACAACTTACATTCAGCAACTACTACCATCCGTACCTACGTCTACCCACTCCTGCGACCACCGCCACCCAACTTTAGGCAACCCACCATCTCTCCGACGACCATTACCACTTGCAGCCAGTCAGCCACCCTCCCATGTGCTACTTCCACCTCACGTCTGGTTACCAACGAGTACCACCACTCCGACCACCACCCTTACTCCTCCGATCGTTATATCATCATCCTTACAAATACACAAATATAAAAAGTTCGGTAAATTCAGAATGGTATACTGGAGTACTCTGATCGTAGTTATAAATGTTATCTCGGACACACCACCAATTTTACTATTGAAACGAGACATAACATTACTGGATCACACCGGTGTATCATTCTAGATTTATCGCACTTTTTCATTATATTTGTTTTAAAGAAAATAGTTAAATTGAAATTTATCACTATGATTAGAGCAATCAATGTATCCTAATGAATTTACCGCACTTTTTATATTCGTGTATCTTTAAGAATGCATATATAACGATATGCCCTAAAAACCGTCCTTATGATAGAAGTTTTTGTTGTTCAAATTCATTGGCGGCACTGCTTGTGTCAAGCTTGAAGTGTATCAGACCACAAAGGAAGATCTTAGGGAAAGTGATACTTTAGTTCAAAGAACGATCCACATTTACCAAACACACTAAAGAATGCAACAATCATATTGCAAGTATGGTACTTGAGCTTGTACATTAATGGTCTAGTTATAAACCCTGTAAACATTGTGTGTTGGATGGGGAGAGGGGGTCCTTTATGTATGTAGATGTTAGCAAATCATATTTGTATCAAGAAAGCAAGATTTATTAAGCAAAAATATGCATATTACTGTGTGGGTGTTTCCTTCCTTGAATGTGATACATAAAGGCACTGCAAATAAATAAAGAGCTGCTTAGCTTCTACTTTAGAAACCCTAGCTAGAAGAAGTAATTGTTTTATTATGATGTCTTTAACAAAATATTTAACTCTCATGACTTGTTCAACAAAAATTGCATCGTACATCATGTGAAAAAAATATAAAAAAATGCAACAATTCATTCACAATTGGTTTGTATACCATTAAAATAGAGACATACGCAGTCATGAGTGGTAACATAGCCGTTAAGAGTCTTCTTATAGATTCAATATCAGCAACAATAGGAAGTCACCTAGGCATTGGCAGGTTGCCATTAGCCATTAGCCATTTTGAGAAATGTGATCACTAAAGTGATCACAAGGAAACGAATGGAAAATATCACTGCTGCAATGTCAGACATTTGACTCATCTAATCTGCAAAAAAATAAACACGTCAAGTAGTTCATCAAATCACCATGTTTATGACAAGTCCCCTGAAATTAACAACGCGAAAATGTAGACTAAGGCAAGCATGCCAAAACTTTACAATGACTGGAAAATAGATAGATGATTACCCCTATGTTATATCACTCTCAAGAAAGCAAAACTAACAAAAGTTGCTAGCAGACAACCTCTAAAGTCTGTCTACCGTTGGTCCCCGAAAAATCTCTCCAACACACCAATGTGAACAATACCATTTGCCGATATCCAGCAAAAGATATCACATTATCAAGTTCAACAATAGAAATCTATTAACACACACATACAAAGAGTTCACTGCTCATTATAAATTATCACAAACAATTGTTTCAATTTCTTACCAAAGATGACCATGTACATAATAAGCCTACATATTATATTAACCACACCAGCAAGTTGTATAAACACCATACCCCTTCCTAAAACACCATTCATGATGATCACATAATTGAATCTGTATTTCTACTGAACCTCAACATGAATTCAATGTTTGAATATGTAAGAAAAGCGATGAGAATCCTATAAGCACTACCGAAGATCATACCCAACATATTCATCCTGCAGGCAGGCAGAGCTATTATAGTTGCACCATTAGTAGTGGCCATAAGGTTCATCACTTATTACGAGACTATCCCCTTCTACTTCATCCCTCCCTGGTTGGGGATTTCAAGTGTTATCACTTCTCACATAATCACTATTTTGTGCTTTAACATTTCATTCTTATTGAGGAGATCTCTAACCCTCTTGCGCTACAACATTACCCATGTTTCTGATGTAACTTCTTGAATTTGAAGGACTATGACTTCCAAAAAAAGGGGTAGTAAGTGTTTGATCATCATTGCTGCCACTCTCGTGAGTGAGCCCTACTATAAAAAATTCTCAAGAAAGAATCCGAGAGAGATATCAGAAGATTGAAGAGAGAAAGAAAAACAGGAAGAAAATAATATAAACATAAACATCGCAATGAATTCAATGAAAGTTAACTTACAATACTTATAAACTATAAATACGAGCTTGAGTTCTTACCTATGAAGATTGCATTAACAGTAAGCGTCCCTAGGATGATCATCAGCACACAAAGATTGATAAACAGACGACTAGTCGTACCGAATGTATAATCCAATATGCTCGCATATGCATCCGTCCCATTGCTCATACGGTGCCTCAAGGCAGGCTCTTAGCATATGCAAGAGGATCTCTTGCACAGAGCCCATTTTTTTAAGGGCCTCAAATTTTGCATTTTTGTTTTTTAGCCCTTGAAAATTTGTAAAATTATTTCTAAAATCCTAAACGCATAATTTTGTAAAGACTTAATTGTTATTATATATTATCCGTTTCATAATAATGGTTACTTCTTTTCTTTGGGCATTCCATAACAAATGATATGTTTCTAAATGTGAATGAGACACACTTGTCACACTCACAACAAAAATCTTTCTAACTACTTTACTTTCTTACTGCCAGAATCTTTACACCTTCTTTAAGTCTCGCGCATTCAATTAAACAGAAGGAGTATAGATTTTGTGTTTTATTTTTAAAATATTGCGTGACCAATATTCAAATTTAGCACAGGGCCCCTATAATTATTGAGACGGGCCTGCGGTGCCTCAACATAATTCTCATACTATCATACGTGAGAAGCGCTGCCATAACAATGAAAAGGATGTCCAATGCCACGTATAACACTCTAAAGGTGGCAGGAGATAAGCATAGGTGTCAAAGCATATCATTATATCATCATCCTTACAAATGCACAAATATAAAAAGTGCGGTAAATTCAGAATGGTATACCAGCGTGCTCTGATCATAGCTATAAATGTCATTTCAGATATAACACTGGTTTAACTATTGAAACGGGTCATACCTTTACCGGATCACACTGATGCACCGTTCTAGATTTACCACACTTTTCAATATATTTGGTTTTAAAGAAAATATTATTTAGTAACATTGAAATTCATTACTATGATTAGAGCAAACTAGTGTGCCCTTATGAATTTACCGCACTTTTTATAATTGTGTTTCTTTAAGGATGAAGATACAACGATATGCACTAAAACTCGTTTCTACAACGAAAAGGGTGTCCAATGCCATGCCTAACACTTTAAAGGTGGCAGGATATAAGCACAGGTTTCAGAGCATATCATTATTCCATCAACCTTACAAATGCACATATATAAAAAGTGCGATAAATTTAGAATGGTATACCGGTGTGCTTTGATCATAGTTATAAATGTCATTTTGGACATAGCATTGGTTTTACTATTGAAACGGGACATATTGTTACGGGATAACATAAGTGCACCCTTTTAGATTTACCACACTTATTCAATACTGTTACGAGAACTATGAGAAGTATAAAGAAGCTAGAAGAGATGCTAAGAAAGCAGTAAGAGACGCAAGAGCAAAAGTGAATCAAAAACTTTATGATAAGTTGGATACAAAAGAAGGGGAAAAGGACATCTACAGAATCGCTCGTATGAGGGATAAGAGGACACGAGATAATGGGACGGTTAAATATATGAAAGATGTAGATCAAAGAGTTCTAGTCGGGGATAAAGAGATAAAAGATAGATGGAGTTCGTACTTTGATACCCTGTTCAATGGCGGTCAAGAGCAGGATATTGGAGATTTAAATATCTCTTCGAGTATGGTTAATCGAGATTTTATGCGGAGAATTCAAAAGAGTGAAGTGGAAATGGCAATGAAAAAGATGAGATTGAAGAAAGCTGTAGGACCGGATGGTATACCAATTGAGGTATGGAGATGTTTCGGGGAGAAGGGAATAGATTGGTTAACAACGCTATTTAACAAGATATGGAGAATTAACACAATGCCATTGGAGTGGCGGAAGAGTACTCTGATCCCTTTGTATAAGAACAAAGGTGATGTCCAAGATTGTGCCAACTATCGGGGGATCAAACTAATGAGTCATACTATGAAACTTTGGGAAAGAGTGATTGCACAAAGGCTGAGAAAAATTGTGGATATTTCGGATAACCAATTTGGGTTTATGCCGGGAAGATCGTATGGAGGCAATATATCTTATGAGACAAACCATGGAGAAATATCGGGATCAAAAGAAAGATTTGCATATGATTTTCATTGATTTGGAGAAGGCGTATGATAAAGTGCCAAGAGAGGTACTTTGGTGGGCATTAACAAAGAAGGGTGTTTCAAAGAAATATATTGATATTATCGAGGACATGTATAATGGAGTTAGTACTTGTGTACGAGAGCACTAGTGTTGGGAAAGCTGAAGAGATCCCTATAAAGATTGGAGTGCATCAAGGTTCCGCACTTAGCCCCTTTCTTTTGCTTTGATAATGGACGAATTGACGAGGTCGAGTCAAGATGATATACCAAGGTGTATGTTGTTTCGCGAGATGATATTGTGTTGATTGATGAGACAAGAGAGGGTGTTGAAAGTAAATTGGAGTTGTGGAGACACACTTTGAAAACTCGAGGTTTTCGACTAGCGTAAGCAAGGCGAATATTTGGAGTGTAAGTTTAGCAGTAGTTGGAAGTAGGGAGGCGGGGCGGTCACATTTGATGGAAAGATTGTCCAAGCTTCGAAGTTTTTCGCTATCTTGGATCCATTATCCAAAAGGATGGAGAATTAGATGGTGATGTGGCTCATAGGATTAAAGCAGGTTGGTTGAAGTGGAAGAGTGCCACAGGGTTTCTATGTGATCGCGGCATGCCCAATAGATTAAAGGGAAAATTCTACCGCACGGCAATTAGGCCGGCAATGCTTTACGGCACCGAATGTTGGGCCGTGAAACAGTGTCACGTGCATAAGATGAATGTGGCGGAGATGCGTATGCTTCGATGGATGTGCGGTCATACAAGAAAGGATCGATTGGGGAATGAGGTGATCAGAGGTAAAGTAGGGGTTGCGCCCATTGAGGATAAAATGAGAGAAAATCGTCTGAGGTGGTTTGGACATGTGAGAAGGAGACCGAGTGATGCACCGGTTAGGAGGCCGAAACAGTGGAGAAATGATAAAATGGCGAGGGATAGGGGAAGACCCAAACAAACTTGGATTAGAGTGATTGAAAATGATATGAGTTTACTTGGAGTGGATGAAAGTATGGTGTTGAAGAAGCCGGAGTGGAGTGCAAAAATTCATGTGGGGGGTTGATTATTTTTTTATTTATTATTTATTTATTTATTATTTTTTTTATATTTTATATTTTTATTTTATTTTATTTTATTATTTATTATTATTATTATTATTTATTTATTTTTTATTTTATTTTTTACCAACAACCTTTTCACACGATGACATACGATGATTCATGTTAGCCGACCCCAAATTATTTGGGATTAAGGCTTTGTTGTTGTTGTTGTTGTTGTTGTATTAGAGAAAATTAGTGTACCCTTATGAATTTACCGCACTTTTTATATTTGTGTTTCTTTAAGGATGCAGATACAACGATATGCCCTAAAACCCCTTCCTATGATATAAGTTTTTGTTGTTCTAACAGCACTGCTTGTATCAAGCTTGAAGTGTGTTAGACCATAAAGGAAGCTCTTATGACAAGTGATGCTTTAGTCTAGAACGATTCCAAATTATCCAAACAGACTAAAGAACACGACGATCATATCGCAGGTATGGTACTAGTGATTGTACATTAATGATCAGTCTAGTTATAAACACTGGAAACATTGTGTATAAGAGGGGGAGAGGTGGTCCCTTATATATATGTTAACAAATCATATTTGTATCAATATATTTGTATCTAAAAAGAAAGATTTGTAAAGCAAAAATATGCATTGCTTGTTTTCAGTGGGACAAATTTCTTCCCAAGTACAAAGGACTCAAAAAGCATCCACGGTTGAAAATCCAAGCAGCGAGCCGACGCTCACGGACCCTCTTTTGGGAAGTCCTAGGGTGGAAGCTGACGTAGAGGATGATAATGTGACTAGTGAACAAGCATCGGGAAGTCATAATGATGACATAGAAGGGGATCCCCGACCAGGGAGGGAGGAAATAGAAGTGGATAGCCTCGTGACAAGTGATCAAACCCTGGAAAACCCTCTTTTGGACGGCCATATTTCATTACATCATGCAGTGATGAATCTTATGGCCACTACAGTTGGTGCGGGTGTAATGGCTGCCTGCAGACATGAATGCGCTGGGTCTGATATTTGGTAGTGCATCCATTATACTCGTCGCACTCCTTACACATTCAAACATCAAAAACATGCTGAGGTTCGGTAGAGTTACAGATTCAGATTACATGAGCATTATGAATGATGTTTCAGGAAGGGGTAGCGCGTGTGTCCAAGTTGCTGGTGTAGTGAATGCAATTTGTAGGCTTATTGTCTACATGGTCATCATCGGTAAGAACTTGAAAACAATTGTCTGTTATAATTTTTAATAAGGTTTAACTCTTTATATGTGTTTTAATATATTTTATTTTTTAATTTGAGAAGGTGATGTCTTCTGTGGGACATCAAAAAATGGTATTATCCATGTTGGTGTCTTAGAGAGATTTTTCGGGGAGCAATGGTGGATAGATCGTAGAAGTTGTATGCTTACATTGTTTGCTCATACTATTATACGTGAGAAGCGCTACCATGACAACGAAAAGAGTGTCCAATGCCAAGCATAACACTCTTAAGGTGGCAAGAGATAAGTATAGGTTTCAAAGCATATCTTTATATCATCATCCTTACAAGTGCACAAATATAAAAAGTGGGATAAATTCAGAATGGTATACCGACGCTCTGATCATTGCTATAAATGTCATTTCTGACATAGCACTGGTTTTACTATTGAAACAGGACATACCGTTACCGGATCACACTGATGCACCATTCCAGATTTACCACACTTTTCAATATATTTGGTTTTAAAGAAAATATTATTTAGTTATATTGAATTTTATTACTAAGATTAGAGCAAACTAGTATACCCTTATGAATTTACCACACTTTTTATATTTGTGTTTCTTTAAGGATGCAGATACAACGATATGTCCTAAAACTCGTTCCTACAACAAAAAGGGTGTCCAGTGCCATGCCTAATACTTTAAAGGTGGCAGGAGAAAAGCACAGGTTTCAAAGCATATGATTATACCATCAACCTTACAAATGCAGATATATAAAAAGTGCGATAAATTTAGAATGGTATAACGGTATCCTCTGATCATAGTTATAAATGTTATTTCTGACATAGCACTGGTTTTACTATTGAAACGGGACATACTGTTACCGGATCACATAGGTGCATCGTTTTAGATTTACCACACTTATTCAATATATTTGATTTTAAAGAAAATATTATTTAGTTATATTGAAATTTATTACTATGATTAGAGAAAATTAGTGTACTCTTACGAATTTACCGCACTTTTTATATTTGTGCACCTGTAATAGGATGATGATATAAAGATATGCTCTGAAACCTATGCTTATCTCTTGCCACCTTTAGAGTGTTATGCTTGGCATTGGACACTCTTTTCGTTGTTATGGTAGCGCTTCATAGTAAGAGCAAACGATGTAAGCATACAACTTCTACAACCTGTCCACCATTGCTCCCCGAAAAATCTCTCAAAGACACTAAGACACCAACATGGATAATACCATTTTTTGATGTCCCACATAAGACATCACCTTCTCAAATTAAAAAATAAAATATATTAACACACACATACAAAGAGTTAAACTTTATTAAAAACTATAACAGACAATTGTTTTCAAGTTCTTACCGATGATGGCCATGTAGACAATAAGCTTACAAATTGCATTCACTACCCCAGCATCTTGGACACACGCTACCCCTTCCTGAAACATCATTCAGAATGCTCACGTAATCTGAATTTGTAACTCTACCGAACCTCAACATGTTTTCGATGTTTGAATGTGTAAGGAGTGCGACGAGTATAATGGATGCACTACCAAATATCAGACCCAGCGCATTCATGTCTGCAGGCAGCCATTACACCCGCACCAACTGTAATGGCCATAAGATTCATCACTGCATGATGTAATGAAATATGGTCGTCCAAAAGAGGGTTTTCTTGGGTTTGATCACTTGTCACGAGGCTATCCACTTTTATTTCCTCCCTCCCTGGTCGGGGATCCTCTTCTATGTCATCATTATGACTTCCCGATGCTTGTTCACTAGTCACATTATCATCCTCTACGTCAGCTTCCACCCTAGGACTTCCCAAAAGAGGGTCCGTGAGCGTCGGCTCGCTGCTTGGATTATCAACCGTGGATGCTTCTTGAGTCCTTTGTACTTGGGAAGAAATTTGCCCCACTGAAAACAAGCAATGCATATTTTTGCTTTACAAATCTTTCTTTCTAGATACAAATATACTTATACAAATATGATTTGTTAACATATATATAAGGGACCCCCTCTCCCCCTCTTATACACAATGTTTCCGGTGTTTATAACTAGACTGATCATTAATGTACAATCACTAGTACCATACCTGCGATATGATCGTCGTGTTCTTTAGTCTGTTTGGATAATTTGGAATCGTTCTAGACTAAAGCATCACTTGTCATAAGAGCTTCCTTTATGGTCTGATACACTTCAAGCTTGATACAAGCAGTGCTGTTGAACAACAAAAACTTATATCATAGGAACCAGTGGCGGACGCAGGAAATTAAGGGGGCCAAGATTCTTTGGAGCAGGATTGAAGATGGGGGTTCGGGGGCATGCAATTCAACTTTAGTGCGACTAAAATAATCTAAGCAGCAAGCTAACTACATACCATTTTTTGTACATAATGCCATAAAATTACCTCCAGTGCAATCTGTATTCTCATTCCAAAGTTGAGATTTTCTACAATGGACATGAGAAGAGACTAATCTGGGTAGTTTTGAGAACATCTAGAAGCTGGTTGATGATGCAATGCCAGAAAGGCTGCCACAAGCAAGGGCAACCAGGACAGTGGAGTCTTCTGGTCAGTTTCCAAGAAGATAAGTACTCGGATTTCAGAACATATAAATGCATACTCCTGAATCTCACCCCAAAAAAGAAGCAGGGAGAAGAATTTCAAAGAAAGAAAGGGAAAAAAGGCCGGCTACAAGTTATTCAAACATGAAATTGTGATTATGCTAGACAATGTATCAGTTTGTGGAGGATTACCTCTGTAATTGCCAGTAAGATCTCACTGTGTCATAAACTGAAAAGCTGATTGCTAAGTTTGGACCAACACCCTGTATTAGCATGATGAGAGCAATCATCAATTCCAAGCTTTGAAGGAAAATAAATAATCAAGTCAACTAAGTTTAGCCTCTCCCCATTTACTTGGGAGTTAGCTACATAAATACTTTTGGTCTCTCATTCAGGTCCAGAAGAAAAATGCAAATCAAGCACAAAAATTGCCGACTTTGTTTCAACCGTTCGGCCTCTACCACCGGTGGTGACATTTCAGACGAGAAAAGTACCTTTTTCGTCCTTAAAGTACCTTTAGTTATACCTTTTCGTCCTTCAACTATTTTTTTTACTTAAGAATCCCTGACCTACCGTTTTGAGGTATATGTAGTCCCTCGAGATAACTGGCGTTAATTTTCCCGTTAACTTTGGCTGAGATGGCACCTACATGGCGTTTCCATCCTACGTGGCGATGAGTCAGCAGCATAGGGGCTTAAAAGAAAAAAGAAAAAAGAAAAAAGAAAAAAGAAAAAAGAAAAAAGAAAAATAATAATAAAATAATAATAATAATAAAATAATAATAATAATAAAATAATAATAATAATAATAATAAAAATAATAATAATAATAATAAAATAATAATAATAAAAAAATAATAATAATAAAAAAAAATATAATAATAATAATACAACTTCTACAATCTGTCCACTATTGCTCCCCGAAAAATCTCTCTAAGACACCAACATGGATAATACCATTTTTTGATGTCCCACAGAAGACATCACCTTCTCAAATTAAAAAATATAATATATTAACACACACATACAAAGAGTTAAACCGTATTAAAAACTATAACATGCAATTGTTTTCAAGTTCTTACCGATGATGATCATGTAGACAATAAGCCTACAAATTGCATTCACTACACCAACAACTTGGACACACGCACTACCCATTCCTGAAACATCATTCATAATGCTCACGTAATCTGAATCTGTAACTCTACCGAACCTCAGCATGCTTCCGATGTTTGAATGTGTAAATTCAAAATCAAAACATTCAAAAACTGAAACTATGAGACTCAAAATCAAACCTTAAACCCCATCTCCATAATATCAATGCACATGTCCTAATGCTTGGTCATTTCTAATCCCGAATCCGTTAATGAAATTGTACGAACGCACATATACCTACGCACTCATAAACATACAAATCTATAATTATTTCGACAGTCTTGTTTACAGATCTGAAGTGGGCACGGGGTGGGATTCAGAGAAGGTGGAGCGGGGCGAAGGTGGAGCAGTCCAAGAAGGTGGGAAAATGGGAAGACATAGGAAGGTGGAGTGCGAGGCGGAGAGGAGTATGGGAGGATGATGGAGGTTTGTCCGGTGGTGGTGGACTGGGAGGGCTTAGATTGGGGTATAATTTGGGTATAAATTATGAGATATACTATTTAAAACCCCTTTTTGTAATTGAAAAATTATTTTAAAGGTCAAAAATTTAAATATTGCACATATACATCCCATCATTTTTCACATCTGCATTTCTTTTTCAATGTATAGGTGATTCGAAATTTTTGATTGCAATACCCGTTAAGTCGCTAACATTTGTTACCATTTACTAACGATTTAAGTTGATTTGGCTAATTTATAAATAATACATAGGTTAATTTGATAGTTTAGATAATACGCAGGTCTTTGTTTATATTTCGTATAATACGCTAATCATTTTGATTGTTTACTCGAATAAGAAATAAGATAGTAAGATGTAAGGAGTGAAAATGAGTAACAATTAAACATTATTAAAATTAGAGAAGGAAATTAAAATAGGTTCAATGGACTATCATTATCATTCATTAATACCAAAATACGTTTAGCCCCCCTAAAGTATGCTTTAATTTCACTTTGCACCCTAACATCGATTTTGTCTCAAAGTGACCTATTAATTAACCACGAATCCCACTTTACCCACTAGAATCAAACTACGTTAGAAACTTAACGAGAAATGGTCATGTGCATCTCATATGATCGATTTTTTGGTCATTTTCCTTGAAAAGTAAAGGGCATAGATGTCAATTTGGTGTTTCTCATTTTCCATCCAACTCTACCCTCCTCCACCACCAACACCACCATATCTCCCCATATCCGACAACCATCATCTCTCCTGAAATCCGACCACCATCATCGCTCCCAAAATTCGGCCACCACCAACACCACAATTTTTTCGAAATCTGACCATTTTCTTCCAAAATTCGGGTACGACAACAATAATATTTGATGCAAGTTGATACATGGCAGAAACAGGAACATGGCAGCAACAGAAACAGGGCAGCAACAGAAACAGAGGGAGGAAGCGGGAAGCGAGGCGCCAGCCTCACAATCAGCCAGGCGCACGCCTCACAAGACTCAACGGAGGCCTTTTCCGACTGTCTTCCAGGCGCTCGCATGGGATCAAGCCAGGCGCCCGCCTCAGTGACGGGAATTATGTTGCTGAAGTAAATTACTGATGTTTTAAAAACACTTAAGTTGGGCATTTTAGTCTTTTGTCATTCTAATGCGTTTTAGGGTTTGGTAGGGTTCTAGAATGTTCTTAGAATAAGTATTTAAACATTGTTAGGGCTTTGTTTTTAGGTAGACTTTGATTTTATGAAATAGAAAAGAAAAGTTTGAAGCTTTCAAATATTGTTTCTTGTTCTATCGTTCGGTCATTCTAATCTCTAGCCTCCGTTGGCATTATAAGAATATTTCTCCTCAAAATCTGCCCCCACCAACATCAAAGATTAAAGAAAAACCAGCATCCCAAATCTAGGATTTCATGAATTTAAAATCTCCAGAAATTCATATACTAAATAACAAATTATCTCTCAAAATCATAGATTAAAATAAAAACGAAATTCTATACAAAAAAAGACCTGGATTCTTCAATCTGGTGAGGATGTGATGACGGAATTTCGATGGTGGTGCGGCTGAGCAGTGAGAAAAAGGAGACAAGGGCTTAGATCCACCGTTAGGGGTAGTAGCAGACTCAATTTCTCCTGAAGTGATTTCTTCCATTGCCACCATCTTTGCCATTTGAGCAGTCATACGTGGAGAACCATGGCAACTTGAGAGTAGCAACGCCATTACTAGTTCTAGTACGTGGGTTTAGGGTTAGGGTTAGGGGAAGTGGTGGGTGGGGAAGAAGAAAATGGGATTAATCTAGATATTGAGCTTTTTTTTTTTTTTTCTTGGAGTAGTTAGGAATGAGAATGACCAAAATAACCCTCACATTACATGTACATGACCATTTATAGTTAAATTTCTAATGACATTTGGGGTAGGGATGGAACCCGCCCCGAACTCGAAAAGACCCGCCTCTAATAGGCCTGGTTTGGGATGCAAATTTGAAAACCCGTCGAGTTTTCAAATGGGTTCGGGTTGTTAGGACCGCGACCATCCCCACCACTCCACATTAGTATGATATTATCCGCTTTGGGCCCAGCCCGCACGGATTTGCTCTTGGATCAACTCCCAAAAGACCTCATACTAATGAAGTGGGTGGACACCTTTTTATACTAGGCAACTCTTCTTTCAATTGCCGATGTGGGGCTTGGGTTGATACCCCAACAATCTTCCCCTCAAACCAAGGACCACCTCTAGCGAATCTTGTACCGCCGCTATTCACCACTTGCGGGACACACAGCCTGATTTATCATCAATATCAGGAAGACTTTCGACACAAGGCACACACAGTGTTCCATTCGCGAGGTCACACCACTAGAGGAAATTCCACATCATCCACACACGGTCCACTGCGTCGCGCCCATCCACTAACCACGGCTCTGATACCAGTTGTTGAGACCGCGACCATCCCACCACTCCACATTAGTATGATATTGTCCGCTTTGGGCCCAGCCCGCACGGATTTGCTCTTGGGTCAACTCCCAAAAGGCCTCATACTAATGAAGTGGGTGGACACCTTTTTATACTAGACAACTCTTCTTTCAATTGCCGATGTGGGACTTGGGTTGATACCCCAACACGGGTTTACCCCGCCCTGCCCCGGATCCGCCCCGAATATATAGAAAATTACTTAAATGCCCTTATAGGCCTTATAGAAAATTACTTAAATGGCCCGATTATATAGAAAATTACTAGAGTGGTCCTTAGATTATGAGTGTTTTTATAGGAAATTACTTAAATAACTATCGGGGCGGGTTAAACGGGGCGGGCTCGGGTAACACATAACACGGGACGGGTTCGGGTTATGGTAGATCACTATAGGGGCGGGTTTGGGAAATGAATAACCCGTCTCGAACCCGCCCCATTGTCATCCCTAATTTGGGGCTAGGGGGTGAAGTGAGATTCATGGTTAATTAATATATCATTTTGAGATAAAATCAATGCCAGGGTGCATAGTGGGATTCGGTGTATACTTTGGGGAGCTAAGTGTGAATTGGCCATTAAGAGAGTAAGAGATGTAAGACCATTTGCAATGGGTGTATTGAAACCCATTTTCAACTATTGAAACTATTGCAAGGTATTGAAAACCCATTTTCAATAGTTAAAAAAAAAAATGTTTTGTTGAAAAAATTCAATAGGTATTGAATCCCATTTTCAACTATTGAGTTGGTCACTTGACACATCATTGGTCACTGAATTTTTTTTTATTCAAAATTTCATTCGAATTTTTCAAAGTCAATTATCTTTTATAAAAAAAAATCTCTATAAATAGAGTCTTGTTTCATTTGATTTGGACACAGAAAAAAACACTCTTTTTCAATATAAATTTCTCAATTATATTGAAAAATAAAGAATACAATGATGTATTACTTTTAATTAAGTATGAAGTATTTTTTTAATAATAATTATCCTCATTTTTCGTATTTATTTAATTTCAATTAAAAAAATTAATTAAGTATGAAGTATTTTTTTAATTATAAATAAAAATAATAATTATTATTATTTTACTAATCATAAAAATAAAGAATATAAAATAAAATAAAAGTGGTGGGGTATAGGATGATGAGTTGGAAGAGTGTTGAATTTTATTAAACAAAACCATTGTAGGATTAAAAATTGAATGGGGTGTTGAATTATTAGGTGGAAGAGAGAGAAGCTGATGTGAAGTGTTAAAGTGGGTGTTGAAAAAATTTTGGTGTTGAAACTATTGTTTATTGTTTGTAGACTAGTACTTTCTGCCCGTGCCAATGGCACGGGACAGTATGCCAAAAAAGAGAAGTAGTGAGGAAAAGAAGCCCCAAATCATATCTATATAAAATGTAAATTTTTAGAACAATAACACTTCCTCAGTTCCATAATGATTTTTCCATTTTTTTTTCCTTATTACGAATGAAATTTGAGCAATAATTTTAAATTTATTTATTAGTCCAATGAAAATTTAAAACTTATTATTGACAATATTGTTGATGGTGTATCAATAATAATTTTTAGATTTGCATTTGTATAAATAAATCAACCTAAAATTATTGTTTAAAATTCATTTGTAGTAACGAAAAAAAATGGAAAAATCATTTTGGGACGGAGGGATTAGGGGAAAAAAAACTCACACCAAGCAACCACCACCTTCCTTATCTATCTCTCAATACACTTAGCAAGTGATTATTTACACTAATTTTTCTCAATTTCTAAATGATAGCCTTAACCCATAGCAATTTAGCATGCACTACCTCACATTAAAACACATGCATTTGTGCTTTCCTCACTAAATATTAAGGATGTTCCAGCTATTCCAGTGACAAGCAGCCAGGCGCCCGCCTCAGCCAGCGCCCGGCCTCGGCCCTCAATGCCTCGGTGAACCTCTTTGGATCCCAGGCGTCCGCCCGGCTGCCCAGGCGCCCTCGCCTCCGGCTCCACACGACATCATCCACTGCCCTCCAGGCGCTCGCCCCAGCTTGGCCCAGGCGGCCGCCTCGGTCCCAGTCAGTGCCCTCGTCAGTTTCCTAATTGCCTTGGGTTTCTGGATTGATTTGGTGTATATTTAGTTACATATAAATTAGGAAACAAAGATATTTGATTGTATAGATTAGAATTCTATATCATTGTATTAGAATAGGACTCCTCCTATTGTACTATAAATATTAGTTGCTTGTGAATATACAAAACAAGTTTTTCCAAATCTTACATGGTATCAGAGCATTAAGATTCAAAACCCTAAAACCCTCTCAAAATTTCGACAGCCCCTCCCCACCCTTGCGATGGCAGGAGCTTCCTCCACCATTCCAAACGCTGTCTAACCCGACCAACCCCTCTTCTTGGTCAACCTATCTTCTTGCCATACCCTTAAACAATCCACCCCCACCACCGCCTTCACCGCCCAAACCCGTCCATCACCCAACTGTAACTCCTATCGCACCACCAATCCATCACCCAACTGCAACTCCTACCGCACCACCAATCCATTCCCATCCTCTAGCTCGAGCTCCCCACCCCTCCCCTTTAAGGGTAAGTGTCAATACTGCCGTACCATCGGCCATGTCATCTCCCAATGCCGTCAATTTAAGCGAGACCACCCCACCGTTACCTTCCCTCCTCTTCCTCGCCAAAACCAAAACCCAAACCCTAAACCTCAAGCCCATACCGCTCCGCTGCCTATCACCACCCTCCTTCTCCTCCTTCTTGGCTTATCGACAGTGGTGCAACCAACCACATCACCAATAATCTTTCCAACCTTGCCTTACACACACCCTACAATGGCAATGACGACGTCATTATCGGAGACGGTTCTTCTCTTCCTATATCTCACATAGGTTCTTCTCTTTTCCCACACCCTTTTCTCCCCTCCATTTCAATAGTGTCTTACATGTCCCTCTTATTACTCGTAATATTCTATCTATGTCTCAATTTTGTCGTGACAATAATGCTATCATTGAATTCTCACACTGTTCTTTCCTTATCAAAGACAAAGCCACGAGTCAAACTCTTATCCATGGAAACCTTGAGGATGGCGTCTACATCTGGCACCCTCCGCCTATTCAAGCTCATTCAAGCTCTCTCTCTCTCTCTCTTCACAGCTGTGGCATCATAGATTAGGACATCCCGCTTCCTCTGTTCTCAGTTTATTACGTAGCAAGTTTAGTTTATCTATTTCTTCTAGCTTACCTCCATGTAACTCTTGTTTTATTAATAAAAGCCACAAGCTGCCATTTGCATCTTCTTCTCTTGTCTCACACGCTCCCCTTGATCTCATCTTTTCATATGTATGGACCTCTCCAATCCCCTCACTTGACAATTTCAAATACTATGTCATCTTTGTCAATCACTACACCAAACACATTTGGTTCTACCCTCTTAAACACAAATCCGACACTTGCAACACCTTTCTTCGCTTCAAAACACTAGTCAAAAAATACTTCAAACGCCCCATCATTCAAGTCTACTCTGACAACGGGGGTGAATACCTCAAACTCACACCCACTATAGGTCAAAACGGCATCACCCACCTCACCACCCCCTCACAATTATGAACACAACGGGTATGCCGAACGTCGTCACTGTCAAATTGTTGAAACGGGTCTCACCCTCCTTTCCCATGCCAACCTACCCCTCACCCTTTGGCCCTATGCTCTCACCACTGCTACCTACCTCATAAACAGGTTGCCTACTCCCACCCTAAACAATGATTCTCCCTACCTCCGCCTATTCCGCTCCCCTCCAAACTACACCAAATTACGTAGCTTTGGTTGTCTCTGCTATCCCTGGCTTCGCCCTTACACTCCCCATAAGCTAGCCCCAAAATCCATCCCATGTATCTTCGTTGGCTACTCACCTACGCAAAGTGCGTACTACTGCCTTAACCCCACCTCCCATCGAGTCTACACCTCCCGTCATGTCCGCTTTGTTGAAACCACCTTCCCATACAACTCCCTCACCACACTTCCCCCCACAGCTTTCGCTCCCTCTCCCTCTCCCTCTGACTGACCTATTCTAAACACTACCTCCTCTATCCCACCTCCCCCCCATAACCCCACCCCTCCCCCCATCCCCCCACTCTTCCCTCCCCAAACCATACTTCCCCCACCCCAAACCTCCCTCCCAACCCCATTCCAAATGACCCCCCACTCACACCTCAGCCTGAAACAACCCTACCTACTCCCAACCCCACCTCCCCTCTACCTCCCATCCGTACTATTACCACAAGACTATCCCATGGCATCACCAAACCTAATCCCAAGTATGCCAACCTTTCCCTTCTCACCTCTCCCACAAGCCTTCCCACCACCACCAAACAGGCCCTATCCATTCCACATTGGCGTAATGCCATGATTGAAGAATTTCAGGCTCTAACCCGCAACAACACCTGGTCTTTGGTTCCTCCTACCACAGCTCATAACATTGTCGGATGCAAATGGGTTTTCCGCATTAAATACAATCCCAACAACACAATTCAGAAATATAAAGCTCGGCTTGTAGCCAAGGGGTTTCACCAACAACCCGGTGTTGACTACACTGAAACCTTCAGCCCCGTTGTAAAACCAGCCACTGTTCAGCTTCTTCTCTCCCTTGCCACCACCAACCACTAGCCCCTTCGCCAACTTGATGTCAACAACTCCTTTCTTCAAGGTACCCTCTCTGAAACTATGTTTATGACCCAACCCCCCAGATTTGAGGACTCCACCAACCCTACCTCTATTTGTCGCCTTTTTAAGGCAATCTATGGTCTTAAACAAGCTCCTCGTGCCTAGTTTCAAGAACTCAAAACCTACCTCACCACATATGTCTTTCACCCCTCTTTAGCCGATCCTTCCCTATTTATACTAAACACGACTCCATCCCCAATTTATCTGTTAGTATATGTCGACGATATCATTGTCACCGGACCCTCTCCATCCCACCTTCAGTCATTCATCACCAGTCTGTCACAACGTTTCTCTCTTAAAGACCTTGGTCCCTTATCTTACTTTTTGGGTGTCGAAGTCGTTCCGAACCAAAATGGGCTTCTTCTCTCCCAAACAAAATACATTCATGATCTTCTCACCCGTCACAATATGATTGACTGCAAACCACTTCCAACTCCCATGGTTACATCACCACCTCTCACTCGATCCTCTGCCACTCCCGCTGTTGACCCTACCCCCTATCGTGCTATTGTTGGTGGCCTTCAGTATCTGTCCTTCACTCGTCCCGACATTGCCTTCTCAGTCAACAAACTTGCTCAGTTCATGCAAAACCCCCAATATCCTCATTGGGTTGCACTCAAGCGTCTTCTCCGCTACCTTCATGGCACCATGCACTTAGGCCTTCAGATCCTCTCAAAGTCTCCTCCTTCCCTTCATGCCTTCTATGATGCGGATTGGGCTGGTGATAAAGACAAATTTGTGTCCACTTCTAGCTTCCTTGTTTATCTTGGGCACAACCCGGTTACTTGGTCAACCCGCAAACAACGTGCTCTTGCTCATTCCACTACCGAGGCTGAATTTCGGGCTATTGCTGACACTGCTGCTGAACTTACTTGGGTTAAGAACCTCCTTATTGAGCTTGGTTTCTCCTTACCAACTACACCTGTGGTATATTGTGATAATCTAGGCGCCACAACCTATTCTGCGAACCCGGTCTTCCACTCTCGGATGAAACATGTGGCTCTCTCATTTCACTTTGTTCGTGAACAAGTTCAGTCCGGTTCTCTTCGTGTACAACACATTTCTGGTACGGATCAACTGGTTGATATTCTGACAAAACCACTACCTAGCATACGCTTCCAACAACTTACTTCCAAGATTGGTCTTCTCCTCGGATCGTCCATCTTGCGGGGGCGTATTAAGGATGTTCCAGCTATTCCAGCGACAAGCAGCCAGCCGCCTGCCTCAGCTAGCCGCAGGAGCCAGCCTCAACCAGCCGCAGGCGCCAGCCTCAGCCCCTCCATGCCTCGACTGAACCTACTGGATCCCAGGCGTCCGCCCCAGCCTGCCCCAGGCGCCCGCCGTAGCTCCAGCACACCACGACTTCATCCACTGCCCTCCAGGTGCTCGTCCCAGCTTGGCCCAGGCGGCCGCCTCGGCCCCAGTCAGTGCCCTCGTTAGTTTCCTAATTGCCTTGGGTTTCTAGATTGATTTGGTGTATTTTAGTTACATATAAATTAGGAAACAAAGATATTTGATTGTATAGATTAGAATTTTATATCATTGTATTAGAATAGGACTCCTCCTATTGTACTATAAATATTAGTTGCTTGTGAATATGCAAAACAAGTTTTTCCAAATCTTACACTAAACAACTAAGGAGTAAACGCTGGCACCTCCAAATCACATGTTCTCTGCAATGGTGTAGTAAGCATCTCTTTTACACGTAGAAACTGCCCTATCAATGAACACAATATAGTACGAAGTAAGTCATTTAGTTTAAGGATACTGCACAACTCAAAATTTTTCTTGGTGTCATATTTCACTAACAATTTAGCATTACAAAACATGACAGGTCACTAAACCACTAATTTTCATTTTTATTGAAACATAAATATGAAAAGTTCAAAATCATCTCATATAACTGTAAGAATAGCAAAAAAACTGAAAGCATTCAACATTACCACCACAATTTGTTTACTCCTTTTCAATTGGGCAACACCATTTTTCTTCAATGGATCAGATTGTGTCAAAATGAAGAAAAATGTTATGCCAAAAATTTCCTTGAATTGGCGTAGGGTGATGCTTAAAATAAGTGGAGAAAAGCATTTGTTGGGGACAAATATACACATATATATGCATTGTTGTTAGCAATTAGCAATTGGAACTTTAACAAAACTTTTGTACAAAGCTCAGTAAGTGAATGAGTAAGTGAATGAGCTGAGCCTAAATAAAATATAGGTTCAACGAAATAAACGAATGAGAATATCTCTTCTCGTGATCCCTTCAGTTTCTAAAATCAAGAAACCTTGAACGCTTTACTTCAAACTAATCAAATATGTAGGATTAGACATTTGTATATGCAATTGTTTCCATATAATTTCATTTTTTTTAAATAAGGAATCAAACATAGATAGAAGTCGGAAAAAGAACAAAAATGTTTTTTAGAAAGATATAGAAATAGAAAACACATAATTCCCACCCCCACCCCCACACCCCACAAAAATAAATAAATTAATTAAATTGATGAAAATAACAAACGTCAAGATTAACAATTGGAAAGAACATAGAGGTGTTTTACCAAAATAAAAACTTGTGTAGGTATGTATACACATAAAAAGAGAAGGTGGAGATGCACCTGAATGAGTTTCATTTTGGAAGATATCATTAATCTCCTTCTCCTACTCATACTCCTCCTCCGCAGGCGTAGGTTGAAGAAGATTCCTAGATATACTCTTGAGTGGCAATTGAGGTTCCTGTGAAAAGAGATAATTGAGGGTTATGCCAGCCGTAGAACCGTCGCACATTATAAATTCAAATATTTAAAATATTTAATTTCAAAACGTACTGCATGCTACACAATTCATGTGAGATGTAAGGAAAATAAAAGCACAACATGTAACAAGGATAGAACAAAGAAAAAGTTTTTTGAGCAGCAGTTCTAAAATCTTTAACTTCAAAACGTACTACATGTTGCATAATTCTTTTTTTAAATGTTCATTGAAAAGAAGGAAGAAATGTTCATTTTTTTTACATAGAAAGAAATTCTACTTCTTTAAAAAAAATCCTTCATTTCAAAAATGAATATTACTTTCGTCCCAAAATTAATACTACTTTCTATATAAAAAAAAATTGAACATTGCTTTCTTCGTCTCAATGAACATTTTAAAAAAGAATTATTTTTTGGGATGAAGGAAGTAATGTTCAATTTTTTGGACAAAAAATGTAGTATTATTTTTTGGTTATTCATTTTGAGTCGAAAGTAATATTCATTTTTGATATGAAGGAAATAATTTTTTACAGTAGTACATTTTTTTAAGTATTTATTTGAGACGGAAAAAATAATATTTCCTTTTAATTATCTTTATTAAAACATAATGTTTATATTTTTATTTTTGTAATTTAAAGCGAGACGGAGAATGAATTAGTAATTTGGTTGTGTTCACACGGAAGAAAAGAAACTATTTTTTGGTTATTCATTTTGAGTCGAAAGAAATATTCGTTTTTGATATGAAGGAAATATTTTTTTTACAGTAGTACATTTTTTTAAGTAATTATTTGAGATGGTAAAAATAAGAGTATTTCCTTTTAGTTTTCTTTATTAAAACATAATTTTTATATTTTTATTTTGTAATTTAAAGCGAGACGGAGAATGAATTAGTAATTTGGTTGTATTCACACAGAAGAAAAGAAACTTAGAACTCGCTAATTCAATTAGCGAGTTCAAATTTATTTTTTAGTTTTTTTTATTAAAACATAATTTTTATATTTTATTTTGTAATTTAAAGCGAGACGGGGAATGAATTAGTAATGTGGTTGTGTTCACACAAAAGAAAAGAAACTTAGAACTCGTTAATTCATTAGCGAGATCAATTTTTTTAATTATTTTATTTAATATTAAAATTTAAGCTCGCTAAATGGTTTAGCGAGTTTAAACAAAAAAAATTATAAACTCGCTATACCGTGTAGCGAGTTTCAAAAAATGAATCATTTTGGTTAATAGTTTTGAAGGGTTGTTATTTTGGGATATATTTTTTTAAAATGGAATATTTTGAGAAAAAATCGTTTTGGGAGGAGGTCATAACCGCAGGTAACTGCTGTAGTAAGGGGGATTCGTAGATTCAATCACAGCCGCTGTTTGTCTTTTTTAAAATCAAATCTTGACCACTCTTTATGTGGTAGTTGAAATCCACATCTATTGTAATATAGATGGTCAGAAAGGGCTGTTATGCGAATCAAACAGGCTCGGGCTCAGTTCGAGCTCGGCTCGTAAAAGCTCGAGCTCGAGAAGACTCGAGTCTAACTCGAGCTCGAGCTCGACCCGATTTTCATGCTCGAATTTTTTTCGAGCCGGCTCGAGCTCGGCTCGTTTATTCGGCGCGCTTTGATCGAGATCGACTCGTTTAAGCTCAGATTGGGATCGGCTCATTAAAATCTCAAATAAAAATTTTCGCAAACGATTCGAGCTCGAGACCGAGCTCGGCTCGATAAGCTCGACTCTGATTTCTTTATTATACTTTCATTTGTTTAGTTTTTTTCTAACATTTTCTATATAACTTTTTGAAAAAAAACTTCAATACTAAAAAAAGTCCAAAATATTTATTTATATTCATAAAAAATAAAAAAAACTATACTTTTATACATAAAAATTAAAGGATTTTACCCGTCCCTGATTTCTTTATTATAATTTCATTTGCTTAGTTTTTTTCTAACTTTTTTTTATATAACTTTTTGAAAAAAAAAACTTCAATACTAAAAAAATTCCAAAATGTTTATTTCTATTCATAAAAAAAATATACATTTATACAAAAAAATTAAAGGGTTTTACCCGTCTCTGATTTCTTTATTATACTTTCATTTGTTTAGTTTTTTTCTAAATTTTTTTATATAACTTTTTGGAAAAAACTTCAATACTAAAAAAAAGTCCAAAATGATTATTTCTATTCATAAAAAATAAAAAAACTATACATTTATATATAAAAATTAAAGGATTTTACTCGTCCCTGATTTCTTTATTATACTTTCATTAATTTATTTAGTTTTTTTTCTAACTTTTTTTATATAACTTTTTGGAAAAAACTTCATTACTAAAAAAAGTCCAAAATGATTATTTCTATTCATAAAAAATAAAAAAACTATACATTTATACATAAAAATTAAAGGGTTTTACCCGTCCCGGATTTCTTTATTATACTTTCATTTTGTTTAGTTTTTTTCTAACTTTTTTTATATAACTTTTTGAAAAAAAAAACTTCAATACTAAAAAAAGTCCAAAATGTTTATTTCTATTCATAAAAAATAAAAAACTATACATGTATACATAAAAATTAAAGGATTTTACCCGTCCCTGATTTCTTTATTATATACTATACATAATACACTTATACATAAAAATTAAAAGGTTTTACCCGTCTCTCATTTCCTTTTTATACTTTTTCCATTTGTTGAGAGCCGTTATATTATCTCAGTTTGTTGAGAGCCATTGTCATCTCTCCGATTTGTTGAGAGCCTTTTGTCATCTCTCTAATTTTTTGAGAGCCTTTTGTTTTTTTTCTATTTTGTATGGCATTAAGGTTGATGGATCTTACAATACTTGTGATGATGCTCGATTGGCGGCTTATCGCTAACCTAGATCTAGATGCACTACATATTAATGTGCTAAAAGCAATATCTTTACCATTTACAGGGGTTTTGAATGGCAATGGAATATAGATTGCGAGATTCTCTTTGAAAGGCATCTACGCAACTCAAGATATTGTAATGAAAGCATGTTTGAGGGAAGATGGGCACGATTCACGAGGAAATTAGTCTGGGTATGGGATGATTTGTGGTTTGTTTCCACTTTGTTTTCATTGTCAAGTAATATTTGTAATGCAAACGTTTTGACATATATCTTTTTGAGGGTTGCTTATACTAACTTTTGAATTTGTGGATGTATTTTAATATGTTTTAATCGATCTAACTATTTTCTTAATATGTGTGAAATTAGTTTTTTTTCATATAACTGAGGCAGAGGAAGTATTTTAATTTCTTGCTAAAAATAAAATCAATTATCAATCACATAAAAATATTTACCTAAACCCTAAACCCCTAAATCCTAAACCCATTTTGTCTTTACAATTTGATTTCAAGTAGCTGGGTTTTAGTTTTTGCTAAAAATCAGGAAAGTTATATTTCATGACTCCATCTATCCCTAACATAAATTGAACATTTTAAAATTATTACTCTATTTGTTTCAAAATAAATTTGAAAATCTGTCTCAAAATATATGACATTTTAAAATGTCATTCGAAAAGTATAAAATAAATAATAAATATTTTTCTTAGTTATTTTCATTTTTTTATGTTTTTTTGTAAGAATATAAAGAATTATGAAAAATCAAAATTGAAAAAAAATTATGTAGAGACAAAGACAAAGCTCGAGCTCGGCTCGTTTAGGCTCGAGAATTCGAATAAAAGCTCGAACTAAAGATCGTTTGAGTTTAGATTTTTTTAAAAAATTCGAGTTAAGCTCGAGCTCGGCTCGTTAAAGCTTGAGTTCGAGAAGCTCGCAAAAAAGCTCGCGAACAGCTCGAAACTCGTTTCGAGTCGAGCTCGAATGAATTTTTCAGGCTCGAGCTCGAGCTCGAAAAAAACTCGGGTCATTAATTTTTAGTCGAGCTCGAGCTCGACACCTCAAAGCTCGACTCGACTCGTTTACAGCCTGACTCAGAAGAAGAGTGAAAACTGAGTACTAATTAAACTTTATTAAATTTAGAAAAGAAAATAAAAATAGGTTCAATGGACTATCATTATCTATATATATATAAAAGCAAGAAAGTCTTGCTTTGCCGCTCAAACGAAGGGCAGTTTCGTAATTTCACACAGTGACAAAATTGAAGATACCTCAAGACAATTCAACGTTGCAAGCTCGGATCGGGCAAAAATTGGCGCGTGTAGTACACGCGCCAATATAGGCGCGTGGATGTAGACGGTTTTTTTTCTTTTTTTGCTATGTGGCGCTCTCTGATTAGCTGGATTTTTTCCAGATTTTTTTTCCTCCGATTTTTTTTACCTCAATTATTTTATAATATATTTTTTTAAAAATTTTCTTCACACCAAAATTCATAATTTTTTTTCTCTATAAATAGAGACTATTTTCATTTGATTTGGACAGAGAAAAAAATTCTCTTTTTTAAATATAAATTTCTTAATTATCTTTTCTTAATTACAAATGATAATAATATTTAAAATTTTACAAATCATAAAAATAAAGAATATAAAATTAAAAAAATAGCGGTGGGGTATAGAATGATAAGTTGAAAGGGGTTGCATTTTTATAAATTAAACAATTGTATATTTATAAAGTATATAGGGTTATTTAATATAATAATAATTTATATCTATCTATATATATATATATATATATAAAAGGAGGAAAGCCTTTCGGTCGCTCAAAAACGCCACTGTCAAAGGGCATTATAAACATTTCTGACAATGGCAAAGATGTAAATTTTTTGCATATGTTGAAAAAGCATTACACATGTATGTATGTATACTCTTACACGTATGTAGGCATAAATGAGTAAGTTGAGAAAGATAATTGCAGATTTAGGGAAGATATGTTCATTTTCGTTTTTAATTTTCTTTCTATTCAAAAAATAATTAATGCTACGTGTTTTTAGAGTTTTTTTTAATCAAAAAAAAATCTACGTTCTGATATACTATAGATTAATGTTTTCCAAATTTTATTTTTGTTGAAACCGGAGTAATGTTGTTAAAAATGCTATTCGAATTATTGAAGAAGTATTAAAAATTTTATTTTTGAAAGAAAGTATATATTTTTTTAAGCAAGTAAATTCAAATTGTTAAATTCCATATTTTGGCGATGAGATAATTATCTCTATGTGGAAATATCCATGCAAATCAACTTATTAATTTTTATATTTTTATTTGGCAAGTTAATTGTTTTTTTAAGCAATTAATTTCGATCATTTTAATCCATATTATTTGTTGTTATTTAATTCTTATTAGTATAATATAGGAGTAATGTTCTAGAGTATTATTTTTTTTAAGAAGTTACTCTTTATCGAATTACTGCATTAGGTTATAAAAAAGGAAAAAAATACTATATCTTTAGGAAATGAAATAATTAAGTAAATAAAGTGAGTATTTGATGATTGAATTAAACACTACAGGAAACAACACTATATACAGCGGATTTTAACCGCTGTATATAGTAACGCGAGCCGCCATATATAGCATTTACGGCGGATTATCGGCCGTATATAGTCTACCGTATAAAGTCGCGTCGTATATAGTATTTACGGCGGATATTCCGCCGTAAATAGTATTTACGGCGGAAATACAACCGCCGTATATAATCAAGGACAAATACGGCGGCTTATGGATCGCCGTATATAATGAAATACAAATATACTGTATGTATATAACAGGCATATTTGAGGAAGCTTTATACGGTTGTAGGTTATAGCCGTATATAATGAAATCTTATATACGGCTGTATAGATCCGCCGTATATAAGAGACGAGTCGTCCAATAGAGAACAAATCATCCCATTTTCACCCCACTCTGATACCCTCGTCCCCCTTTGAAACCGCCGTAAATAACTAGTTATTTACGGCGGTTTCATGTTTCCGCCGTATATAAGTTTAATGGACGAGTCGTCCATTAAACTTATATAAACAACTTTCTTGTAATGTATGTTCCCAGGGGGTAGTGAAAGCTGTCTTGGCCTGGTCCTCTTCGGCCATTTTAATCTGGTTGTAACCGGCGAAACCGTCAACAAAAGACTTGACCTCGTAGTTGGCCGTGGTATCTACCAGCATGTTAATGTTGGCAGGGGGAAGTCATCCTTTGGGCTGGCTTTGTTGAGATCTCTGAAATCCACGCAGCATCGGACTTTTCCGTTATCCTTGGTGATTGTTACGATGTTGGAGAGCCAGGTGGGGTATTCAATGACCCGGATGAATCCCGCTTTGAGCATCTTCTCAATTTCTTCCTTTACTTGTAACGACCATTCGGGCTTGATATTTCTCAGCTTTTGCTTTACTGCCTTGACTTCGGGGTCCAATGGTATCCTGTGCTCCACAAATTCTTTGAGTAGTTCAGTCAGGGTTGCTTGTTCGGGCCCGTCGAAGAAACTGCCAATCTGCATCTCTTTAGGCTCTTTTGCAGTTCCCAGATTCACATGAGTCAAAGCCTCCTCTGCAGCTTGGGCTCGGTTTTTCTCTTTCTCGACAATCTGCTTAAAGATTTCTTTAATGTATTGTTCATTTAGTGTGCCTTCATTTTTATCTAGTGAATCATTATTAACCCTTTTTAAGTTATTAGTTAATTTATCATTAGTTAAAGTGGCGATCAGGGGATACTCAGAAAGGTCGATCATTTCATTCACAGTAAAAGGAAGTACAGTATTGGCTACAATTTCATAGTCTTCTGGTGTAAGGCCATCAGACGACTCTAGGGACTCGAATTCGATGACAAGAGACTCAGAGGACTTGAGATACGTGGACACAAGGGGACGAGGAACCAATCCAAGCTTCGTGACCATTTCCTCTTTGCTCGCGGACGGACCGAAGAGAGTTTCCTAATTCTTCAAGGGCATGGTAGACTGCCTGACCATGGCTCGGGGATCTAACGGCTTCTGTCCTCCCGCTTCGATTACCGCAATCAATTTTTTCACTGAACCCAAGTCGATCAAGTCTGGAATGTGCACTTCTTCCCCAAACATCTGCTGCATGACGGGACCATCCCATTCATCTAGGGAGAATTCTGGAGTCTTGGACTTTGGCGTGACCAGTTCAAACTCAGCTTTTGTGGCCTCTTCGACAGTCGGGATGACTTCATTGAACTTCTTAAACTGCTTTACCAGCTCTGGCACTCCTTTGAAAGTATACTCACTTTTCATGGTGGTAGTAGCCCCAGGTATCTTGGGTAGATCGAGAAATATTCTTCGGACGGGGTTGGCTCTGGTTCCCCTGAACTTGCTGAGGTTCTCCTGTAGTTTCAGCCAGCCTTCTGTAGGAGTGGGCTCTTTAACTGCGGCATTGTCCAGCTGTGGAGCGCCCTTTATGAAGTAGTCAGTCATGTCAAGATTGAAAGGGGGAGATTTAGGACCACTGAAAGGGACCTTTTTTGCAACATCTTCCCTCCTCTTCCGAGCAATTTCCTTTTCTTTTGCAATCTCTTCTGAGGCTGGCTGGTATCCCAGGCCATGGCGAGTTTTCTGTTCCTTCACTTCAATGACCTTGCGAGTCCCTTGTAGGCGCTTCCCAAGACCCAGACCAGGCAGGTAGTTCATCTTTCTCATCATCCTCATGACGGGAGGGATCTTGTCTCATGTGACAGTCAGATCCACATTGCGCACTTGAGCCTTAGGAGATTCGACTGTGAAGCCGGTCAGCATGAAACCATCTTCATCATGCTTGATTTCCAGGATAGGTATTCCACTTGTGTCAGTGCCCTCCAAAGTGACTAGGTCTCCATAAATGGTTGTTAGATCCCCCTCTGAAATGAACTTCACGCACTAAGGGAGGCTCAAAGCGGCCCTATTGACTTGGTGTAGCCAAGGTCTTCCCAAAAGAGCGTTAAAGGTGATTGGGATATCAATGACTTGGAATTCTATGGGTATCATCTTCTTGCCGAACCACAAGTTCAAAATAGCAGCCCCAAGTACTGTACGAGACGTTGAGTCATAGGCCTTGACTGTAAGGGAGGAAGGCTTCAGATCTGTGGGCTTGATGCTGAGCATGCTCATGATCTTTGCTGGGCGGATGTTCATTCCAGACCCATTGTCAACTAAAACCCGAGGGAGGCGCCGTTCATCTAGCTGGATTGTGATGAAGAGAGGCTCATTATGATCAGCTCCGAACTGGGGGAGATCAAGGTCTGTGAAGGTGAATATGTTTTCGTAGTGGATGTTCCCAATTAATTGCACCACGTTATCAGGGGTAGCATCAATAGGGACCAGTGTGCGGGCCAGACTTTCCTCCAATTTCAGCTTATGGGGATAAGATGAGGTGAGCAAAGACCACACAGAGATGTTAGCTTGAGTTTGTTTCAACTGAGTGAGTACATGATCCTCTTTCTCGGGGTCTGGAATTTCAGCTGTCTTGGCATAAGGGTTACGGTTCTCCTTGGGTGCTTGATCCGCTGACTTCTTTTCTGTCTTGGGATTACTACCCGGATCTGGTCAACATGTTCACTTCTCCCTCTGGCTTATCTGTTGCTTCTTTACAGGACTCTTTTAATGCTGCTAGGGTCAACGGAGGAGCTTGCTTAGCAACTGGCCACCGGTTCTGACTGATTTTGTTGCAAGTTTCCCGAAGTTTTGCAATGGTGAGGGGCTGAGCTTGGGGATATTGAGTATTACTGGCTTCTGACTGGGCAGCCTTCTGGATTGCTTCCCAAGTTACGGGTTTCTGAACCTGGGGTTGCGCCGTCATTCCTTGGATGGCCCATAGATCTAGGGCCTCTTCTGATTCATCCTGATCATGGTCTGCATTGTCCCATGATTGTTTGAGCTTGCCCACGGTTAGCATACAACAGGAACTATTACCTTCCGGACTTGGTGGCTTCTCGCCTTCGTCTCTGGCTTTACTCAACAGTCCCGGCTGCCTTTTATAATATTTGGCGCTAGAGATTACTATGGCGTTCTGTATGAGAGGAGCATCTGGTATCTTGTCGGTGTCCAGGACCTATCTCAGGGCTGTGATACACTCGGGAAAGGTGACTTCCTCCTTGGTAATCCTGACAAGGATTGTTACTTTGCCTCTGGGCGGGCTTGATCTGACAATGGTTACTTTCTCATTGGGGAGGATAGGGGCCAATCTTCCTTTCTCTAACATATTTTCAACATATTTTCAACTATCGTCGTCCCCTGAAGTTTCTTCAATTTTCCTCCTGTCGGCTTCCATCTCATCGTATACCATTTTCCTCTCGTTTTGGCAGGCTGGGCAACCACAAGTGAAGGATTGACAATGCCCGTTCGTATGGCCCAAAGTGGTGGCTCGTGATACCTGAGTCCTAATGAGGAGCACTCGGGGTCCGTTCCCGGGTATCGGGGCTATTAAGAAGGCGTCATGTGGGTCCATGGGTATGAAGGCAACTGGAGTGGCTTCCAGATCCATAACCCTTTTTAGCAATTCCAAGCACTCAATGTGCTCGAGAGGTTCAGCAGTGACTCTCACAGCAGTGATGCCGTCCATTCTAGGGGAGGAAGAAAGGGATTCAATGACGTTTATAAACTCATTGTCTGATGGAGGCTGAAAGCTTGCCTTTTCGATCAGTGCTTCAATGAAATTTCTCCATTTTCCTACTAGTTTTCCATAGGGGACGTTGTGCTCCAAAATCTCAGATCCATATTCCTCTTCAGATGGGTTCGACTGCTCCTCATCCTCTGACCACATTCGCATCTTGAAAGGGGCTCAATATCGATGTCAGTTTCCATTGGTTCCTCATCAGCATTTTCTGGCGGCTCTTCGTTGTCACTAGCCGATAACCACCCATTATGTCAGGTACTCATGCGGTCATTTTTGGCGTGATCGTTCCAAGCTGATTCTGGGTCTTGGGCCTCAGTTGATTCTTCGTTGTCGTCGTCATCACTGTCATCAGAATCATCATCACTGTCGTCAGAATCGTCATCCCATACTACCCGAACTTCGGCTAAGAGAGAGTGCCGATCATTGTTATCAGGGGAAGACAAGTGCGTGCAACCACAGAAGTTGTCATAGGCCCCCAATGCTGGAAGTGGCAATTGCAACTCGGCTTTTCCTCCCAGGAACTGCGGGGGAAGAGTGAGAGGTGGCGGTACATATTTGACTCCAGGCAGGATATGGAAGCAATCCTCCTCATCTGATCTTTTACCTTAGCTGTCATCAGGACTGTATTCGGCTTCTCCCAGAACCATTTTGCAGAAGTGTATTAGCTCGAGGTGTGCTTCGGCCTCTTTACTAATAAGCCCTAATACGGGTGCCCGCCTGAAGCTCTCTTGTTCAATCCTTCTTGAGTGCTCTAGCCATCTTGTGTAAATGGTCTTCTCATAGTTTGATCTGAATGGCCTCAATTCTCCAGTGTCAACTATCTCTCCCTCCGAGAAGTATCGAGCTTCATATTCGTGTAAGAAGCTGCTAACGTGGGACCAGGGGGGATTAGCCTTTTCCTCATTCTCAAGGCTGAGAGGGAATCCGAATTCAGGATCCTCGACAAGGTTAATCATGGGTATTTGGGAGTTCTCGTTTGCTTCATTGGTTAGCTCATCATCCAAATTTTCCTTGGCGTGAGAGGGCTCTCCGATTTCAATCATGTTCACCCTGTTGTTATTCCTAGGGAATGGATTGTTGACTGTATTGGGCCCTTCAGGTACCTCCAGCTTTCCCTTTACAATTAACCCTCGTATAGCCTTCCTCAGAGTTCTACAATCGTCAGTAAGGTGCCCGTGGTACTGATGAAAAGCACAGTGTTTAGTAGTGTCCAAAGGATGTTGGGGTCCCTGGGTTGGTAATTGTCCAAAGGCCAAATCAAACCCTCCTTGACCAGTCCTCTGAAAACTTCGCTCAGGGGCATTCCGAAGTTACTGAAATTTATATTCTGAGGCTTGGGCATCTCGACTTTCCTAGGCACGAAAGGATTGGCATTGTTGCAATTCTGGCCGACAAAGTTAACAGCTTCTTTGCCCTTGGGCTGGGCAGGAGCAGGATTAGAAGTAGTGGCTCGGTACCGGAAAGTAGGGGTAGCGGCTTGTTGCTGATTGTAAGCCTTCTTAAATTTAGCCCCATAGCTGACCATGGCACGCAAATCTGGATAGGGGAAATTGCTGAGGGATGCTCTTAAGTGAGGCTTCAAACATGACTGAAAGATGTCCAACTGTTCTTCATCAGAAGGAGGAATGGCCATTTCACTGAGCTTAAGGTTCCAACGTTTGTAAAAGTCACCAATGTTCTCATCAAGGCGTTGCATAGTTGTTTGCAAGTCTACCTGATTCGTCTCCCATTCCAGGTTGGCTTTGTATTTTTCGGTGAAGGCGTTGGTGATCTGTTCCTAAGTGGCCCTGGACTCGGGTTTCAACCGAAAGAACCATTTTAGAGCCCCCAGTTTTAAGGAGAGGCTGAAGTAATCAGCCAACTGCTGGTTCGTGCACCCTTTGGCTTTCATGGCTAGGGTGTAGGTGTCCAGATGGGTTTTTGGACAGGCAGTTCCATCAAACAGTTCCAAGCTAGGCATCACGAACTTGTGGGGTAGAGGCACAATAGAATCAGGATCTGTGGGTCGGAGGGCAGCCTGTTGTGAATATGGCCCTCCACTACCAAGCAAACCTACAAGAACGATTAGAGCACACAAAGTAAGGCACAAGAAATAAATCACAAAGAAGAACACAAGAAATTGTTAACCCAGTTCACCAATATGTTTGGCTACGTCTGGGGGCACTACCAAGCCAGGATCTTGCACTATAATTGTTGTATGATGTTACAATGAGTTTAACAGGCGGAACATTGCTTTAATATATACTAGGGAATATAAACCTAACCCTAGATGGTCAAGGGAACCGAAAAAATTGCCTAAAAACCCGGCCCAGGAATCCTCCCCCCCCATCAAGTGCGCGGTCGCCCTCCAGTGAGCGCGGCCGCCCTCAACACACGAGAGACCAGCACCAGTTTCTGCCTCTCAGCGCGGTCGCCCAGAACCTCCAGCGCGGTCGCGCACGAAAGAAGTCCTCCGAGCCAATTGTTTATGTCCAAGTGCACGGTCGCTCACCATCACCTGCGCGGCCGCCAAGACCCCAAA
Organism: Adenophora triphylla var. japonica; assembly: GCA_022495995.1. NCBI lineage: Eukaryota > Viridiplantae > Streptophyta > Magnoliopsida > Asterales > Campanulaceae > Adenophora > Adenophora triphylla. Next base: position 169,226 of record JAFEMH010001113.1, on the reverse strand, counting down.
AAACTCCGACGAATTTCTTCCCTCTTGCTCCGATGTCTAGCCCGGTTGGTCCTCTATCCCAACAATCTCCCACCTAGAGATCAACCGCATATACAAGCCCTGTATCCGTTCTCCAACTCATCCTTGGTGTCCTCCTAGTGCTCACCTCGATCATGGTAGTGCCATCCTCCTCTTCTATTCTCCAAGCCCAATTGAAGCTTTGCACAGCTTCAATTTCTCAAGGTTCACAACCTTTGTCAACATGTCAGTCGGGTTCTCCGATCCCAATATCTTCTCCAGCCTTAAGATCTTCTCTTCCAAGAGATGCCTGATGTAGTGAAACCTCAGTTCAATGTGCTTCGTCCTAGAATGAAACGCCGGATTCCTAGCCAAGTGAATTGCACTCTGACTGTCACTGTAGAGAACGTTACCACTTCGCGTCTTCCCAAGTTCACCCAAGAAGTTCTGCAACCATACCATCTCTTTACTCGCCTCATCGCTTTGCCACATATTACCGCCGATCGGCGAGCCACGATCTTCTGTAATTTAGAAGCCCAGGAGATTGCCGTACCACCCAATATGAACACATAACCTATAATGTTTCTCCTGTTATCAAGATCACTTGATGCCAAGTCCGCATCAACATAACCCGCTAACATAACCTCTTTGCTTGAGAAACACAGAGCCTTACCAGTAGTACCCTTCAAGTAACGCAGGATCCATTTAACCGCTTCCCAATGTTGCTTTCCTGGATTGGCCATGAACCGGCTGACAACTCCCACCTCATGTGCAATGTCTGGCCTTGTACACACCATTGCATACATGAGACTCCCCACTGCTGAAGCATATGGAGTTCTCTCCATCTTGTCACGCTCCTCCTTGCCCATAGGCGAGTCTTTCTCGGATAGCTTGAAGTGCAAACCCAATGGTGTCCCTGTTGGCTTCGCCTCTTCCATACAAAACCTTGCCAAGACTTTCTCAACGTATTCTGCTTGTGAAAGAACCAACTTACCCGACTCCCTATCCCGGTCAATCCGCATGCCCAAGATTTTTCTGGCCTCTCCCAAATCCTTCATCTCGAACCGTTCGACAACCGAGCCTTCAATCTGTTTACCTCTCTTTTGCTAGAGCCCGCTATTAGCATGTCGTCCACATATAACGGCAAGATTATGTACCCATTGTCCGGTGTTCTGAAGTAGCAACAATGATCCGCCTCACATACGATAAAATCAATGTCGTGCATGAACCCATCAAACTTTACGTACCCTTTGCCTAGGAGCTTGTTTAAGGCCATACAAGCTCTTAGTCAATCTGCAAACCAGCTCCTCGCTACCCTTAGACAAGTAACCCTCTGGCTGTACCATGTAAATTTCTTCCTCCAAATCCCCATGAAGAAAGGCCGTCTTCACATCCATCTGTTCCAGCAACAAGTTATCCGCCACTACTATCCCCAGAACCATTCTGATAGTGGTCATCTTCACAACAGGAGTGAATACCTCGGTGTAGTCAATACCATACTTTTGCTGAAACCCTTTTACAACTAATCTTGCCTTGTAACGCTTGCTGCCGTCTGCTTCCTCCTTGATCCTGTAAATCCACTTGTTATGCAGTGCCTTCTTCCCCTTAGGCAGTCTAGTCAACTCCCAAGTTTTGTTGGCCTTCAATGAGTCCATCTCATCATCCATCGCAGCTTTCCACTTGTTACATAGTGCACTACGAACAGCATTCGCATAAAATTTCGGTTCCCCATTATCTGTCAACAGCAAATAATAATTGGAAGGAGTATACCTGTCAGGCGATCCACGCAACCTGCTGGATCTACGCAGCGGAATATCCAGTTCTGGAGTATGTGGTTCATTTTCAGTGACCTCCTGACCATGGTCAACATGAACTGTTCTGCTCCCACCCGAGTCTGGAATATCCACCTCTACAATCTCCGGTTCCGAACTAATGCCATCAGATGCCCCCTTTCTGTCCTTGTACAATACCTGTTCATTGAATACCACATCTAGACTATGAATAATTTTATGGTTTTGGTCATCCCAAAACTTATACCCGAAGTCATCCCCGCCATACCCAATAAACGTACACTTAACAGACTTTGCATCCAACTTAGTTCTATCAGCAGAATCAATATGAACATAAGAAACGCAGCCAAATATGCGAAGAAAGGACATATTTACCTGCTTGCCACTCCATGCTTCCTCTGGAATTCCATTCCCCAATGGTACCGATGGTCCCCGATTGATCAAGAAAGCCGCCGTGTCAACTGCATATGCCCAAAAGGTCTTCGGAAGTCCACACTTCAATCTCATACTTCTAGCCCACTCGTTCAATGTTCTGTTCATCCTCTCTGCAACCCCATTGAGTTGTGGTGTGCGCTTTGGTGTCTTCTCCATACGAATACCATTTGCAGCACAATATTCCCTAAACTCACCAAGCTCATACTCCCCACCATTGTCTGATCTCAAGCACTTAAGCTTAAGTCCCCTCTGATTCTCCACCAAGGCCCTCCACTTCTTGAACACCTCGAAAGCTTCATATTTCCCCTTCAAGAAATAAACCCAGACCTTCATTGTAGAATCATCAATAAAAGTCATGTAATATAACGCACCACCAAGAGAAGTTATCGGAGATGGTCCCCAAAAATCAGTGTGAACAAGTTCTAACTTTGCTTCCCTCAAACCCCTACCTGTCCTCGAGAAATTATTTCTCCCCTGTTTGCCAAACATACAATCTTCGCAGATCCCCACGTTGACTGTCTTCAAACCCGGTAGTAGTCCCTTTGAACAAAGTACCTTCATCCCCGTCTCACTCATGTGACCCAATCGACAGTTCCACAAATCCGTATCACCCTTGGCTGCCGCCACCTCGATACTATCCTTGGTGTTATTCGCCAAATACAAAGTCCCCTCCTTATTACCCCGAGCGATCTCACAATCCTCCTTGGTAATAACCCAGTTTCTGCAGCCGAATGTTACCTTGTAACCTTCTTCGTCCAACTGCCCAACTGATAGTAGGTTCTTTTTCAAACCTGGAATGTGTCTGACCTCGTTCAGATGTAAGACCTTCCCGTCCGATGCTCCTATTCTGACATCCCCCTTCCCCTTGATTTCCAAAGGCTCACCATCTGCCAGATAGACCTTACCGAAATCACCGAAAGTGTAATTCTCCATCTCTTCTTTATGCCCACAAGAGTGGAATGATGCCCCCGAATCTAGCACCCATGATTCTAGTGCACTACTAACACTCAGAACCAGTACATCGTCACCTTCGACTGTCACATTCACCGAATTGCCCTTATGATTGGGACAATCCCTCTTGTAGTGTCCCAATTCCTTACAATGATAGCACTGAACAGATCCCTTTGGTTTGTCTTTGGTCTCCACAGCTTTGCCCTTACCACTCACCACGTTCTCCCTAGATTCGGTTCTCCCTTGTTTGCTAGTACCCGGCTTCCCCTTGCTAGTAGTAGCTAAAGCCTATCCCGAAGCACTCGATGTCCCCAACTTCTTCATGCGATTTTCTTCGGCCAAAAGAAAGTCTTTAACATCATCATACTTCAATTTCTTCTTACCTGCTGAAGCATTGATCACTGTCACCGTTCTGCTCCAACTTGCTGGTAAAGATGCTAGCAACAAGCACGCATGAACCTCATCATCGAACTTGATCTCCACCGCTGTCAATGAGTATAACATCCATAAACTCATCGATGTGCTTAGCCAAGGATCCTCCCTCTTGCATCTTGAGACTACCCATCTTGCGTATCAAAACAACCTTATTTGCAGCAGATGGAGTTTCAAATCTCTCAGTAAGATAATCCAATAGCTCCTTGGTGGTTGTCGCCTTCTTGGTAGTCTTTGCAATCCACTTTGACAAAGTAGATCTGACCACCCCTAGGGCTTTCCGATCCATGAGTTCCCATTCTTCCTGATCTTCTTCTTCCGGTTTGACACCCTTCAGAGGCTTATAGAGATCCTTGTTGTACAAAAGATCCTCAATCTGCATCCTCCAATATCCGTAGTCAGACCCATCGAATTTCTCAACCGCCTGTTTGTCCTTGCCCATTCTTGATTGCTTGACAACTCCCTTGATCTTGAAACCAAGTGCTCTGATACCAGTTGTTGTGAATATGGCCCTCCACTACCAAGCAAACCTACAAGAACGATTAGAGCACACAAAGCAAGGCACAAGAAATAAATCACAAAGAAGAACACAAGAAATTGTTAACCCAGTTCACCAATATGTTTGGCTACGTCTGGGGCACTACCAAGCCAGGATCTTGCACTATAATTGTTGTATGATGTTACAATGAGTTTAACAGGCGGAACATTGCTTTAATATATACTAGGGAATATAAACCTAACCCTAGATGGTCAAGGGAACCGAAAAAATTGCCTAAAAACCCGGCCCAGGAATCCTCCCCCCCCCATCAAGTGCGCGGTTGCCCTCCAGTGAGCGCGGCCGCCCTCAATACACGAGAGACCAGCACCAGTTTCTGCCTCTCAGCGCGGTCACCCAGAACCTCCAGCGCGGTCGCGCACGAAAGAAGTCCTTCGAGCCAATTGTTTCTGTCCAAGTGCGCGATCGCGCACCATTACCTGCGCGGCCGCGCAAGACCCCAGAAAACTCTGATGAATTTCTTCCCTCTTGCTCCGATGTCTAGCCCGATTGGTCCTCTATCCCAACACAGCCTTATTTTATGTCAGCTCGGCAATATGCGCTTTCATTTCCTTGTGCTATTCCATGAACCAAGCCAGATGAGGGTCCAGTGGTGGAGCCGGAGCGTTCAAGCTAGTGACTGAGCTGGAGAGAGGAGTTACTATTGGCGAAACACTAGTAGAAGGTATGGCCGATCCTGGGACATAGGTGAAAACCTACCCTTGGCCTAAGTTACCTTGAGGAGGGTGAGTAGGAGCCTGAGCAAAGGGATAGAACCCAATGGCTTGCTGCTGATTTCCAATTGGCAACGAGGGTGGTGGCAGACCTGAGGTGGCCGGGTAGCTCGGGTTCCCGGGGTGAGACTCATAGGTAGGCTTAAATGCAGGCTGCGGTGATGGTGTATAACCAGGAGGATACTGCGGTCCCGGTGATTCTGATGAGACTGGGATGGGGGCTCGCTGACCCATTGGACCTTGAGTGAGAAATGGGTTTGCGGGACCAGCATCATTTTGAGGAGGGACACCTGACTGTTGTCCTAAACAAAACTGCGGTGGTGGCATTCCAGATTGTTGTTGCGGTACTCTGAACTGTTGTTGTGAAGGCCCGGGCTGATCAGTTCCAAACTGCAGTGGGATCCCAACTTGCTGTGGCATTCCAAGGTACCCCCAACCATGGGAAGACATTCCGTACTGATTTTGTCCCCACTGAGGAACCGCAAATTGGCTTGTCTCACTAGACTGTATGGGCCCACTATACTGTGGTTGAGGAGCTGGCTGACCCATAGGTCGAGAAGCATGGGCTCCGATAGCGGTACCATAGGAGGCTGGTGGTGACATTCTGGTGTAGTCAGGGCGACCGAGAGTGGGGTTAGGGTCCTCTTCCTCTTCCACGGTGAAAGTGCTGTCGGGATTGAGACTGGTGGCCAAACCATGGCTCCTAATAGCCTTCAGAAGGCTGTTCATCTGAGCTTCCTCCCACAGTCTCATTTGTTCGGCCAACTGATTCCACTGCTGTTCTGTCTGGGGAGTCCCGAGGCGGAGTGGTATTGTCCCCATTGTTACCAGCTGATGCAGACATTCTGAAAACCGGAGTTGAAGCAAATGGTGAAGCCGATGATGCACTTGATTCTTCTAAACTAGCCAGACGGTGACCCGGTGTCCATACCCAAGCCTTGCGAGGTGCTGCGGGAGGAAGATATAAGGGAGGTTCAAACTTTGGGAGTTGAACAAAAAGGGTAGGTGTTTGGGCTCAGGGCTCATGCAACATGCGGTTATTTGTTTGAGTTTACTTAAAATGTGATTTATTAAAACCTAAGCGGTTGGAAAAGATTGCTCTTTTTTTTTTTTTTTGCTATTCTCAGTCCTGGATCAGTGGGACCCATCACTACACCTGCGGACCCTCAACCTGTAACCTCGAACAAGGGTTCCGTAGGGCAAGCAGGTCCCACCGACCGAAAAGGAAAACGAACCTAAGGTCTGGCGGATCATGAAGTCTTAACGCGCACTCGATGAAAATTACCTGCAAGGCCAGCGTCGAGGATCAAGATCGGGTAAGTGCGGGGTCGACACGAGGGTAAACCAATGGCTGTTTGGGTCGTCCCGTGCTCGCACCGAGAGGCGTAATAAGGCCTCCCAGGCTGCTACTGAGATTTCCCGAGTTAAGGACGTAGTGTGCAGTGTATGGTCAACGTGCGCGTAGTGTGCGACAGTCTATATTCTTTTTTGAGTAAAAACAAAAATTTTCAAATGTGTCTTAATAGCATGATGCATGCAAAAAAGATTTTTTTTTTTTGAAAACAATTTTTATTGAAATGAAACCAGTACGTGGCGTTGTTAAACCATAATTTATCCCAGGCTCCGACAATGAAGCGTTTTTGACGGGAAGGTTAATGGTTTTCAGCCTATATACTGAGTATCAATTTTTTTGAAAAGGCATGTAAACACATAAATGTACGAGCACATAAGCACATAAGCATATATAGTTCAAACAGTTAAGGAAATGAATCCGACAGTCAAAAATTGACTTTCCCGAAGCACGCACGCACACAAAACAAAAATTTCAAGTGTTTGGAAAGGAAGTTTGACCCGCAAAAGCCTTTTTTTTTTGAAAAAACAAGTTTTATTTATTATTTGAAAAATGAGTTTTTTTATTTTTTTTTAAAAAAAACTTTTTTCCCAGCGGAGTCGCCACTGTGATGTCACCCGATTTTTCTTTTGCGAAAATCATTTCGGAGTCGCCACGCTGTTTTTAGTTTAAGGGCCAAAACTTTGAAAAATGCCTAAAATTTGAGAAAATGAGTTCGGAGGTCACGTTACACTCCGGGAAGAACGTTTGGCGTTCACCCGGAATGCCTCGTATGACGAGTCTTCCTCACTTGAAACTTTTTGTTGTGTGTGTGTGAAAAAAAGAGAACTTTCTTAAAAAGGAGTTTTCTGAAAATAACAGAAATTCTAGGGACTGAACTGAAAAATAGTTTGAAAACAGTGATTAAACTGAAAATAACCAAAAACTGAAAACTGTTTGCAGAGGACAAAGTCATCCGCGTGGATGAGACTGTAGTGGAGCCTTATCCGCGCGGACAGCCCTGCAGTATCAATATTTTTTACAGTTTCCAGTTTAGTCACTGTAATTTCCAGAAAGTTAACTGGATTTACATGACTTGACTGGAAATGTAACTGAAAGCAGAAAATGAAGGAATTGTATGGATTTTTTGGCATCCATGTTTTGTCCTCTCTTTCCTTAGACTTTGATTAGTGGTCATAATTGATGAATCCACTTAACCAAGCCATCCCGGGGGTATGTTAGGACTTTGAAAACATTTCATTTGCTAGGGACAAGGGGGATTTTGACATGAAAAGTAAGTTGATAAGAAAGTTAGGTCAAGATGTATCAACTTTAGAGGAAGATCTCTAAGGTGGTCATGAGAAGACCATCCTTGAGACCTATACTCAAGTGTATCTTATACATCTTGTGTGACCTAAATTGTTAGTCTAGATGATTTTGATCCAAGAAAAGTGTTCCAAGGTGAGCATCTTTGACATGGGGGGATTTACAATGAAACAAGTAATATGGACCTTTCAAAGTGGTCATCTATGGAGATGGACTCCAAGATGACCATGCTTTAGGTCAAAGAAGCAAGTATCAAGTAATGTAAAAAGGGAAGTGGGGGATGACATGAAAGTAATTAAAATGTAGATTCCATTAGGAGATCATCCATGGAAAGGGATTCCATGGAGATCCTCTTGGATCCTTGGGACAAGAGGGAAAGGGGAGTCAAAACAACAAGTTGTAAGTAAGACTACATGATTTAAATATGGAGTAAGTGTATGAATGAGAGAAATATGAGTAAAGAGAGTGAGGGTTTACCAATTTTCTTGGGTATGTGTTTAGGGTTTGAAGGTTTCAAGGGGTTATGAGTAGTTTTGGAGTGGATTTGAGGTTGGATTTAGTATGAACTTTGAGTTTTGAAGGTGAAAATGGTTGTTAGGGAGTGGATTTTGACAGCATAACGGTAGGTTTTCGAATTTTTTGGCCTCTTGAAACTGAGAGAGAAGGGCTATATTTATAGGTTGGCTGGATGACGATCTTATCCGCGTGGATAAGATTGTAGGTACAATCTCATCCGCGCGGACCATGTCAGCAGCGTGCCTGGTCCTGTGTAGAAAGCAGTTTTGGCTTTTTGTTAAATGGTCAATATTCTTTTTTCTGGGAAATGACAAATTTCCAGCGAGGTATTTATCCATTTTATTATTCCTAAGAGGTCCTTCCTCATTCAAATTGTCAAAATAATGTCCAAAATGCCCCTTAATGATCATAAATCATTAATTTGGGCTGACGGAACATTAACGACCCAGATTGGGGAACTTACAGGTAGTAGGGGATGAAGACAATTAAGAGAACAAAGCTATATATGTAAGATTAAAATTGAGATGTATAAATTTGTAAACATATTTAAAAGTAAACTCAAAAGTATAACTAAATTCAATTTCGGAACCAAAAAAACTAATAAAAAAGTGAATCAAAAATACAAAATCAAGTACTAATCAAAGAAAAAAATATTAGAAATTAAGAATTCAAAAATATAATTAAAATATAGAATATATAGAAACATATAAGAAAATGAAAATTTTCAAAAGGGAATATAAAGACAATAAATTTCAAAAAAATAAATAAAACAAAGATAAAACAATTAAATAGAAATATGGAAATTATTCTTAATTTAAAAAAAATGATAAATAAAGCATTCACAACACAATTAAAATAGACAAAAGCAACAAAAAAATATTAAAAAAATTGCAAATTTAATATAGAAATCAATATCATAACAAATCGTAAATAGCAGAACGAAATTTCAATTTTTTATCAAAGCAAAAAGCAACGAAAAAAATATTCTCAAATGAAACAAACTACGAAATGAAAAAATAAAATCAAATCATAAAAATAAAAATAAAAAATAAAATAAATTTAAAAATAAAAAATATAAGCAAAACAAAAATTATAAATAAACGTATAAAGTCAAGCTTAATCAAAAGAAGAAAACATAAAAAAAAAAAGAAGTCGAAACAAAGTTCTTACTTAAATAAAGTTGTAAATTGGCTTAAAAATAGCAAAATCAAAAAAAATAAAATAATAAGAAGTACAGAATTTGAATTCACCAAAGAAAATATATAAAAAAAAAAACATAAGAAAAACAAAATGTATGAAGAGATAAGAAAATTCAAATTTTAATAAACAAAAAATAAAACAACAAAAATATATTCACAAACATAAACAAAAAAGAACAAAGCAAGAAATAAATCAAATCAAATACGAAAATTCACAAAAGATATAAGATAAAAGCTAAAACCAAGGTTAAAATAACAAACATTAGGAAAATAGAAAGGAAATATAAATATAAAACTAAAAATTTTTGATCAAAAAATGGCAAAAGAGGCCAAGTTGCCAATCTCACTTGAGAGCCAAACACGCATTAAAAAATAAGGATGCGGATGCTTACTTGTATGAATAGACTCTTGAATTCGACAAATTTTCAATTATTTCCATGAACTCTTCTTGCAAAAAGTAAAAAGTGATTGAAAGTAGTAAATCTTGATCAAATGAAAAATGACATTTTCTCCATGTTCATTTACTTGAATAAGGAATATGGATGACTCTTCAAATATCGAGTCTTTTAGGCTTCCAATTCGCACATCTATCAGTATTAGCTATAGGGTTCTTCTATAGTACTAATATATTATATACTCCCTCAGTCCCATGATAAATGTCCCAAAATGGGTTCGGCACGGAAATTAAGGAATAATATATACTCCCTTCGTCCCGCCAAGAGTGTCACCCTTTTAGGGGTGGCACGCAAATTAAGAAAAAGTGTGGGAAGAAAAAATGTTGTGAGTGTAATTTGAAAATAGGAGAGAGAATTAGTGGAGGAAATAGTAAATTTAAAAAGTGTTGTGAGTGTAGAGGAGAGAGAATTAGTGGAGGGAATAGTGGATGGGGTAATAGAATATTAATAAATATTTCCTTTTTAGGAAAGGGTGACGCTTCAAACGGGACACCCTTTTGGGTAAAAAGTGACGCTTCGAGTGGGACGAGGGAGTATAATGTAAAAAGTGTATAGTGAAATAAATGTTGTGAGTATGAAAGTGATGTAGGAAAGAGAAAGTGGGGTAGGGAATAGTTAGTGGATATTTATTGTGAGTATGACAAGTGGATCCCACAAATAAAAAAGTAATAAAAAACTTTTCTTTTTTGGGTTGAGACATTTTAAATGGGACGCCCAAAAAGGAAAGTTGAGACATTTGGGCCGGAACGGAGGGAGTATAACATTAGGTAAACATGTTAATAAGAAGTCTTTTAATATTAGAGTATAACTGATTTATGATATCAATAGTTACTTCTTTTATTTTTATTCAATTTTAGTTACTTCATATTCTAGTAACTATTAGGGGGCGTTTGTTTTTTTATTTTAAGCCTTATTTGCCTCTTAACACTTAGTATTCATTAAGAAGATTAGAGAAATAAGTGTGTTTGTTTTTTTTTGAAATAAGGCTTGTTAGGCTCTTAAAGTCCTCTTAATTTTAAGAGGTTAAAATATTGCTGAATTGCCTCTGAAAGCCTCTTGAAAGCCACAGTTTCATATTTGGTTTTGGGTAAAAAAAATTTTAAACTGTTTACTGTTTCATAATGCATTTACAGTTTTTTTTTATTTTTATTTTTTTTTATTTTTTTAACTGTTTCAGATAATGAATTCAGATACAAAATCAAACAACTTATCCAATTCAGAATTCAGTTTTCAGTTGCTGCCTCTTAATCATTCAGCCATTTTCAGAACTGAAATCAGATTTCAGCACTTATCACTTAAAAAAAAACAAAAACCCCCTTAGTTACTTAATAATGGTATAAATTCATTATAGATAATTACTAATCATTATTTATCGTCATCTCTTTGCATACCTAATAAAACATCTATTGTTATTAGCTATTATTAGTTACTTAATAATAGTACATATTCATTATAGATAATTACTAATCATTATTTGGTACATATTCATTATAGATAATTACTAATCATTATTTATTGTCATCTCTTTGTATACCTAATAAAAACATCTATTGTTATTAGCTATTAGGTGGCATGACAAAAGTCACATGAAATTAAGAGAGCCAAATGACATGGATGCATGAGAGGCCAACTTTGGCCGAGATATGATGAGGTGTCACGCCCTGATTGCTTTTCGACTACTTTAATATACTATAAGTATGGATTTGAGAAATTGAGTATCAATTGTAAAAAAAATTGAGAGATGAATTTATTAGTTTTTATAATCAATTATGAGCAAATGAGAAATGAATGTCTTAATTTTTATACTGATGTGTGAACAAATGAGAAATGAATGTCTCGAATTTTAAAAGTGAAAAATGATATTTTTTTAATTTCTAAAATGTGAATAATTTGGTGAGTGTACTTGTTTAATTCGTCTTAGCGATACGATTAAAAAGAAGGTTTTAGATTATTTTTCGATTTTTAGATTTTGAGATATTGCATTTTAAAATTTTGAGGAAAAAAAAAGAAGAGAAAGAAAGAGGAGAGAGAAAGTGAGAGAAAATAAAAAGGGCTCCTACAAGAAGCTCTTAGCACCGGAATGGCTCCACCAGCAAAGTGTGGGTTCACATAGGGGCAATCTTGTCCAGCAAAAATTTTGAGGATTTTTCAGTAAATTCGAAAATGCTTGTCCTAATTGGTCGTTTTGAATCGGGCAAAAGACTTATTGGTCAATGCCCATTTACTAATTTGTACATTATGTTACGTGTACAATGATAAAACTATACAAAGTCACTTTACTTAGCAAAAAACTTGTAAAAAACGCGTTTTTTGTTAAGCTTAACAAAAAACGTGTTTTTTACCCGCGGTTTAATTTAACGGACGGTTCATACGCTTTTTCGGTCCGGTTCAATTTCTCGCGGCGTATTTGATTTTTGATTTCCTCATTTGTGCCCTTCAATTCGATTTTTCGTATTTTCATCATCTCCGAGCTGTTGAGGCGTATCAATTTCCACCGAGTTTCATCATCTCCGAGCTGTTTTCATTCGTGTTTTTACTTGTTATCCGACATTATGACCGGCCAATCCAAAGAAATCAGGAGCAAGCAGCGTAACGAAGGTATAATTTTACTTGTTTTCAGTCATATTGTTCTTCGATTTCAAATCAGTTGCACTGGTACTTTAGAAAACACAAGCAAACATAAGCAAATGTTGGCTCTATTGAAACCCTAAATATAAGCAAACATAAGCAAATGTTGGCTCTATTGAAACCCTAAATATGGCACTTTGAAACCGTTGCACTGTCACATTTACTTGCACTTGCACTATCGAAACAGTTGCACATTCACATTTAATTGCAAACATAAGCAAATGTTGGCACTATAGATAACACTGGCTCTTTGAAACCGTAACACTGGCACTTTCAAACCGTAAGACTGGCACTTTGAAACCATAAAACTGGCACTTTGAAACCATAACACTGGCACTTTGAAATCATACTGCTGGCACTGATGTAATGTTTTTTGATATTTATTTTCAGTTCTATCAAAGCATAAAAGAGTTGTTGATGATGATGATTTTGATATCACTAGTAAGAGGCCTAAAGGGGGTGATAAATTTGAGCATTCATGTACTCCCAAAAGACTCGTTGAGCTCTGTTTAACTCCAGACCAGAAGAGAGATGTTAGGGCTATTGGATTTGGATCTTTGTTGAATCTTGAGGTTAAGGTATTGCCGCTTAGGCTTGTTCAGTTTCTTGTTGATAGATTTGAACCAATAACAAGGATACAACAAATCAATTCATCATAGAAATATGTTATTACAACATCAGATGTTTATGATATATTTTGTCTACCTAGGAATGTTGCAAAGTATAAGGTAAATCGATCATCCAACACAAATATGGAATTGAGAAATCGATATTTTGAGGAATTTGGGCGTACACAAGATGGTCTTCCTGCCTATAAACTTTTGGAACACATTTCTGAGTTACATCAAGGTGGGGATGAATTTAAACGCTTGTTTGTGCTATTTGTTGTTGGAATTTTTCTTGCCCCAATAGTTACGAAAATAATTGACGTGTCACTGTTAAGCCTTGTGGAAGACGTTTCACAGATTAGCAAGTTTGATTGGTGTCAATATGTTTTGGACAAATTATGAGGGTGTATCGAGGTTTAAGAATAAAAAAAAGAAATCAAAGAACTGTAGTGGATGTGTGATGGTGTTGGTGATTGCTTACCTTCAAAGATTTCCATTTCAAGGGGTTAAAGAATCAACTGTTCTCCCTTTGATTAATCATTGGAATGCTGAAAAATTCAAAGTGAGGATTGATTCCGAAGAGAAAGTTGGCTGGGGGAAATTAATTTTTTATGGACAACATGTTTATCCTATAAGTAGGGTTGAAGACGATTTTGTGGATGAAGTACCCAGTGATTTTGTGGATGAAGAATGTATTCCGTTAAGGATTGAAAGTGCCACAAAGGAAAGAAATGCAGAGTCAAGCAATGTAAGTACTGTCACTATTTATTACTTACACTGGTACTTTGAATTTCTTATGCTGGCACTATTGATTACTTACACTGGCACAATGAATAACATGTACTGACACTTAAAATACACACACTGGCACAAATTTTTGGCTGCTCTGGCACTATTGATTACTTGGACTGGCACAATTGCAATCTGAAACTGGCACAATTGAACTCATTCTTACTATTTTTCATTGATGTAGGCTGCTAAGGAGTCATGGGATATATTGAGGAAGGACCTTGATAATGCTGTCCATGCTCACATTGAAAGACTTAAATGTATCAAGAAAGATAAGGGAAAAAATGCAGCAGATGAGACGGGGGAAGCGAAAGAGAATGAGGGGAATGGGGAGGGGGAGGAAGTAGAAGATGATATTTTTAACGAGGAATATTTTTCTGAGATTGACAATATAGTTTCAGACATTTTGAAGACAACAAAAGCTGACATGGGAAAGAAAAGAAAAGGTTCAATTCCATCATTTGACCTTTTATCTCAGGTATCTAGTGAGGAAAGAAGAGAACAGACAGAGCAGAAAGAACAGGAAATTAGTGAGATTTTTCGGGAAACAGATGATGTTGATGATGAACAGATTGTTAGAGATGTTGATAACATTATTGCGAATATAAATGAGAGCAGGTTTATGAGTTGTTATGAGATGTTGAATGTAGGGTGCACAGTGGACTGTGGGGAAGCTAACGAGAAATTTGTATACTGTTCTCGGTTTATGATCAACAACGCTGATGTGTTGCGACCGATGTTGAAGCTGAGAAAGGAGGCTGTTGACATGTGCATGTCTACACACTTTTCAAGAAATCTGAAGGAGTAAGCTATAAATTTATCAATACCCAAACAATGGTACCTTTTATGAATGTATACACTTGTACGTAAAAGAATTTACTAATTTATTTTTCTTTTACAGCATTTGTGATCCTATTTACACAATGTTCCATAGCTTAACGCTTGAAGATATTTTGAGCATGGATGAAGACAAGGAAATAATTTCAACTACTATCGATTGTTGGGCTATACTTCTTAATAAGATGGATCGAAAGTCTGGTAGAATGAAGAAGTTTATGTTTGGGCTTAGTCATTGTGTAAGTTCTTTATCTATGATGCTAGTACATTCAAAAATTATATTATCTATGATTGTTTGTTAATTAAATTATATTTGTGTGCATTTTTAAATTTGATGTTATTAATGTGTTATACAGGCTGCTTGGATTCAACGTACAACGAAGACATCTCCCGATGTTATATCAAATGCTGGACAAGAAATCACTGATAGTTTAAAACATTGGATTGATATTAATTTTGATGATGATGAGGGAGCTGATTTGAGTGAAGTTAAATTGGTATGTATTGTCATTTTATACATACATGTACTGACACTTATTAATCAATACACTGGTATAAAAGATCACTTGCACTGGCAGTAGGAAACAATTGATGCTGGCACTGTGAAAATTTAATACTGGCACTTTCAAACAATTGATGCTGGTACTTTCAAACTATGATGCTGACACTTATTTTCTTGCAGTTCTTCTTGCCCTGCCATAGAGGTGACAATAATAGTGACCATTACACACTTTTTGTTGTCAATACTGAGAGTCAATCATTTCAGTATCTTGACAACTTGCCAATGAATGATTGGAAGAGACAGAACGTGCCAAAACTTGCTCATAGCATGGTAATATTATTTATTGAATTGTTTTTTTTTGTTATTTTCTTTACCAAAACTTCCATATTAATTTTGCTGTTTTTTTTTTGTTGCAGCAAGCACCCTTCAAACACTTCTTAAATCACATAAATCATCCAAGTGCTGCAGATATATCGAAGTTTCAGTTTGAGCATATGCAAGTTGAATGGATTTTGAAAGAAAATTCTGGTGGTAATAATGACTGTGGAGTATACATAATGGCTGAAATGAGACAATTTAATGGCGCAATTTACTCATGCCCTGAGTTGTGTGATAATTCATCAAGAGTGCGTATGAGGGCCGAGATTCTAGCAAGCTTACTTCTTTGTGATATTAATACTGAACGGCATCATTTACTGAAGCAGTTAGGGTTGTTTACAAGCGATAAAAGAGAAGCCTTGAAGAAGAATGAAGAAGAAGAAGAAGAAAACAAAAGGAACGAAGAAGAAAGAAAAAAGAAAGAAGAAGAAAAGAAAAGGAAATTAGAAGGAAAAAAAAAGAAAGAGGTAGAAAAGAAGAAAAATTTAGATGATGATATGAGGGTTGGGAAGAAGTATAGAACTAGGAAAGCAACAATGAATTAGTGTTTGTATTTGAATTATTATTTTTTTATAAGTGAATTGAATTAGTGTTATTTTTAACATTTTTATTGATGCAATGTTGGTACTATTGAAAAACAACAATGGCACTTTTGAAACACTGATGCTACCACTTTTATAAACTGATGATGGCACATTTAAACAATTATGTTGGCACTTTGTTACATTGATACTGGCATTTCTATACACTGATGCTGGCACTTTAAAATAATGAATTACAAAACCAGTGTACACAACCAGGCCTAGCACATTCAATAAAAAACACTGGCACTTCAAAACCTGTGTACTGACAATATATTTAATAAACAGAACCAGGCCTTCACTGGTTCATCAAATAATAAACACTGGCACATTTAAACAATGATACTGGCATTTTGTTACATTGATGCTGGTATTTTTATATACTGAAGCTGGCAATGTTAATATTAAACTACAAAACCAGTGTACACAACCAGGCCTGGCACATTCAATAACAAAGACTGGCAATACAAAACCTGTGTACTGGCAATATATTTAATAAACAGAAAAAGGCATCACTTGTACTTCAAATATTAAACACTGGCACATTCAATAATAAACACTGGCATATTTAATATCAAAAACTGGCACTACTTAAAAAATTATAATACAATCAGTTGTAACAGTGTGAAAACAATAAAGTTTGGTTACAAAAATATCAAATCAAGTGTTCATTCGGGGTCTTCGAACCATACTCATTAGTAATTGGTTTTCTCCGTTCAAACTTCGTTTTAGGTTTTCTTTTTCTACCTTTTGTATCTGAACGTACAAGATCCGTCATTGTAGGTGCACTGAATGTTGTGCTTGTTGAAGCACTATTATTTTCACTTGTTGTTGGTCCAACACCTTGTACGTTTCGGGAGAGTATTTATTGTACTAGCAATGTATCTCTATTAAACCCATCTTCTAGAATTCTTCTTGCATCACTGTTTTCATGGCATGTCATCATTAAATTGTAGTACTTTCTCGCCATTTGTTGTTTCCAAGGAATTGAATTGTGTTGCTCAGTTGGAGTAGTAGATATACCTTGGTAAGTTTTATTCCATACATTTGATTTGGATGTCTTTGTCCACCTTTTTTGAATGTACTCTTCCGGTATCCGATCGATATTTGTCAAGTTGAGAACCTTAATGCAATGAAAGCACAACCAACCGACTTCACTAAAATGATTGCATGTACAGTTGACAGTTATCTTTTCATTATTTCGCGAGAAAAGTACCCGTTCAAACTTGTCTGGATGGTTCTCATGAGCAACATCAAACAACTTGTTGTTTTCATCTAAGCAAAAGCCAATATTAAACTTTGCAGCAAAAGCTGCCTTGACCTCATTCTCAAAAAATCTGAATATTTCTTCCGTGTAAACCTCCCTTGCATGTCTTATTAAAGCTCCATGTATTTCTGTGCGAGGCTTTGAGTTTATTGAATCAAATTCCTTTCGTTGCTCCATACTTCTCCAACGTTTTACCGTCTCATTGAATATATCAAAGAATTGTGTTAGGGATGTGCTTCTATTTGCTTTGAAACATATGGCATGATTTGTGCTCTCACTTCTCTGTGAAGATAATATACCAGCTGAGAAGAAATCTTTACTCAATGCTGTACACCATTTCTCTCTTAAGCTATATAAACGATTGAACCATCTGTTCTCAAGAAGGTTATATTTTTCTAGCATTGAATGCCAACAATTTTCAAACTCAGATTCATCACTACATCCTCTCAAGCAATTGTTGAATTCCTTTTTAAATTCTTCATCTGTCTTTAGTTGTCCAAAGTGAGATATAGCATTTTGTTGAATGTACCACAAGCATGACCTATGTCTTGTTCTTTCCTAAAAAACCTTTCAATAATTTATAATATAGTCAAACACTATAAAATCTAACACTGGTACATTATAACACATGAACTGGCACTTACTAACACAAGTACTGGCACTGTGTAAAACATGAACTGGCACTTAATTAGACAAGTAGTGGCACTGTCTAAAACATGTACTGGCACTATCTAAAACATGTACTGGCACATACTAACACATGCAATGGTACATATAAAAAGCTGTTACAAATCACCTACTATTAAATTAACAGTAACATAGTAAAAAACAATAAATGAAACATTGGAAATAAAATAAAAGTTACCTCTTCAATCACTTTCGACATTGCAAAGTCTTGATCGGTGAAAATTGTTTTTGGTTCTTTTCCACCCATTGATTTTAAAAATTCTTTGAGAAGTCAAGCAAATGTTTCTGTCTTTTCATTTGTTAAGAAAGCACAACCAAACATCACAGTGTTCCAATGGTTGTTCACCCCAACTATTGGTGCACAAATCAATTTGTATTTATTTGTGTTATAAGTTGTATCAAACACAACAACATCCCCATACAATTCATAATCCTCCCTCATCATTCCATCTCTCCAAAACAAAGCACTGAGTCTACTTTCTTCCCCAAACTGCATTTTGAAGTAGAATCCTTCATCCTGAATTTGGCTCAGTCTATCAACTACAGTTTGTGCATCGCCCATTTCTATTTTTTCCATTCTCAATCTCTGTACAAAGTTAAGATGATCTCTTCTTGTATGCCCAACATATTCTTCCCCACCAGTTGTTTTTGCCAAAACATTAAATCCATCAGTTGGCTTGATGCCAGCTTCTTCAAATTGCTCTATTATTTTTCCTGTAGCTTCTGATATCGACCTCTCGCTACGCTTGAAGTGGTTCCATTCTGGCCTTGTCATCTCATGGTTGTGTTCAGTTTCGTGCCGTACAACCACATACAAGTCTTCCTTAATTAACAATTTTACTCTCATAAGAGCCTGACAACCTGTCCTTTTAGAAGGGGCTTTCTTTTTCCTCAATTTCCTCTTTGGGTTTTCAATTCTTTCCAATGAAGATGAAATCTCTACTTCACCGACTTCTATTGGAGCTGGAACATCAATTTCATTTCCTCTTTTTGTGTATCCTTGGCATGAACACATAAAATATTTATCTATTGGCCTTGATGTTTTCTTAGAGACACGCGAGGTTGTAATTTTAACACTGAATCCCAATGCATTGGAATGATCCTTGTACAATTGATACAGTTCTTCCCATGTCTTTGCTTTTATACCCAGCAGTGATGAAGTAATATCAATATGGCTTGCTGCAAATAAAAATAAAAAATTAGATTGGAAATAACATTGAAAAAACAAATGCTGGCATATTACATTGGAAATACTGGTACTTCAAATAAGTAATACTGGCATTCCAAATAAAACTCACTGGCACTTCAAAAAACACTCACAGGACAATATTATAAAAAACACTGGTACATTCAAAAATTAAAACTGGCACTTCAAACCACACTAACTGGCAATTCAATAACAACAAAGTGGCTGAAGCTACAAATAAGTAACACTGGCACTCGAAATAACACAAACTGGTACTTAAAATAAGTAATACTGGCACTCCTATCAACACAAACTGGCACTTCAAACAACATTCACTGGATATTATATTTATTGAGGAAGTATATTCCGTGGAATATACCTCCTTCAACTGTAATAAATAATGATAAGTTTGCTTGTCTTTAATGGTCAAAAAAGCATTCAAACTTACTGTTGAATTCAAAGAGTAATAAATGTGTAAAGTTGGTAAGTGCATTGAATTCATTGACCAACTTTTTTGACTGGTTTCAAGTACTCAGCTTATATAAATCTGTCCAAAGGCAAGCATATACATCAAGTTCAAGAAAAATTCTACGTTTAATAATTTTTCTAGTGATGAACAAAGGCAAGGGAAATTCTAGTGAGCCAACTTTGGGGGATTCAAATGATGACAAAAGTTAGAAAATATACATGGTGTGCTACCATAAATTTCTCTATGGTCATCTTGTTGTTTTGCAGCCTTCTTCTGGAAATGGTACTCCATCATTTCGTTGTCCATTGGAGCCATGTAAGGGACACAATTGTAGGGATAAGGATTATGTGGGGATAGTCAATCATGCTCATGAGTTTGGCAACGCTCACAACATTGATGAAGCTGATAGGATTCACCACAAGGCTTTGGAAATGTATTTTGAATGAATATGATCCAAAAAACAAATTGAATGACAACGTTGGTGATGATGGTGCAGGTGGTAGTGGTTGTGTTTAATGGTAGTAAATTCTGTTTTTAATATTGTTGTGTTTGATGTATTGTAATATTGGTATTGTTATCTGAATGTGCTTCAAATAAGTAATACTGGCACATTCAAAAATTAAAACTGGCACTTCGAACCACACTAACTGGCACATTCAATAACAAAGACTGTCAATATATTTAATAAACAGAAGCAGGCCATCACTGGTACTTCAAATATTAAACATTGGCATATTCAATATTAAACTCTGGCACATTAAATAACAAGTACCGGAAAGATACACACAAAGAGGAAATGAAATAACAAGTACTAGAAAGATACACACAAAGAGGAAATGAAATTGATGTTCCTAAACAACACAAACTGGCACTTCAAACAACATTCACTGGAATACTAATGTTGGTCTGTCATATACTTGTGCAGAGCCAGGTGGGAATACATATCTCTCTCTCCATAAGCTTTAGATGCCCCACGATCCTTTGCATGGACCAGAATAGAATCCCAAGTCCATGATGACTTCCTGCTGTTCTTGATGCAGAATGGGCAGTGGAGTTCACCTGACCTGTTCCTCAAACTATAAGATCACTCCTTAATATCTTCTAAGATATCTGAAATTTTTTTAGCAGCTCTTTCTTCTTCATAATCTTCAACATTTTTCTCAGACTTGACTGACCTACTCGTACTCATACCGAGAAATTGATTGCTTTTTAGATGAAATTTAGAAATAAAAAAGAAGTGAAGATCTAACTTATTTATAATGATAAAATGGAGTTAACTATTGAATCTGTGTGGTATCAGTTGAAATTTGGCACTATTGCTTATGGACAAAATGGAGCAGTACTAGTTGGGATAACTATTGAATCCGTGTCTATTTTTGTTTTTTTTATTACTCAACTTGGAACACCTAACTTGGAACACCTGTCCTAGTGCATGCATTTGAATTTGGCACTATTGCTTATGGACAAAATAGAGCAGTACTAGTTGGGATAACTATTGAATCCGTGTCAGTTTTTGTTTTTTTTATCACTATTTCACCATTAAAAACAATCTGGCACTCCAAATAACACTAACTGACACTTAAAATTAGTAACACTGGCACTCTAAATAACACAAACTAGCACTTCAATGAACAAAGTATCACTGACACTCTAAACAACACTCACTGGACAATATTAAAGAAAACACTGGCACATTAAAAAATTAAAATTGGCACTTCAAACCACACTAACTGGCAATTCAATAACAAGATAGTGGCTGAAGCTACAAATAAGTAAGACTGACACTTAAAATTAGTAATACTGGTACTCTAAATAACACAAACTGGCACTTCAATGAACAAAGTATCACTGACACTCTAAACAACACTCACTGGATAATATTAAAAAAACATTGGCACATTAAAAAATTAAAACTGGCAATTCAATAACAAGACAGTGGCTGAAGCTACAAATAACACAAACTGGCACTCCAAATAACACAAACTGGCACTACAAATAACACAATCTGGCATTATGAAATTGGCTTACCTGTATCGTGATTATCATCAACTTCGTGCAGAATTCGATCAATTACAGTAGCATTATCTCCAGTTTCATCTTCGTGCTGAATTCGATCAATTACAGTAGCATTATCTCCAGTTTCATCTGAATTCGATCAATTACAGTAGCATTATTTCCAGTTTCATCTTCAAAATCACGTAAACCCATCTTAACCTAATCAAAAATCGCCAGTATTGAATAAAACAATTAGGAACGATTGTAAATATATGAATTCATAGTCTATAATTGACAGTGAATCATATATTACCTAAATTGTCTGAAACGGAATGATTTTCGATTGAATTTTGATTTAGCTCGATGAATTTCTCTGTTGCGGCATCGTAACTCTGTGTTTTACTGTGTGTGACTGTGTGTTCGTTTGGATTTGAGTTGACAAAAGACGGTTCAATTTTGTTACTGAACCGGTCTCCGGTTCAATACGCGTATCACAAGTTTAAACCGGGTCCAAAAACACGTTTTTTCATAATGGTATGAAAAAACTAGTTTTTCATAAGAGCAACTCCTTTACTTATTTAAAAACGCAATATTAATTTTGAAATAAATCAAAATAGAAAGTGTCATATTTATTATAGAAGGAGAGAGTTATTTACAAATAAGGAAATAGAGGGTATACTTGTGAAGATTTATCAAGATAGAGCATTAAACTTTTTCCAGACTCACAATAATAATGACCGAAATCTCGTTCAGACTCATAATAATGACGGAAATTTCGTGCACTATCCACTTATTCATCATCTAGAAAACATGTGGAGTAAAAAGTCAATGGAGTGAAACTTGTAATTGTTGTCACTAAGCCAAGAAGTTGACATCACACCAAATCTCAATGAGTCAAGAAACAAAAGCTACAGTATATATTACTCGTATGACTGAGTCAATTAGCTTTACCTTTCATCAGAATATGAACCTTAGGATATCACACTCAGATGATTTCAGAAAACAAAGTTGCAGTTGAAATATGGAAATCTGCGGAGAAAATTTCTCATAATTCAATAAAATAATCATAACCCCAACCAAAAAAGAAGAAAAACAATAACCAGTGACTGATTCAATTGTGTGGTTCCTTAAATGTCAACTCTCTCTAACATAAGTTAGCAGTTGCAGAGGTTTCATTCTTGGTCAGGTTGTCATTCTGAGCAAGACAATGTCAACCAACGGCTCTGATTGGCTATCGGTATGATCTTCTTCAATTTCTGCTAATGTTTCTTCTGATCTTCGTGAGTTTAAAACAATCTGTTCGTTCTCTTTTTGCAGGTCAGTGGAAACAGAAGCCCAGTTGCCAGTCAAGCTGAATCCTTGTTGCTTTCGATCTCTGAAATCACTTCAACAGTGGAATCTGCTAAAACAGAACGCGAAAGCTTCATGGAAATCGGATGCTTTTTTTACCGCGTTTCCATAGTTATTATGGAGTGCCAATCTGCTTCCAGCACACCAAGAAGCACAACAGGGATATTATACTCGCTATCCAAAAGCGTAGATATAGCCAAAGAGATTGTGGGGAGATGCAATAATGGGGCCCGGATGATCCTTGATTCTGAAATAATCAGCACTGTTGAAATGCTTGAAGGCGTGATCAAGCAGATGGGAGAAGATCTTAGCTTGATGACACTGCCAGCTGCATACGGAGATCAAGAATATGTCCAGATTGCTGTTCAATCACTTGTACAAGAGATGAAAAGTGCTCGGTTTGAAGTCAACGTAAGTCAACGTCAGCCATCAAAGCAGAAAGAGGAGAAAAAAGAGCCTCAAGATCTCTACTCCATAGTTGTTGATGATGATGAATTGAATGTCAAAAGCATAAGCGGGAGGGTAAAATTGGAACGTGAAAGATGGAGCTCGGGATCTTCAATGAATTTGACCGAGGTGGCTCAGTACATGGAGCCATTCTACGAAACTTTCTTTTGTCCATTAACAAAAAAGATAATGGAAGATCCTGTTACCATAGAAAGTGGGGTCACATATGAGCGGAAGGCGATCTCTGAGTGGTACCAAAAGTATGAAAATCAAGAAGATATTATTTGCCCAAAGACGAAGCGGAGGATAATGAGCAGAGCGTTGAGCACAAATATGGCTCTCAAGGCAACAATTGAGCAGTGGGAGGAAAGAAATGAAGCAGCAAGGATTAAAGTTGCCCGGTCAGCCCTTGCTGTAGCCGGTTCAAAAACTATGGTTCTTGAAGCAGTACGAGATTTGCAAAGTCTCAGCAGGAAGAAGAGGTACAATAAGGTACAAATTCTCAATGCGGGGATTGTACCATTTCTTGGAACTCTTCTGGAAACCAAAGATAGGAAAGTGAGGTTTGAAACTCTGGAATTACTGCTTGAGTTAGCTGAGGATGATGATGAGGCCAAGGTAACTTCCTTTCTTTCCCCAAACCAGTAAATTGTCTTCTGAAATACTCCCTCCGTCCCAAAATGTTTGTCCCATTTGACTTTTTTGTTGAACTTTGACCACAAATATATGACAATTTAATTATGTTCATAAAATTCTAAAAATTCCTATTGATTAACCATTAATAATATTATCAACAACAACTTTTAGAATTTCATGAACATGATTAATCTCTCATAAATTTGTGGTCAAAGTTCAAAAAAAAAGTCAAATGGGACAAACATTTTGGGACGGAGGGAGTATAAGCTTATAAATTTACTGGTGCAGGAAACAATTGCTAACACAATTGATATATCTACGATAGTGAAGATGTTATCAAGTAATTTTGAACCGATTAAGCATAAAGCATTACGTCTTCTGCTTGAGCTCTCAAAGTCCCGTGTTGTGGGAGATAAAATTGGATCAGTAACTGGAGGGATTCTGGTACTGATCACAATGAAGTATAGACGGTCCATTGATTCATTTGCGTCAGAAAAAGCTGATGATCTGTTAAGAAACCTGGAGACGTCAGTGAATAACATCAAATGTATGGCGGAAAATGGACATTGGGAACCGCTTCTAAATCATCTCACCGAAGGTACTTACTTTTAAGTATCTCGTTTTTGTGCATTCATAAATGCATATCGACATTCTGAACCATTGTACTTTGCCCAAGCTCCGGTTTTAACCATCCATGTCTTTTTTTTTAGCAATTTCAACCATTGTACTTTATATACGCACTCACTATCTCCGAAAGTAGGGATATGTAGTGAATATTTTTGGCAATTTTAACCATCCTACTTTCATGTTATTTTTTGGATAACGGGTGCGCAGCTAAAGTAAAATGGTTAAGACGGCTAAAAATACACGGATTGTTGAAACCAGAGTTTAAGCAAAGTACGATGATTCTAAATGTTAGACATACCTATTCATAAATATAAACATAAATTGAATGAAAAAATGAGCAGGTGATGAAGAGATGAAGATGGAGATGGCAAGTTACCTTGGTGAAATTGTTGTTCGACATGATCTCAAGAGCCATGTAGCAGAAAGAGCATCTCCAGCTCTGATTCAAATGCTGCAAGTTGGAAATTCTTTGAACCGGAATGTTGCGTTCAAAGCTCTAAAGCAAATTGCCTCACACCATCCGAATGGCGAAATCCTTGTGAATGCTGGAATCTTGAGCATAATGTTTGAAGAAATGTTCACGAGAACAATTTACAGTGAGCCAATGAACTCAAAGAAAGAAGCTGCTGATATACTTGCTAATATACTCGAGTCGGGAATAGAGCTAGATAGTCTCCAAGTCAACTCACATGGTCATACAATGTCTTCCGATTACATCATTTACAATATCATCAACTGGCTGAGAAATTCATCCCCAGATGAGTTGAATATTAACCTTATTAGAATCCTCATTTGCCTTATGAAATCACCCAAATCATCAGCTACCATTGTTTCTGTGATCAAAGAGACGGAAGCAAGTTATAACTTGATTGACCTCCTCAATAACCCGAATGATGAGCTTGTGGTTATATCAATTAAGTTTCTCACCTCCGTTTCATCTTTTATGGGCCATACATTAGTCGAACGGCTCTGCAAAACACAAGGTCAACCAGCAGCCCTACTCCAAGAACCAGCTCAATTGACCAAAATAACCGAGAAGCATGCAGTTTCAGCCAATTTCTTGGCCAAACTTCCCCATCAAAACTTAACACTCAACCTGGCTCTTCTTGGAAACAACATGGTCCCCGTGATTCTAGAAAGAATCAATCAAATACAAAGAAATGGGACGAGAAGCAGCAGATATGGAAGTGCTTACCTGGAAGGACTTGTGGGTATTCTTGTACGGTTCACAACAACACTGTATGAATACCAAATTCTTGTTTTGGCAAGAACCTGCAATTTCACAGCAGTTTTCACGGACTTGCTAATGAATACATCTAGCGATGAAGTTCAAAGATTATCAGCAATTGGGTTGGAGAATCTGTCATCAAACTCGGTTATTCTATCAAAACCACCGGAAATCAAAAAATCAAAGTCCATGAAAGCATGTTTGGCCCCGATTTGTCTATCTTTTGATTCATCAAAAGTTGATAAAGTACCTTTATGCCCAATTCACAGGGGTGATTGTTCTTCTCAAGAAACTTTCTGCCTAGTTAATGCTCAAGCAGTTGAAAAACTCTTGGCCTGTCTGGATCATGGAAATGTTCAGGTGGTGGAAGCTGTATTGTCTGCTCTATGCACGTTACTTGATGACAGAGTTGACTTGGACAAAAGTGTGAATATGATGATTGAAGTGAATGCTATACAACATGTACTGAACGTTATCAAGGAGCACAAGGAAGAAGAAGGGTTATGGCAGAAATCATTTTGGATGCTCGAGAAGTTCTTGATCAATGGAGGGGATAATTCTGCTTCTGCGATATCACAAGATAGGTTGTTGCCTGCTACATTGATTGGTGTTTTGCATCATGGGGATGGGAATATCAGGCAGATGGCTGAAAGAATCTTGAGGTGCTTGAATATGATGCCTATTGCAAATGCGACGTTTGTGATGTGAACTTGGAAACCTTTGTTCATCCTTCTGAGAGTGAACTGATTGTCCTGTACAAAAAGTGATTAAATCATATGGGAATGCGTATATTAAGCAAGTTTTGCCATGTGTTAGCTTCTTTTCTTTTCTTTTTTTTTTTTTCTGTTTTTCTTTTTCCTATCTAAATATATTAGTAATTGGTGCAAAACATTAACCAAGCAGGCCATGATTGAAGTTGGGCAGTGCAGTTTTGAGTGGTTTCATTTGATGGAAACATATATTTGTGCAAGACACGAATACCTGAAAATATCAGTTCGGCTGAAAATTTTATATGCATTCTTTTTTCGAGTTTCTATATGAAATGCAATTTAGGTCATTCTTGTGTTAAGAGTTTCAAAGGAGCAATCCTAAAGAAAAGAACTACAATATGATGTCATGGTAAAGAGGATGACTTCTTCCTGAGAATTAGGTAAGAATAGATCTGAAGTGAGGATTTGAAAGCTTCTAAGATGATGATGGTAGGGATGGTATACCAACCCTAGAAAACTATGGATTCAAATTAATGTAATTATAAGAGACGAAAACCTCACTTTACTGAGTCGTTGTTCTAATTATTTTGGGAAAAACTAGATATGCGTGTAAAAGTCAAGTATGACCACCCATATAGGAATGGTATTATCCTCTTTTGTACTTCCTATAATATAAATTAAAAAAATAAATCTAAGATAAATCACAAATTTTATAACATTCTAACTTCATCCCTTAAGTGTAACAAGTTTATTAACTAAAGAATTATATATATATATATAATTACTACTTTCAAAAGCATTAATGCCCTTTTCACTAATTGCCATTTTAAACATTTCTATCAGCAATTTTAAACATTTCTATCAGCAAGCAATGCATAATGTTTGAACTTGACTCAGTTAGAATTTGTGTAGCAAAGATCTCCAAACAACAACAATGACGTAGTCCCAAAATAATTTGGGGTTGGCAAAATGAAGCGTCGTAAGGAATTGTTAAGAGAGATAAAGGGCAAACCCCGGTGCGCCAAGCGTTCCCCGCCTTGCGGGGGTTAGGAGAGGGAACCATTTGCTAGAGCCTTATCCTGACAATTGCCAAGAGGCTGTTCGCCAATGTTCGAACCCGTGACCTTATGGTCACCAAAGGAATTGTTAAGAGAGATGAGATGGAAAATTTCTCAAAACGAAAAACAGATGATTAATTTTGTAGGCAGTGCAGACCATCTAAAAACAAGTAGTTAGATATCATTTACTCTTCTAGGGGCATTGTTCAGGCAGACCATGTTTAATAACGCATGAAAATGCTTCCTCAATAAAGATATGAAAAAACTAGTATATTTAACTTTTGGGCGGCACAAGTTAAATCATGCATCCAAGGTTTGTTATATATCAAGGACTAAAGGGCCATCCTATCAAAACAAACTTAGAAAATACCCTTGTTAGCAAAAACAAAACAATTTAAATATAGGCGGCAAATCCGATATCAATATACATCGCCCGTCCCATAATAAGTGTCACATTTTTTTGTTTGTCTCAAAATAAGTGTTGCGTTTATAAATTAGAATATAGTCTTAGTGAAAATAAACCATGGTACAGGCAATGTACAAACAAGTAAATTACAGTTTTAAGAAAATTGACAAGTCAACTGCAACACTAGGGACAGAGGGAAGTAGTTTATAATACCATAAAAATATCGGAAATAGTTTTGGACGGCAATGAAGAAATTAAGCTATGACTACCATTTGTCATTCAGTATTTATTTTTTTCCTTCTTGGTTGTTAGTAAAATCTTTACCTTAAGATTTATCTTTATCATATAAACATTCATTTGTCAAGCAGTAGAACAACCAGTAAATAAAACATAGCTTCATAAGCTTGTACCCTATGCAGAAATAGCTGGACCCTGCATTAATCAAAAGGTGCAGAAATAGTTGCAGAAATAGTTGACCCTACATAAGTCAAAAGGAAAATTATGGTTTTGGAATGGGAGTTCCTTACAGATAACATAATAAATGAAAGTATTGGATTTATTCATGAGATTATTAAGTGTAAACGTAATCCATTATGTTGAGAAGAAACAAAAAAGTCGGACAAACTTGCCTTAAACAAGAACATCAGCGCAAAATCTCTAGCTGTCTCTTTTTGTATTCTATCTGCATCAGGAGTTCCGTGGTAAAATTAGAAATTCTATTACTTGCGAGAAAAATCTACCATAAATAAGATGTAAGGTTCAAATTGCTCCCCGTTGAAAGTTTCTAACAAATAGTATTATAATTTAATACAGCTGAAGATCACTTGGAATTCACAAAGAGGAATAGCGTAAACTAATACATCAATGGCAGTTTCGTAAACACGGGAAAAACATCATTTTCAAGATAAATATATAATAAAGTTCAGGCCTCTAGTTATTCCAGGTTCATCTAGGCTTTATTTAACCGAGTTGGGCAAGTCTTAAACCCATTTTCAATTTCTTCGCTTCATAGCGATAGAAAAATGGCTTCTTTCGCCATGGATGATTTTGTTGGGAACGGGTCGCTAAAGGAGCTTCTTCCAAAGCTGTTAGACGAAGGCTGGGACGATGTCCCAACCTTGAAGATCATGAATTCTGAAGATATGAGTGCGATAAATATGACTCAACAACACAAGGTAGGCTCAGTCTTAATAGTAAGCGCTTTTCCGTTTTCTTGTTCTGAAACAAGATCAAATAATGATTCATAGCTTCTTCAATCAACCTTTATACAATAATACAAGCCCCAAATGTCGTAAGCTTAATATCCATCGTTAAAAATAATTATTTTCTTCTTTTATTCAAGGATGCACTAGAAATCAGGTCATACCTGCATGATCGAGCACTGATGCAATATGCAGACAAGCTAGAAGCAACTGGAAAATGTCTGCCCGAGCTTCTTAACCTAAGCACAGTTGAACTTTCATCTCAGTTTGGGATGAAAAGGGGACACCTGGCACGTTTTATAGATAGAACCTCCGCATGTGCATCAGATCCCATGCCCACATCGTTTTCTCTCCCATCAAGGAAACTGACCACTGGGCCCTCCCGGGAGAACAGCATGTACAAGAGTGAATCTATTTCAGTAAACCCAAGAAAGCTGCAAGCTATGAGAACAAGAAATAGTATGGTTTATGATCAAACCATCGAGCAATCCATGGCTAGTTTTAAGATTAAAGACGGACATATATTCAAGGGGATTGTGGCTTCAGTGCCTGATGAGCCTAGAGCATGTGGTTGTGTACAGCCTCCCCCAGTAGTAGAAAATGTTGCACCATATTCTACTATTGAGAGCATATCCGTTCAGAAACTAACACCCGAATATAAGATTGGAATGGAACGATTGGTGACAAAAAAGACACCACCAATGAAGGCTTCAGAACTATGGCGAGATGGACCAGCTTTACTCCTCTGCATCCGTCGGCCTGGGTAAATTTTCTTTAATTTAACCTGCATCATAAAATAATAAAATATCGTACTCAAATAATGTGTTTTCTGGTTAATAAGTTTCATGAATTTTGAATGGGGTAGGAGGTGCATAGACAATGGTCAAAGTTATACAGCATTCTTGATTATATTTACAAGAAACCCGTATGGAGTTAAATTACAATTTGCTAATCACTAATTTGGACATGGATATGAGTAGAAAAGTTACTGATTTGAAAACTTCTGCAAAAATAGGATGCTTAAAATTATATATACCTTTATACATATATAAAGAGAGTCACGGCTAACATCAACATAACCATTCGATATGTTGTGAAACCTGAAACAGATTTCAAGATTTTACGAAGATTATTAATTAATTTAGGTACTATTAGCAGGGCAAATGACAATTTAGGGCCTGAAGTATAGGGGGTAGTGTCAGTTAGGGGCCGCATATCTAATTTTCGTCAAATCAGGGCTCAATATTTAAACTTTTCGTCAATTAAGGACTTTTTGACGGATTTTGTTAGAAAAGTCATTTAAGTGACGGATTTTGGACTAAATTGAAAAGCAAATTAGTTATTAAGGACTGAAATGTAAATTTTTAAAAATTGATGACCGTTACAAAATATTTTTTTAAAAATAATATTTTTTGAAAATATATATATTTCGAAAAGCTGTAATTTTTTTTATAATTTTTAAAATATGTTAAAATAAATGTTATAAATATAAAAAATTGTATTTTTAAAGAAAATAGTATTTTATTTTTAAAAAATTAATTAATTTTTAACCCAAATCTTGTAAAATAAATATAAATATAAAAAAAAATTGTATTTTTAAAGCAAAAAAGTATTTTTTTAAAAAAAATTAATTAATTTTTAACGTAAATCTTGTAATTTTTTTTTTTTAAAAAATAAAAGTAAGTGACATGTCACTTAAATCTTTTTGATTTAGAAAATTTTATTTAAAAAATTGTCAATTTTTATTTAATAAAGATAATTTTATTTAAAAAAGATAATATAATTTAAAATAATTATCATCTAAATTTAAAAAAAATATCTAAAAAAGTTAATATAACTAAAACATATTTTTGGAAATATTAATATATTAGAATTGAAATAAATATTTTTTGAAGCAATTTTATTTTTGAAGCAATATATTTATTTTATGCAATATTTTTTTTGAATAAAAATAATATCACCTTAAATACTTCCTCCATCTCAAAATAAGAAAAAAAAAAAAAAGAGAGAGAGAGAGAGAGAGAGAGAGAGAGAACAACCCCTTCATCTCCGTCTCCCCAACACCTCCTAAGACCTGGCCACCCTTCATCTCTGACACATATAAATACAGAGAAAGCAAAAAATACAAAGAGGTAAAGAGATACAGGGAGAGAGATATGTTTGCAGGTTAATGGACGGCAATGGCGGCGTTTTCTTCGTATTGGCGTCAAATAGTTGCGCTGGTAAAGAGGATGTTGGGAGGGGTGCGTCGAAGGGGAGGGGTGGCAGGGAGTCAAGGAAGGTGTGCCGGGGAGATGGAGAGAGGGGTGGCGCCGTGGTGGGCTGGTCGGATTTGTTGAAGAAGAAGGTGGGGTTTGGTCGAATTTATTGAAGGGGGTAAGGGAAATGTCGGATTTAATGGTGGCTATAAAGAAGGATGGCGTGGGTTTTGAGGCGAGAGGGACGATGGATCAGGAAGGAAGGGGTGGCGTGGGAGGGTGGGGAAAGGCGGTGGGTTGGGATGATGAGAAGGGTGGCCGGTGCTGGAGGTGTTGGGGGAGACGGAGATGAAAGGGGTTGTTCTCTCTCTCTCTCTCTCTCTCTCTCTTGTTTTCTTTTTTTTTTCTTATTTTGAGACGGAGGAAGTATTTAAGGTGATATTATTTTTATTCAAAAAATATATTGCTTCAAAAAATATTTATTTCAATTCTAATATATTAATATTTCCAAAAATATGTTTTATTTATATTAACTTTTTTAGATATTTTTTTTTAAAATTTAGAAGATAATTATTTTATTTTATTTATATATTTTATAAATTATTCAATCTAAAATAATTAGTAATTTTTTTGAAGCAAAATAATTAGTAATTTAAATTATTAGAAAAACGGATAATAGTTAATATCTTAAATTATTTTAAATCATATTATCTTTTTTAAATAAAATTATCTTTATTAAATAAAAATTGGCAATTTTTTAAATAAAATTTTCTAAATCAAAAAGATTTAAGTGACATGTCACTTACTTTTATTTTTTTAAAAAAAAAATATTAAAAGATTTACGTTAAAAATTAATTAATTTTTTTTTTTAAAAATACTTTTTTGCTTTAAAAATACAATTTTTTTATATTTATATTTATTTTACAAGATTTAAGTTAAAAATTAATTAATTTTTTAAAAATAAAATACTATTTTCTTTAAAAATACAATTTTTTTATATTTATAACATTTATTTTAACATATTTTAAAAATTATAAAAAAAATTACAGCTTTTCGAAATATATATATTTTCAAAAAATATTATTTTAAAAAAAATATTTTGTAACGGTCATCAATTTTTAAAAATTTACATTTCAGTCCTTAATAACTAATTTGCTTTTCAATTTAGTCCAAAATCCGTCACTTAACTGACTTTTCTAACAAAATTCGTCAAAAAGTCCTTAATTGACGAAAAGTTTAGATATTGAGCCCTGATTTGACAAAAATTAGATATGGGGCCCCTAACCGACACTACCCCCTATACTTCAGGCCCTAAATTGTCATTTGCCCTAAAATTATATACTCCCTCCGTCCATTTACATGGTTCCCAGTTACTGTTCTCACGTAAATTAAGGAGGAAATATTATATTGAAAGTGTTGTGAGTGTGAAAATAAAATAGGAGAGAGAATGAGTGGAGGGAATAGTAAATTATAATGGTGTTGTGAGTATTAAAATAATGTAGGAGAGAGAATGAGTTGAGGGAATAGTAAAGATTCTTTTCCATTTTAGGTAAAAAAACAAAGTGTGAACCATGTAAATGGACGCCCAAAATAGAAAGTGTGAACCATGTAAATGGACGGAGGGAGTATACCTTTATACATACTCCCTCCGTCCCACCCAACTGTGAACCAAGGTTTTGGGCACAATAATTAAGAAATATTATTAAGATAATGAAAATATGTGGTAGGAAATGAAGAGAGAGAATGAGTGGAGTTAATGAGTGGTTGGTTGAATAAATTGTATGGTGGAGAATGAGTGGAGTTAATGAGTGGGTGGGGTAGGGAGAATATAAAATATTAAAATCTTTGCCAAAAGGGGTAGTTCACACTCGGCTGGGACGGACCAAAAGGGAAATAAGTGTACACTGGGCTGGGACGGAGGGAGTATATAAAGAGAGTCACGGCTAACATCAACATAACCATTCGATATGTTGTGAAACCTGAAACAGATTTCAAGATTTTACGAAGATTATTAATTAATTTAGGTACTATTAGCTTTATAAAAAAGGGTCAGTAACCTGGTATTTGTCAAGTTGGTTATATAATTAAACTGGAAATTAGGATTTTTGTTGTCAAAAAGATGCATTTGATGAAGCTGCATCTTAGGTTGTACACTTGAGATTTGATTTTCAATACATTACGTTGTCAAGACTCCATCAATAATAAGCCAATAATAGTAACATATCAGAAGTATCCAAGGTGTATCTGCATGAATATCCACTGTGGTAATGCAGCCCTGTTTGGAGTATCAGTGTTTCATAAGGATTATCTCTTTTCAAGTGTTTAATCTTTAAAAACATGAAATATCTAGTCCCTTGAGGCCAAAATAATTTCTCCATCACGGAATAAATGTCGCACTTTCCATTTTGGTTTGTCCGAAAATAAATGTCACATTTCTAAAAACAGGATATAAAGTGTGGCGATCCCCTAAACTACCTCCTAAATGACTAATTAAGGCTGACGAGTATATACTGAAGGCATGCTTAAATTATCTTTAACACGGATGGCATTGATAAGTACCTTTTTGTTGTGTTTTCATTTAACACTTCTGTTTTGGTTTCAATTTTACATACTCAAATATGAAAATAGTGGAGTATTAAGTAAGAATCATACAATGAGCATACCAACACCACCAAAATGAAAGCCCAATACAAGAGCAGTACAGGTGTTCTTAAGAAACTTGGTTATTTATAAATAGATGAGCTGACACCATCCACGACATTGAAGCAATAACCAGCTTAAATTTTGATTAAGTGAAGATATTCAGTCTCCTTTTATGTTGTATATCTGTTCTTTATGACCTCAAATGACAAAGACACAAACCTCTTTTTCTTTGAATTGGAAAAAAAAGGTGCATTATGTGCAGAGCAGAGGCACACAAGCTCTATTCAAAGAAACCCATTTTTGATGCACTAGGAATCAAATTGTATGCCGTCCTTCACGAACTCTTAGAACAAGAGGTAATTTGCAAGCTCACTCCTATTTCTCACCCTTCAATGTAGCATAATTGGTTAACATTATTTAAGTCAAGCCAATATTTGACAAGTCCAGGTAAAAGATTTCTGGCCTCGATATTGGGGTGGTGTCACTCTCCTCGACAAGAACATGGAGTTCTTCAAAGCTTTAGGTGGAGGCAAGCTGCTAAAGGACAAATTCATATCAGGATTTCTGTTTAACCCTAGAGCTATTAGCAATTATAAGCGTGCAAAAGCCATGGGCATAGATCAAAATTTCAAGGGAGAAGGTGAAATAAAAGGCGGGCTATTTATAGTTGGCAAAGGGAAAAGCGGAGTTGCGTACCAGTTCATAGAGAAAAACTTTGGAGATTGGGCTCCTCTTGCTGAAGTCTTTGATATCTGTACAAAGTTGCTGGTATAAATCAGTAGTCCTCTCTAATCATTCAAAGTATCATTTGTTCCTGAAGAAGTATTGCGTGTATTAACTTTCTTTGTCATTATTATGCAGAACCAAACTAGCCAGGAGGAGTCTATCAGATCATTTAAGGGTTATGAATAAATTCTGCTTAAGAACTTCCACAATAACTGTCACCATTACCCAATATAAATTGTGTATGCCTCCGGCATGAGAAAGTAAGAGTTATAATATATTACTCCCACTCCCACATTTGATTAGTTTTTTTTATTTTTATTGTTCAGAATTCATGTATCATAGACAGTATGTGTTGGTCATATCATATGATTGATATAGAAAGAAAGTTTAGATGGTTTGATCTGATGTATCTTGCTCTCCGAGCTCTTCCTTGAATCAAATCTTGCCTGCCTAAAAGATCGGAGCTTAAGTTTGAATTTGTCTTTGTAAGAAGGTTTGATGAACTGCGTTTATTCATCTTGTGACAAGTTTAAAATGAAAGTCAACTGAAAACGTACCTTGTTCTACGAGGTCCACCACACTGTAATCAATATAACTCTTCATTTCATTTGTGCACTCCCTCCTACAGATTAATGAGCAGCTTCAGCTAGGTATTCCCATATATGAAGTTGCTTTAAGCTTGTCCATCAAGAATCTTCATCGAGACAAATTTCAAAAGAATGATTTTAACATAAACTGAATGACATGGCGCTTTCAAAGGTTTGACACCCTGCCCACAAACTTTGAACTTTGAACAGAAACCAAAGTCACCAGAAATCTCCACATGAACATGTTCCATCCTTAAATAAATGGAACCTGACAGCATCCCTGACTAGTATCTCTCTCTGGGTGACCTTAGAAATGAATTTAGTTGCATTATGGCAATCACCACATACCCTGAGGTTTTTTACTACTCGTATAGGCAGGTCAGGAGGGATAAAGATCAACCCAAAAGCAATAGCAAGCTTCTCACTGTGATGGTTAAGCATTTTAACTTTCTCGGATTCATTAACTTCGTGAAGAACATACCTCATGTCAGGCACATAGCCTTCCTTTATCATTTTAATGTTCAAATCTTCCAGCTCAGCATATATCTGATCTGAATATGGACTTGACATATCGTCAGCTGAGAAGACATGCACTTTATTCTTATATTTGATCCAACTAAATCCTGGTTCTTTTTTGACACCTCTTTCCCTCATTCCTCTCCTTAATTGAGCCACCTCGTCCCAATTCCCTTTAGCAGCATAAATACTTGACAGCAAGACATAGCTCGCAGGGTTTTGGGGCTCTAGCTCTAGTAGGGACTCCGCGGCCCATTTTCCAATACTCAAGTTGCCATGAAATCTGCATGAACTCAGTAAAGTAGACCAGCCTATTGCATCTGGGCGATAAGGCATCTCAGAAATAAAATTTTTGGCTTCCTCAAGCTGCCCAGCACGGCTGAATAGATCAATCATGCAAGTGTAATGATCAGAAATCGGAATAATTCCGTGTTCCTCTACCATGGACTCAAAGTATTGCTGACCTTTCTCTACTAGTCCTGCCCTACTGCAAGCTGAAAGAACCCCAATAAATGTCACCCCATCTGGTTTCTGGCCATTTGCCAACATTTTCTCGAACAAATTGATTGTTTCATTAGCTTTTCCAAACTGTGCATACCCGCAAACTAATGCAGTCCATGACACCTCATCCCTGAAACCCATTTCATTGAACAATTGATTGGACTTCTCTATGCTTCCACATTTTCCATACAAGGTCACAAGTGCATTTGACACAGTAATAAAGGAAATCAAGCCTGAAACTAGTGCTTGACAATGGAACTGGGCGCCCTCCTCTAAGCTTGCCAGATTCGCACATGAGCTAACTACACTTCCAAGTGTATAATCATCTGGCTCTATCCCATTTCTCTGCATTTCACAAAAGATCCTAACAGCTTCTTCACTGTATCCATTCTGACCATACCCCACTATCATTGCAGTCCAAGATACAATATTTTTTATGTTCATTCTCTTAAAAACCCTTTCTGCATATTCAATACCTTTACACTTCAAATACATGTCAACAAGGGCACTACCGACATAGACATTGTCTATATAATATGTCCTAATTATAAATGCATGGAATTGCTTACCTTTATCCAAGACGCCCAGTGATCCACAAGCTGTCAAGATGCTTCCAAAGGTAAACTGATCTACACATAATCCTTCCATCCTCATTTCTCTAAAGATATCAACTGCCTTTCTGTTTAAACCATTTTGTGTAAGTCCAGTAATCATTGTTGTCCATGAGATAGAATCTTTTTCAGGCATACAACGAAACAAGCTCTCTGAGTCTTTGATCATTCCACACCGTAAAAAGCCCATAATCATCGTATTATAAATAACCACATTCCTATCAGGCAATCCATCAAAAACCCGACTCGCGTCATATATCAACCCTGCTTTAGAGTACATATCCACCAAAGGACTACCTACAAAAACATACGACTCAAAACCATTAATCACCACTTGCCCATGAATCTGCTTTCCCAAATCAACAAACCCATGACTTGACGAGAATGTGAGCATAGTCGAGAACGTAATCCTATTCAAATTCAAAGTTCCATCCTTCACCATCAACCTATAAGCCTCCACCGTTTCATCTGGCCTTCCATGACAAGCATAACCCGAAAGAACCGAATTCCAGGAGACCCCATCTCGATCCGGTATCCGATGAAAGATTTTAAGCATTTCTGAGAGATACCCAGATTTTGAGTAAGCAGAAAGAATGGTATTCCATGAAAATAAGTTTGGGTGATGAATTTTATCAAACACCTTGCGGGCATAACTTAAGTTCCCCAATTTATGGTAAGAGCTAATGAGATTGTTTAGCAGGAATGTTTCTGGGCTTATTAGGGTTTTGATTATGATACAATGAATCCTCTTTGCTTGGAGTTTGTTTTGCGTTTCGCAGCAAGTTTTAAGTAAAGAGCAGTAGTAGTTTGAGGTGGACGACATTTTTTTGAAACCCTAATTTTAGCGGGAGCTGACTGGCCAAAATGGGTTGCTATTCTTAAAGGTGGACCCCAGGGTTCAGGTGAACAATGCTGGGCAATTAGTTACAACTAATTTTATTTTTTTCTTATAATTTTTTTTTTAAAAGTACACAAGAAATATCCCCCCCAAAAAAAAAAAAAAACTTGTAATTTCCCTAAACAAATGCGAGTTGGTCTTATGAAAAACGCGTTTTTTCTGGTACTTAGAAAAAACATG
Source organism: Adenophora triphylla var. japonica (assembly GCA_022495995.1). NCBI lineage: Eukaryota > Viridiplantae > Streptophyta > Magnoliopsida > Asterales > Campanulaceae > Adenophora > Adenophora triphylla. Next base: position 131,075 of record JAFEMH010001113.1, on the reverse strand, counting down.
TTTTGTATTTCCCCGTTTGTGTCAGTGTCAGTTTAACAAAGTGCCAGTGTGACAAAGTGCCAGTGAATGTGTAACAAAGTGTCAGTGTAAAAAAGTGTCGGTACCATTTTAACAAAGTGCCAGTGTAAACAAAGTGTCAGTGCATATGTAACAAAGTGTCAGTGTAAAAAGTGTCAGTGCCTGTTTAATAAAATGTCATTTACATTAACACTGACACTTTGTTAAACTGGCACTAACGCTTTTTATACGGGCACTTTTATATACATGAACTGGCACTCTTCACACTGACACTCTGTTACACTAACACTGACACTTTGTTACACTAACATTTTTGCTGGCTCTCAAAAACACAAGCACTGACATTCAAAAACACATGCACTGGCACTCAAACACACATACACTGGCACTCAAAAACACTAGTAATCATTTTTGCTGGCTCTCAAAAACACAAGCACTGGCACTCATAAACAAATGCACTGGCACTCCAAAACAAATGCATTGGCACTCCAAAACATATGCATTGGCATCTAATTACCCAGTCCCCTGCACATCAAAAGAAATTCTTCAAAAATAGCCGATCTTGAAAATATTACCAAAAATGACCACGGTCAAGGGAGAAATTTGCGAAAATCCAATTACTAAATCTTTGCCAATATCAAATCAAGCTCTACAGAACCCTAAATTTAGTAATTGCCTTATTTATCCTACAGTAATTGCATAAATAAGTACAAAATTCCAAATCAGCAAGAAAGTGGATCGAACAATGAACTGGAAATCAAGATTGCCCCCACTTGAGCTACCGAAAATGATTCCCAAAATTTAATGAAATTTGCAGAGACAGCCAGAAATGAACGAAAACCCAGAAAATAGTCAAACTGAATCTCGAGAAAGGGAAGGAAATTGAACAAGAAAGAGGGAGAAAATGAAGTATGGATGTATGGAAGACTTATGGTTCTATGTTGGAAATGTCTAGATGGGGCAAAGGCGAAGAAGGGGAACATGTTCGGAAGAAAATATGGCGGTGGAGGAGGAGAGGATTAGGTTGTTCTTTGGTTAAGAGGTGATTGAGGTAGTGTCGCCGTTGGCAATTAGAGAGAGAAAGGGGGAGAGCTGGTGAAAATTGGCAATTAGAGAGAGAAAGGGGGAGAGCTGGTGAAGAAACCGTCTTTGCGTTTAGATTAGATGGTGAAGAAACCGTCTTTGCGTTTAGATTAGAGGGAGAATAACGAGAGAGAACGAGAGTGAGCGTAAAACACGTTTTTTTTTCAAGCTAAAAAAAAAAAATGCGTTTTTTACAAGTTTTTTGCAACAAATGCAAAAACCGGTTTATGGCTTTAAAATTTGTCATTTTTAAGAAATTTTTATTTTAAATCGTAAATTAAAGACGAACTAATAACTAACAATTTTAGCTGACGAACTGAATTTTTCAATAGTAAAATTGATAGTTTTATAGGCATAAAATAATTTCTTACTAGTTTTAACGAAAAACTGATTTTGTTTTATAATTTATTTTATTGTAACATAAAAAAAATCCATCTTTTGAACTGAATTCTTCTTTCTTTATTTTTTTTTGAGTGCGTCTGCTGAGAAACGCGTTTCTCCATAACTATGGAGAAACGTGTTTTTCATAGCCAGAAGCTTTACATTTGATAACCAGAAAAAAAAAACCCAAGGCCAAGACCAAAAGCTTCGGATATCCGGAAGCTTTGCATTTGATAGCGAAGCTTTGCAGTTGATATCCGAAGCTTTGTATTTGATAGCCGTAAGGATGTGAAATGTATATCCGTAAACTGTTAGGTGCATATCCGTAAAACTGTTAGGTGCATATCCGTAAATGTGTTAGGGCATATCCGAGAAATTGCTATTGAAGGTTTGGATATCCGTAGAAACCTTCAACGTATATCCGTAAACATTTTGAAGGTTTCTGGATATTCATTTGAAGGTTTCTGGATATCACTTTCATAGGTTTCTGGCTATCTAGCTCATTGTCGCGCGACATGTCGGGACCCGTTTCTCCATAACTTATGGAGAAACGCGTTTCTCCCTAGATTTTGTGTTTTTTTTTTCGATTACAATAATTGAATATAAAAGTAGGAGAGATGAGAAAAAGAAAATAAAAATCACAAAAAAAAAAAACAAAAATTATATGCCATGTCTTGTCTTGTGAAATATTCCTTCCGTCTCGATCCAAATGTCCCAATTTTTTTTTTTGGTGTCCCATTTAAAATGTCTCAACTCAAAAAAGGAAAAATTTTATTACTTTTTTATTTGTGGAACCCACTTGTCATACTCACAATAAATATCCACTAACTATTCTCTACCCCACTTTTTCTTTCCTACTTTACTTTCATACTCACAACATTTATTTCACTATACACTTTTTACATTACATATATTTATTTTTTAATTCTCGTGGCGAATCCATTTTGGAATATTTGGGCCGGGACGGAGAGAGTAAGTGATTGTATTGAGACAACATTTAATTTTCAATTTTATTTAATTTTATTTTTTATTTTATTTTTTTTGATTATTCAGGTTCTCCAGCTTCGCCGCATCAATCCTGGACCACCAGGTACCGACCCCTCAGTATGTTGGCGAAAGTAAATCGCGAGATATGCCCTATGCAACCAGGATGACAACATCTCTTATACTCCCAGATTAATCCTGGACCACAGACAGCATGACAGGGCAGGGGTGGTGACTCCCAGATTAGTTATGAACAGTTTGGCACATTTAATTCTGGACCAAATTTTTATTCATAAAAATAAAACCTCCTCCGTGTCTCGGAAATGATCGTCACACTTTTTTTTATTAATACTGAGAAGATACTAGAGCAATAATTTCAAATTAATTTAATTATCCTAATTGATATACCATTATAAATACTATTAACAATAATTTTTAGATATTCGTTCAAATAATTAAATAACATAGAAAATTATTGCTCAAAATACATTTGAAATAATAAAAAAAATAAAAATATAATTTCGAGACAGAGGAAATATATCCGTATCAAAAATAATTGGACCTTACCCATCTGGTGTGGGGTGGGGGAGATCCTCCCATATCCAAAGTTTCTAGACATAGTGTTTTCTTAACTATAAATATGTGACTATGGCCACTTTCCAATTTAATACTCTTTTTTCTGTGTTTTTTCATCACCCCTCTTCAAAGATTGTAGATTACATTTTTTTATAGTCCTACTCTCCTGCCCCTACATGAAAAGATATTACTTCAATCTTGAAGATGATAGATGAAAGAAAACGAGACAATTGCCCTAAAGGTTCCGACCTCGAAGAGGGAGAGGAGAGGAGTGGATACGAAACTACTCGTGCTTGTTCTTGTTGATGCGCTGTTGCGTAACATTTAACTAGTAAACGTAAAAAATTCAACTATAAATGTAAAACATTTATGATGTACAAATGGTAAAAAAAATAAAAAAATCCTATACTTCTTGAAATGCATGTAAAACTTGTGTTTTCTGCCTTTGAAAACTTTATTACATGCATTATAAATATTTTACATTTTGTAGTTGAATTTTTATATTTTCAGCTAAATTTTACCACAACCGGAGGAGCAAACATATGGAAGAAGTTGTTCCAAATTTGAAAACTTAGTCACATTTTCACTTTTTGCGGGCAGTGTTCTAAAAGATTCCGGCTAAAGGCGCCTAGGCGCTAAGCCCCTCTCCAACGCCTAGTTCTAAGCAGACTCGTCTCAATAATTATAGGGGCCCTGTGCGAAATGTGAATATTGGGCTCCTAATGTTTAAAAAATTAATATATATATATATATATATATATATATATATATATATATATATATATATATATATATATATATATATATATATATATATATATATATATATATATATATATATATATATATATATATATATATATATATATACATATATAAAAGTACTTTTTATATACAGATTAAAGTTTTACAAAATTAAGCAATAAAATTTAAAAATAATTAATTACATTGATCATTAATTTTTGACACAAATTTTTATAGCTAAATTTGTCTATTTAAATTAAGATTATTTATTCTAAATCAATTGAGTTTCATTAAGAAAATCAAAAGAGTATTAGTTTAAGAAAGTAAAATGGGCCCTCTTCAAATTTGGGGCCCTGAGCGGAAGCTCCTCTTGCACCCCTCAAGAGACGGGCCTGGTTCTAAGCCCCGTCTAGGTCTCGACTAATCCCGACTAGTTCCTGTCTAGGCACTAGGCCCGACTCCGCTACCTAGCATCCGCCTAGCGCTTTTTAGAACCTTATTTGCGGGTTAGACAAGCCATAAATATGTGGATCCCACAAAATACCTAATTTATTTCTACCTTCAATCTCGTAAAAAGTTTCAATCTTCGTAAAAAAAAATATGTGATCAAATCTCAAAAGTAATAAGTTTCAATCTTGTAAAAATACTCTATATATGATCAAATCTCACAAGCTGAGAGCAACGGAACAACCATCCATATCCAAAAGAAACATCTCTCTCAGGGTTCTTAGGAGCCCCTCGGGACACATTCGTGCAGTTAAGAAATTCTTGTGGTTTAAATTATATCATAGGTTTCAGGGTCCTTAGGAGCCCCCCGGGGCACATCCGTGCAGTTAAGGAAGCAGCACTGCTGGGGTTGCAACCTCAACACGGGGAGTTCGAATCTTGGCAGGAGCAGCTGGAGCAGCCAATTGGTATTGTAAGAGTGATGTAATTGCCTCGTTGGCAGGAGCAGGTGGAGCAGCCAATTGGTGATATAAGAGTGTAAATGCCTTGTATGAGGGCTCCCTTGGGGCCAGGAGTATATCTGCATCGGGCATATCCCGCGATTTACCTCCGCTAGGATACTGAGGGGCCGATACCTGTGAGTACCCCAATCCAACTCGCGACCCAATAAAGGTGCCTTTTACTCAATAAAAGTGCGCTAGGAAGCGTTTTGGTAAATTTTCGGTTCATTCTGAGACTTTCGGGAGCTTTTTATAAGTTTCTCGCTAAGGAAGGACCTACAGGAAATTATTCAGTTTGGACCTTTAAGGAATTACTCAAGGAAGGGTCCAGATTCCGCCACCTGACACGTTTCTAGAAGGAAAGCGATTATTCTCCTTCAGTCGTGCGACATAATAAATCAATTTCAATCAACGTTAAATAAGTGATATCCTCATTTTGTCAAAAAGGAGGCCTCTCTCTACTCTCTCACTAGACGGAATTCACTCTCTCTCTATACGGTGGTATTTATGGCATCCTCACCAGTTCGAGCTCCATAATCCTCTTCCTCACCATTTATCCATCATCCCTAAACCCATTCACCGATCTAATCTCTCCCAAGGACCTCTCAACCAAACAACAAACCAATTTCTCTCTCAATCCCTTTCCTCACAATCTCCTCTCAACCAAACAACAACCCAATTTCTCTCTCAAAACCCATTCGTCGGCGACCTTCCTCACCGGAAACCTAACCCAACCCTCTCTCAATCGCTCCTCAATCACTCATCGTCGATCTCTCTCTACCCAAAAAAAACCATCGACGCCCTCTCCCCTGTTCTAAACCCGTTTACCACCACCGATTCACCAACAATTTCGTCGGCGACGATCACCACCGCAGCTCTAAATTTAACTCGAATTTTCGGCCATTTCTCCTCCAATTTCTCCTATCGAAGTTTCTCGTATAATCGCTCATCCTCAATTTTGTCTCTACCTAGTCGGTCTTCATCGTCAGCGTTCATGGCCCCGTCTCCAAATCAGAAGCTCGTTCAGCCTTGAAGCTTCACAGTGAGCTCGAACTCTCTATCTTTTCTGAAGCTAATTGAAGACTCTCCATACCGACGTGGTATAGAGAGGGTGGATACTATAAGGGTAACGTTCCAATTCCATTTCTCTCTCTCTTCTCGTTGTTCATGGGTATTGCCGTATTTGGTATTTGTTCTTCAGGCTAGAACCTGATTAAAATGGTACTGATATATTCTCATTTTGTTTCCAGTATGCTGTGATCTGTGTGCTTGAGCTTTTGTTTGATATTAGTTTGTCTAAACACCAAATAGAGGGTGAATCAGTCATAGTCATTCTCTCATATGTGTTTATCCATATCTAGGTGATAATATTGTCACGTTGCAATTATAATTTTTCATCTCTGCAATCTCGTTGTTGCTGTTAATTCCTTTTTTGTTAACCTCGTTGTTGTTATTGGTTTGTTTCCGTAATTCAGTTGTAAGACCTCTGCATATGGCATAGTATGTCATGCGACACAACTGGCCATTCATGGTCCTGTGTCGGGCGACATACTTAGCCAACTGCAGCAGGTCCCTTTTCATTTGTAATCTGTTTGCCTCGTTGTAATCGGGACGTGGCCCCCCAAAATAAGTGGCTCACAAGTTGTATCCCTTGCAGTTTATCAATAAATCAAAGCATTAATATGTATTTTATACATATTTTGTCTCACACAATTGCACACACTTTTGAATGTTTTGAATGTTGAACATTAGAAAGACTCGTCTAAGGACGAGGCGTGTTGGGTGAACTCTCGGTTCTTCCCAACACGTAACCTGACCCTCGAACCCAAAATTCTCTTTTCAAAGGTTTTCAATGTTTCCTTTAAAACGGCGTGGCGACTCCTAAAAATCATTTATTTTTTCGGCGAGCGTTCATTCGATGCAGGTGGTGCAGGTGGTGGGATTAGTCAGACGAAGCTGAGCGCAGGTAACAGAAAAAAAAAAAAAAAAAAAAAAGAAAGAAACACCTCTCTCTCTCTCTCTCTCTCTCTCTCTCTCTCTCTCTCTCTCTCTCACACACACACACACACACACATCAACCACTACTGCATATCAAAGGAGTTCTATATTGTAACAAAAACAAAAAAAAAAAAAAAAATTATTACCACCATATATTGCCAGAGCAATATTGCTTCCCTAATGTAGGAGTTTTTACCAAAAACTCCCACAAAAAGATACAATTTACAAAACACGCAAGTTATAATTTTACAAAAATCTCATCGACCAAACACAAAATTTACAAAAAAAAAAAAAACAGACGCTATCAGGGAAGAAATTATAATTTTTCATAATTTCTCCAAAACCCCCCTTATGCTCGCTACCAACGAAGGGATTATAATTTTTCATAATTCCTCCAATGCCCCGTATTTATCAGTTATAAGTTACATTTATTACTTGTTTAACTGATAGATACATTTATCGGTTATTTTTTTTAAAAAAATTGTGCTTATTCTTAGGATAAATGTATTTATCAGTTAAACAACTGATAAATACAAGGGTTATGTAGAAATTATAAAAAGTTATAATCCCTTCCTTGGTAGCGCATATTTATTTTTGCCCATTCATTATATCATGAAATTTTTTGTAATATTCAAGGAGTTTATTGTCAATTTTCAACTTGTGTTTAAAAAAAAAAAATCATCTTTCAAAAGGTGTTTTTAGTAAATGCCCCTAAACTGTACCACTCTTTGGTATTTGCTAATAAATTAAGCTATTAGAAAAAACAGATACATAATTTTTACTAATCAGGAACTACATACTATATAACTAGAATAGAATTTTCTATTCCCATACCAAACAATTATAATTAACAAACACTAGAACATTACTTGTGAAAAGTTCGGCTTCAACAACAACCAAGAACACTGTCTCAATTTCCTTTGCCAACCGAAAACAGCTTCAACCACAATTTTTGTATAATCAAAACAAGGATTCCACCAAGTTCTAGCCATTCTGCGTTTCTTTCGAGAGAACTTTACAACTTCAATGAAGGGTACTTCCGTCCCCGCCAACAGTTTTCTTTAACCTTCTTGGTCATATATATGCAAGTTATGCTTAAATCAAAAGCGGATCTACAAACGGGATTGGTAGTCATTGATATACTTGTGCCTTCAATTGACAAATTCTCTAATGGATTATGTTATACCCGTGAGACGTCAACTAATAAATAATTAGAATCTGGAGTTAGATATGGAAGAAAGCAATTAAGGTTCGGCTTTCAGATGGCCAGGTGGAAGAGGCCCTGCAAAAGTTCGAAAATAAAAAAAAAGGTATTTGTGAGGACAAGAAATTAAGGGACAGATAAAGACGAACAAATGAAAAAAAAAACACCTAAATCTTGGCTGGTGAGGGGAATATTAGGGTTCAATCCCATTTGGATAATGTTGTGGAGTTCATCTTCCCAAACATTAGGTACCTGTACAAGGAAATGTTCAAGATTTTCAAAGAAGTCATTTGTCATCCATAGTGTTATTTACTTGTGGCCCAACTTCAGTCTTGAGCACTAATCTCTCTGCCCGGAATGATAGTCCCACTATTTCATTGGTTAATTTGATTGAACTTTGATGAAGAATTTAAGAAAACTAAATATCCCAATGACAATTTTCATTAGGATAATTATTTTTTCCTAAATCTCTTGTCAAAGTTCAATCAAATTAACTACTAAAAAAGTGGGACTATCATTCCGGGATGGAGGGAGTATTTTGCCACTACGCTTGTTATTCATGACGTTAACTAGTAGGTTATGAATATCAGTATGTAAGAAGAGTGGAATTTTTGCAAATATGAAAATTGACCGAGTTCAATTTCAACAGCAAATAGCATGTTAGTTACCTGGGAAGAAGGATCTTTATAACCTTCACCAATGGCTGACAAGTGAGAATTAATGGTCCTCCGAACTGCATCTGAAGAGCTTCCAGCCCCTGCAAGGCCAGCTTGAATAATTCCAGGTTGCAGTTGACTAAGAGAAGGATAAGGCATAGTCATATCATGAGGAAAACCAAGCGTAGAAGAAGGCCCTGCTCTTGATTGGAGAATCTAAAACCAAAACATTGTAGTGATTCAGAAGGATGGCAGATAAAAATTACAGGAATTCAAATATTCATAACCTGGTTGGATAATCCCAGGTTGCAATTGACCGAGTGATTTCTCTTACTTCTTTTGCCAGAAGTCCTTCCATGTTAAAATCCATTCGAGGGTTAACTGTTGCGAGCTTCATGGACAGAAACTGCAAAATGAAAAATTGGTTAAATAAAAGTTTAATTGAGAACAATATTTTCAATAAACACATTCAGAGAAGACTAATCACAATCGAGTTCTTGAAAATGATATTGGTTATGCCAATGAACAAGAAAAATTTGTTTGTCCATACCTCCACTTGTCTTTGTAGTGATTGTACATAGTTAATAATCTCATCAAGCATAACGGCTTTGCCTGTGACCTTCAAAAACCAATCATTTTACATCAAATTAACTTTAAAAAAAAATATTAAATCTATGACAGGAAATTGAATTTTACAAACCTTGTTACATCCAGGAACAAGGTCCTGAAGATACTTCATCCTCTCACTGATCTTCTCCCTTCTCACCTATCATCCAAATAAATTGATCACTTTAACTTAATTATCCTGAGACAAAGCTTGACTCCCCTTAACAGATTTATAGTTAACGAAAAAGTCTTACTCTTTCTGCAAGACTATGGCTGTTGGTTGCCTGACCTCTTCGTGCCCTAACATGTATATAATCTTCCTTAGTATCTGATGCTGGAGACCCCTGTTTACTTTGCTTTCCACCCGACTTAATGGAAACCGGAGTTGGGTTTTGATCACTTTTCTGCTGAATTTCATTAATATTTTTTGTAATATCCTGTCATTGAAAAACAAAATTAAAAATCAGATCAAGATCTCAAAGAAGAAAAATGAAGTAGTAATAATAAGATTCTACCTGACCGCCTCTTCTTCGTTTCTTTGACCCAAGACCCTTGTTAGAAGTTTCTTCTTGACCAACAGCACCATCACTATACTCCGCTTCATCAGACTCGTTACCAGAAACACCAGCCGCTTGTTTGCCTTCATCAGCCCCACATTCAGCAACCATGGAAACATCTTTAGATCCTTCAGCCATGTTCATATCATTCTTCTGGGACCGACCACCAGATAAATCTTTCGACCCATTACCTGCAAAACCCTCTTGTGGCCCTTGCATTGCTACACCCCTAGGGTAAGGACTCAAAGATTCTGGCACTACATTAAAAGGGTTTATCATATCACTAATATTTCCAGCACTAAAGCAAGAAAGCCTTGCTGCTCGTTCAATAAAACCAGAATCCGCTGGAAATTGAGATAAATTCTGAGGAAGCATGGCAGAAGCATTTGGTAAGAACATATTCCCCTTTACCATAGGATTTGATGAGTCCCAACTCATGTCAAGTGTTCTGGCAGGGCCAAGATTTACTTTCCTGTAACCTATGCTTTGAGAATTGGTGGGCTGATCCCAAATGGTAGGGCAAAATGAGTCCACCATGGATGCAGATGAACGCGATGAAGACTCAATTGGATTGCTTGAAGAAACCATCCCCGTGGACGTATTTGTAAGATTAGGGCCAGAAAAGGGCCAGTCTGCAGACAACTTGGATGAATTGTTGAAGTTCATAGGTTCCTCATTTCGATTTTCAGGTTCAAATTTATCCATCCTTTCTTGAATGACCAATGGCCAAAGAGCTCAAATCAGATATCCCCACCCCTCTTCACAAATCTCTTTCAGTAATCAACACAAAACCTAAAGAAAATTGAAATTACATGAATGAGCTAACCTCTCCAAAAAAATCCCCAATCCCTCATTATCCATAATAGAGATTCATGAACAAGAGTAAAGCAAGAATAAAATCCCCAAACCTAACCTCCAACTTCAACAGTAGAAGAGAACACCCACAGTAGCAAATTCAAAATTCACTCCAAAGGAGCTAAAATTACACAATAAAACACTGTAGCATAAAGTTGAGATCAATTACTATGGAAAGACCCACAGTGACAAATTCAAAATTCAAACAATGAGCTGAAAAAAGAAAAAAAAAATACACCAAAATCAAGAACCCAAATGAGAAGAAACACAAGTCAGTGTTCCCAAATTGGTCCTCACAGTGAGAAAGAACACACAAATTTCAGGTCAGATAAAAGAGCTTAGAGAAAAAAGTGACACAGAGGGGAAACAGTTAATTGGACAACCAACATTGATTTCAGCATCATAAATAACTCAAATTCAAAGCTCTTGCAGTGAAAAAGGAAAAAGAAAAGCAAACCCTACAGACTTTAAAAGTGGAAAGAGAAAGATACCCATTTGAGATTCTGAGCTACTTTTGTGATTCTGCCCACCATTTTTTCACTGCTGATGAAAGATAAAAACACTTCCTTTTTCTTTAATATGGGTTGTTTGTAAGTATTCAAAGCCCCTCTGCCTCTTCTTCTGTTTCAGCTTGTCACTATTATGTTCCAAGAAAACAAACAAATCATCCACCTATCAAATAATCCGAGAGAGAGAGAGAGAGAGAGAGTGAGAAAACAACAGATCAAAAGGCACAGTGGAGAGAAAGAGGAGGGAGTGTGTGACTGTGTGAGAGAGAAAAGAAGGGAAATTAGGGGGGATGGGGGTAATTTTGAAAGGGAAAAGCTGGGAAAAGCTGGGAAAAGAAGATTAATACCAAAGGTGCTGTATTTATACCACGCCTGCATCAAATAGGGAGCTGTTGATGATTAACCACAACTACTGCTTACTCTCTCTCTCTCTCTCTCTGTTTTGTACTCCGTTTTGTACGTCCTAAATACTCCCTCCGTCCGGGCCAAAATGGGTTCAACTCGAGAATTAAAAAAAGTGATGTAGGAAAGAGAAAATGTTTAAATATTATGAGTTGAAAAATTAAATAGGAGAGAGAATAAGTGGAATGAATAGTTAGGAGAGAGAATGTTGTGAGTGTAAAAGTAAAGTATGAAAGAGAATGAGTGGGTGAAATAATAATAAAAACTTTTCTTTTTTGATTGAGACATTTTAAATAGGACGCCCATAATAAAAAATTGAGACATTTGAAAGAGGACGGAGGAAGTACTACTTTTTCTTTCTTAAAATAGTAAATAATATTTACTATTCCTCTCATTCATTTTCTCTATTACTTATACTAATAATACAAATTAATTTACTATTTATCTTACTTACTCCCTCCGTCCCACCTCACTTGACACTTATTTTTATTTTGGGCCGTCCCAGCTCACTTGACACTTCTCAAAATAGCCTACTTTTTATAATTTTATATTCACTCTACCCCACCACTCATTCTCTCTCTTCATTTTCCATCACTCAATTTATTCAACCAATACTACTATTTATCTCACTCATTCTCTCTCTTCATTTTCTACCACACATTTTTTTTATTTTATTCTTTTTTCTTAGTTTCCATACCCACCTCAAGGGTGTCAAGTGAGGTGGGAGGGAGAAAATATTCTCGTTCCTACCTTATTTTTCATATTAATAACACTTACATCGGTTACAATTTTTTCTTTATTCTCGAGCTAAAACATTAAAAAAATGGTATGTGTGGATGAGGGAGTATTTCTTTAGTTCCTTTTAGAAATTTGGCACATGTGAACTGCTGCTAGTAGTGCTAATTTTTTTTTTTTTTTTTTTTTATTACCCTGGTTCCCTTCGTCGGATCAATCCCTGGACCACTGCAGATCGGCCTCAAGATGGCAGAGGTAAATCGCGGGATGTGTCCTATGCAGCCAGGGTGGCAGTACCCCTTATACTCCAGAGCCCCAAGGGAGCCCTCCTACAAAGCAATTACATCACTCTTACATCACCAATTGGCTGCTCAAGCTGCTGCTAGTAGTGCTAATTTGTTCATATATCAACATGTTTTATTACTCAGATGAATGAAATGAATTTTGTGTTGAATATGATTCACATTTACTCAATTAACTAGGTGTCAACCCATGCTACGCACGGGATTTCATATCTAAGTATAATTTTCTTTATCTATTGAAATAGTTGTTTTATTATATTTTGGTAGAAGTAATATTATTTTGATAAATAATTGTAGTAGTATTTAAAGATGAAAGTTTTACTAACTTGTTAGACTTTTGATAATTTACCATTTACTTTAGTTCGTGAACTATTTCTTATTGGATTTATTGAGTATTATTTCTAAAAATACCCGTGCTACGCACGGGTTGGGAAGGGATGGGGGACTTGGTAAGTATTTAGAATAATTGTAGACCTTTTATGACATTTAATGAAATTTGATGAAAAAGCGCAAATGTTTATGTACGTTTATTGTGAAAAAAAGATGGAAATGTTTTTTATTACACGATCTTATTGTGGAAATAAATCAGTTTCAACGAAGGGCTAAATCTGGAAAGGCAGTCGCAGTAATGGCGATTGATTGAGGGCTTCATCCATCATTGCGCCGGCCGATTGATGGTGGATAGGCCTTAGGGAGCAATTCGCCGTTATAGTGACCCCGTCATAAAGAGATACGGGAGGAGACAATGAATAAAATCGGCAGCTTTCCAGGTATTTTCAATTGGTTTGAGTCTCTGTTCGATTTGATCTTGCTATTATTGTAGATGTGATTTACTTTGATTATAAGAATTGGTTGTCTCTATAATTTATAGTGATGTTAATTTAGGTCAGACATAGCGCCTGCGGATGTACATCTGAATAGACGCGTCCCTTTGTTTCTTGACGCCAGTTAGGTTAGTCCGCCATTAATTCAATGGATAGAAAGTTAGTATAAATAGTAGGAGCATTTCTTAATAAGTAATTCAGACAAAAAAATCCAATTCTAATGGCTTTTCGTAATCCTCTTTTCCCTCCACATGAACACAGTCTTGCTCCTAATCCTCATATGTATCTGTTAAGGGGTGATTATGTCCTCTTTGACACAGAAGAACTGCATGACAATGTTGCTAGATATGTCTTGCTTGATAGGAGGTCTAGTGAGGCCAAGTTTGTCCTTCGTCGTGGTATAATGGACGTGCTGGATAGTCTTGAAATCTTTTCTGCTCCACATAGCTTAGGAGATATGGGTTCAATGCATAACTGGTGGGTGGGGGCTAATGGATGGATAAATGATCCATACATTAATAATTTCCCTATGAGTTTCATGTTTGTTGCTGAAGATGACATGGCTGGGGAGGATATGCAAGTGAAGTTTAGTACTTATGTGCAGTTTATGGTCCCGGATGTTACCATCGTGAGTGAAGGGTTTCATAGGTCCAACTTTCACTCGTTGCTTATGACTCACTACAATGATTTTAAGATGATGGAGTTAAGGGGGGGGTGGCCAAAATATTCTGTGGTTTTATTTCAACAGGAACAAAATATCTGTGCAAGTCTCTATGGATTCCAATGTGAGTTTTGTCAATGTCAGGCGGCTTGTTCAAACTCCAGTGATCAGAAATACGCCGTGGGTAAATGGTTTTCTGTAAGAGGTGTTATTTTGCAAAGTTTGGTAGTTTGCTGTTTATGGTATTTGGATTAGGGAGGATATTTTTGGGGCAGTAGTTGTTTTAAGTAGTTTGGTTGGAAATTCAGGCTGGTAGGGACATGGTTTGCCTGATGGAAGTTTGAAAACAATATTTTGTTTAGTTTTATCGTAAAGTTGTTTAAATGTTTTATGTGAAAAGATATTTATGGAAATATTCAGTTTGTTTCCTGTTTTTTTATTAATCGTATTGTTTGAATTTGTATTGCGTAGGTGAATTATATGAGAATATTTATTTAGAGAGGCCTAAAGCACAACATTCCAATTAAAAAACATTAACTATAAAATTATTCTAATTTATTAAAGATTTCTTGGTAGACAACATTCTTGGTCCACCCCTTATACTCATCGTCACTTTCTATGCATAGGTTCGAAAGCTGCTCTGAATTGCACGTTCATTTTTCCTTTCATTTCTTCTTAGTTGGGCATACATCCGTTTCATTCCAGCTATTTTTAAAACAATCGAAAATGTACAACACAAACTAAGCAACAAAATTTGACAACAAAATTAGTTGTATGAAATACCTGGCATGTAAATTGTAGATGAACTTGGTTCTTCAAGGCTGATATTTTGTTCTACCTGAATATCTAATTTGCTTTTCTTGCCCACGCTAGATGACTGGCCTGATTCAACAGTTGAATATGTGTAATATATAACGCAATATAAGTTTTTAGTAATCATTGATTTTTGTATTGGTTATGCAGGTTGGTAAAAGGAATATAAGAAATGAAAATATGCAGATATGTTTGTAAACAATGGAGATTCATTTGACTGAAATCACTGTGTAGTTAGAGAAATGACTATTTCACTATCTACAACAGGGAGCACATCTTGATGAATTGGTACATGTATCTTTCTCTTCTTTGTAACCATTATCTCCTTCCTCATTGCACGATTTACCTTTGTCGTATCCTTTGAAACTATGTTTAATGTAAAGTAGATTTTATAAATGACTAAGTACAT
Source organism: Adenophora triphylla var. japonica (assembly GCA_022495995.1). Taxonomy (NCBI): domain Eukaryota; kingdom Viridiplantae; phylum Streptophyta; class Magnoliopsida; order Asterales; family Campanulaceae; genus Adenophora; species Adenophora triphylla. The sequence goes on along the minus strand of JAFEMH010001113.1, from coordinate 115,811 downwards.
ATACTACTATTCATTATTACATATTCTAACGATATATAAATTAAATAAAATTATTCTTTATAAATTTAAATATTGTGTAAGTTTATAGCATATCCTCTTATCAGTGTAACACAACATGCTTTATTTCCAAGTAAATTGCATATTATAAATTTCTATTACTTAAATTATAGAATACTCATTTGTATAGTGTAAATATATGTAGGTTAATAGGTTTGAAATTTTATTTGATGTTAAACATGACTTATTGGATCATTTATCTCATGCAGAAGATGAGTGTTCCTTTGTTTACCTGGAGAAGAAATTTGACGCAGCACGGAAGCACGATAGATTTCGTGATTAGCGCACTAATCACAAGAACCCTTCAAGCGAAGGATCCTCAAGCACAATACTGGAATCCACCAGCGATAATCTGGAATCCACCAAGAATTCTTCAAATTCAATTGATCAAAAACTGTCGGCCAACATTTAACAAAGTTGTTTTTATACTTCTAAAACCCTAAGCACTGGAAATTAAGACGATTACTAAAATACCCCTGTTTTACCAAACAACCAGTAACAAAATTGAACAAGGAACGAAAACAAGGAAACCATGACGTCGCGAGGCGCCCGCCTGGGTTAGGGCCAGGCGCCCGCCTGGAAGGCCGATCCTTCACCCTGCGTTGCCTTGTCTTGAGGCGCCCGCATCACCTCCGCCGGGGCGGCCGCCTGGGCTGCCGAGGAAAGCTCCATACTTGGTCCATTTTGAGGCGAGCGTTTGGATGTGGAAGAGGCGTACGCCTCAACAGAAATCAGTACCTCCGCAACTTTGGCTTGAGGCGTGCGCTTGGGGAGATATGGGGCGGCCGCCTCATCTCCAGTCTCCCGCATCGCCTCTCCCACCTGCAAAGAACTCGACCCCGAGTTCACATCGGGATAAAGAACTACATCCGCATGATACTCATAGATATCCGCAACGTTGAACGTGTTAGAGATGTTCAAATCATTGGGAAGAGCTACCACGTACGCATTGTCATTGATCTTCCGGGTCACCTTGAAAGGTCCATACTTGCGGGGCTGCAACTTCTTGTACGTACCAACGGGAAAACGCTCCTTCCGTAAGAACACCATAACGTCATCCCCAACTGCGAAAACTTTCACCCGCTTCTTTTTGTCCGCAGCCGTCTTGTTCTTCAACCCCGTAGCCTCGAGCTTAGCCTTGACCGCTTCCTTGACGGCTTGCACTTCCTTAGCCATATTCTCAGCAGCTTGACTCACCCCACGACCTCTAGTTAATGGCACCAAATCAACCACGTGTCTAGGGATAGATGTGTACACCAAAGAAAAAGGTGACTTCCCTGTTGCCGAGTGTATAGCACTGTTGTAGGCAAACTCCACTTGTGGTAGTGCAAGATCCCACTGTTTTGGCTTGTCCCCACAAACACTTCTAATCATGTTCCCCAAGGTCCGATTAGTGACCTCCGTCTGTCCGTCCGTCTGTGGATGTGCTGTAGAGCTCCGATTCAGTGAAGTGCCAAACATGCGCCACAAAGTAAGCCAGAAATGGCTCAAAAACTTGGTGTCCCTGTCCGAAGTAATGGACTTAGGAACCCCATGTAGTCTCACAATATCCCTGAAAAATAGCTTCGCAATGTTGGAGGCATCCGCCGTCTTCTTGCAAGCAATAAAGTGGGACATCTTGGAGAACCGATCAACCACAACAAATACTGAATCCACACCCCGCTGTGTCTGAGGCAAGCCCAAGACAAAATCCATGGACAAGTCTAGCCAAATATTATCAGGAACAGGTAGAGGTAAATAAAGACCAGTATTTTGAGACTGACCTTTAGAAACCTGGCACACATAACACCTCCGAACAATAGAACTCGCGTCCTTTCTCAGATGAGGCCAGAAATAACGCTCCTCCAAACTCGCAATAGTCTTGTCTCGTCCCAGATGTCCACTAAGGCCTCCGCCATGCAAGTCACGAATCAGCTTCTCCCGCAGGGAAGAAATAGGGATGCACAACCAATCTCCCTTGAACAGAAAACCATCTCGGACATGAAAATCTGCACTAGGGTGCTTGCCCACACACTTCGACCATATCTCCATAAAATCTACATCCTCCTCGTACAAGTCCTTCAATAAGTCAAAGCCAACAATCTCCTGCGATAAGGTAATCAACAAAGAAGCCCTCCTGCTCAAAGCATCTGCGACCTTGTTCTAAACTCCCGACTTGTGTTGAATAATGAACGGAAACTTCTGCAAGTAACTAACCCAGCGTGCATGCATCTTGTTTATCACCTTCTGACTATGCAGAAACTTCAAGGCATGATGATCGGAAAACAGAACAAACTCCCTCTGAACTAGATAATGTTCCCACTGTCGTAAAGCTCGATAGACTGCATAGAACTCCTGATCATACGTGCTCCACTTCTGACGAGCCTCACTCAACTTCTCACTGAAGAAAGCCACCGGACGCTTTTCTTGTGAGAGAACAGCCCCAATTCCCACGCCACTAGCATCACACTCCACCTGAAAGATCTTGTCAAATTCAATTGACGCAGCACGGAAGCACGATAGATTTCGTGATTAGCGCACTAATCACAAGAACCCTTCAAGCGAAGGATCCTCAAGCACAATACTGGAATCCACCAGCGATAATCTGGAATCCACCAAGAATTCTTCAAATTCAATTGATCAAAAACTGTCGGCCAACATTTAACAAAGTTGTTTTTATACTTCTAAAACCCTAAGCACTGGAAATTAAGACGATTACTAAAATACCCCTGTTTTACCAAACAACCAGTAACAAAATTGAACAAGGAACGAAAACAAGGAAAGCATGACGTCGCGAGGCGCCCGCCTGGGTTAGGGCCAGGCGCCCGCCTGGAAGGCCGATCCTTCACCCTGCGTTGCCTTGTCTTGAGGCGCCCGCATCACCTCGCCGGGCGGCGCCCGGGCCGCGCACTGGCCGCCGAGGAAAGCTCCATACTTGGTCCATTTTGAGGCGAGCGCTTGGATGTGGAAGAGGCGTACGCCTCAACAGAAATCAGTACCTCCGCAACTTTGGCTTGAGGCGTGCGCTTGGGGAGATATGGGGCGGCCGCCTCATCTCCAGAGTCTCCTGCATCAAAATTCTAGAATAATATCCAAGGTATATATTTTCCAAAATTAAATATGTAATGTCATTCGAATATAAGAGTGAAGTAAAGAAATGCCAGGCATTTTAATAGTCAATACACAATGACATTGTGAAATTAGAGCTATAATATAGTTTTTTTCCTGAGAAAACATAAGAAAACGATGTAATGTATTATAAAAAAAGAAAGGAGAAAATAAAAATTCTTGAAAAGAGTTTATCCAGACACATCTGGGACATTAGGCGCCATGGTATGGTGTTATTACATGGCAAACATGACTAAGAGGTGAAATTAATAAATGGACATAATGGTCATTTAAACTTGATGCCTTTACGCACTTTCTTCAAGGCTGCAACCTCTTTTCCCTTTCCTCCTTGCATTGTTGACTCTTCCTCAACCCTCGACAAAGTTGCATCATCATATCTGTCCAAAACGAAAATTCTTTAAGTGTTTATACATAAAGTAGATCATTTAGTGTATACTGACTTAAACCAACTGTTTCCTAGAATAACTCCTTTTCTCATTCACGTATGGTGTGTTGACAGAAATTGAAGACGCTCCTGACCCAACTTCACCCTGAATTATAATAAGATAAGTTAAGGAAAAAGAAAAAGAAAAGAATTAATTCTCATAATTTATAATGTAACCATGAAAATGGGTTATTGGTTTCTTACCAGAGCCTTTTCAGGAGGTAGATCGTGAATGTCACCTTCAAGAAATACTTTCTTGACTGTGAAAGTTTCAATTGCACTACCAATACGTTTATCATTTAATTCAAGTTGAAAGACATAACATTTTCCTATTAGCTGACGTAGTTGCCTAGGGAGGGGCTCGCCATAATCTTCCTGCCGTTGACAATAACGTGTATAAAACGGAGAAGGGAAATTTTATAACCGAAATTAGTCCAAAGATATAACATACTTACCTCATCAACTAACTGGGCTAAATCAGTTGCCTTGATTCATATAAGCTTCTCTATCTCACGATCAAATAAAACAAACTTCAAGGAATCCCGCCCATCATTAAGTTCCGCCTCAATACGATACCTATGGAGTACATATTATTAAAGAAGAAGTGATAATAAAAGACATCATAGTGAAACACAAAGTCTCACAAAATGAATTAACAGAATTACCTAATAAGAGGATATAATTCATCCTTCTCACAGCCAAAGCAATGTAACTTGCCTTGTTCGAAAATATTATTAAAGAAGAAGTGATAATAAAAGACATCATAGTGAAACACAAAGTCTCACAAAATGAATTAACAAAATTACCTAATAAGAGGATATAGTTCATCCTTCTCACAGCCATAGCAATGTAACTTACCTTGTTCGAAATAAACCTTTTTCTTACATGATCTGCAGGAGTTGTATTTCCACCCATTGGTTTCTTCAATCTTCGACAAACTTGCATACACGTACAAAGGATTTTTCTGCTGGGTCAAAGGGAGGTATTCAGCAGTTTATTAAAGTAAAGAGATTTAATATAATATATTCAGGAATAGGCTCTATATTTATGGATTGAACCTTATACCATATTTTCACAGTTAATAAGAAGATTATTCACATCTGATATAATCATCTTGTTTCGATCATACTCTTCTTTGGTAATGAAAGTTGAATACATAGCAATACTTCCAATTCCATCATCACCCTCCCTTGGACCAATCCTATTTAATTTAAGAAAATACATAAGTTAGTGTGAGATTATATGTGAAAGTAGTTGAAAGATCGGATTAGTTAGAATATTACAGTTTAAGAAATTCATCAATCTCAGATATGGTTGTTTCGTTATAAAAACACGTTGCACTGCTGGAGGATACACTTAGATTTCCTGTCACATTAATAATAATATAGTCAAGTTGGTAGAAATATAATTTGAAATTTTTCAGTCTATTATACTTACCATTTGACTCAATCTTGGGTAGACTGAGCATATAATCCAAACTCGCTGAACAGCATTGCATAGCGGCCGGGCCATGTTGATAATTTCATCACCCCAAAGAGTTACCCAGATCTTGTTTTCACTATGATTATATCCAAATATGTTAAATGATTTATTAGTTATTTGTTTTAGAATCAGTAGGAGAAAAGGTACTGACCTGACGTCTTCAATGTCAATATATTGCATTGATACTATCTGAAAGTTCGCCATGCGTTCCCCAATATCAGATACACCGACAACATACCCTATAATATCTGGATTAAGAATAGATTGTGACATTAGATGTAATCACAAATGGTATAACAATACATAATAAGGGGGGCATAGACTTGCCACATAGATTTTTCTTGTCGTTGCTAAAAGTAAGTAGGTTATTATAGGCAACAATTTGAAATAGATGTCTCGGAATAACTGGTGGATTCACTACAATTTGCTCAACATAAGTTGAGATATCCAGTAGAAGAAGTAGGTCCTATTGAACTACACGGTAGAATGGTCTTGCGAGTTCCAACGTAAAATTCTTAAGCCGATAAAAACCACCCTCAACAAATAAACCTTGAAAATATGGAACGAATCTACTTCGAACACAACATTGAATTGAGTCAGCCTGTCGCAAGAGAACGTAAAAAGTAGAGATCATGTTACTTCTGACCAAGTTTTTTATTAACAGGCAGTATATATTGTTGCAAGAGGAGAAAAAAAATAGAAATTATGTTACTCAAGACCAATTAATTTATTTACAGGTAGTATATATAGATAAACATTGTTTAGAATAACCTTCTCATCTATATCAAGGAAATCCATGCTCATTAATTCGCGGCCTTTCTTTGTATTGTAGGATCGCCACAGACGGGAGACACGAATTGTCAACCTCTTTTCACATCTCCCACGATGAAATTGGTTGATGGAGATTGATTGAGGAGCCATCGTAAGATCTTTGTCTGCATAAACAGGTATGACGCATAATTTATAATAGCGTAGATGAGGGCATGCATTCAACCTTCTTTTATATTAGAGCAGTGATAAGTTATATGAACATAAAGATGTTAATATTTTTATTATGAAATATTGAATAGAGAAATACCTGACGAATTTGTCTATTCCCAGTGCTGAAGGCAAATGGATGTTTAAGCGAAGATCAACGCTTAGGACCTATTAATACACATGTACAGAATTCTGGAGGTTGAATGCCAATAGGTGTGATATGTTCTTAATAACAGCCTCTTCAGTTTGTGTTTGAAATTGTCACGGCCAGAATCACAAGTAATATCCAAGGTGATAACAGCACCAACGATAGCACTTGGGATAGCACACACACACTTCGAAAAATAAAACAATTTTGTAAAAGAGTTTGCAGCGGAATAAAAACACCAAAATTGTTTTTTTCAAGTTATATAAATATAACTTGAGAGTGCCTCTTAGGAAAGACTTTATAATCACTATAAATGAATTTACAAAGTCGAAGATGTTCCCTATAGCTATAACAATTTTGAGCTCTATGGAACAAGAGATAAGGAACGGAATCCTATCCTAGCCTTCACACAACTTGATACCAATGTAATCAAGTGCGAAATTACAAGGGAGGAAGAATTAAAAGAACCAAACAAAGAATTCTATCTCTAAGCTTTCGAAGGTGTGAATGTGTTGGTGTAAATTGGCATGTCTTGGTCTAACACCTTCCAAGGTTATTTATAGTCTTCAAATACTTGAAGGCTACTCAATTAACAGCCTTGGGGCTGTATATGCACATTGAGAAAGTGTAGGGAGAGTGGTTGAAGTTGTTCCTTAATTTTAGCCCCCACTTCCTCAATTGTAGCAACCAAGTTGATTTATCTCCAAGTCAAGCTTTCACGCCTTGTACTCCTAAGCTTTATCAACCTTGTACTCTTCTATAACTCATCAATAACTCCTTAACCAAGTCTCCGCATGTTTTTAATGTTGTTGCCAAAGTTACGATTTTATGCATAAAATGCATAAATCATTTCCTTCCAAATTCCACACGTGTCTAGCTCCTTCTTTGATGCTATTGCACTCTGAAATATAAACATAAACCATAGACTATACAGATTATATTAGCACATTAGTCCATTAAATAATAAACAAGAAATATACAACTATATAAATTCCAGTTCAGAAAATCATCTGCGATATCACCTGGAATTTAGGAAATCATCTACGATATCACCTGCAGTTTACACTAACAATCTCCCCCTTAGTTGGATATTTCTTTCCAAACCTAATGTGCTGCTATCCTGTAAGGTCAGTCTATGAACAAATATACAGAGCATAGAAACACAGTATAATATCTCCAAGAAAATTAACTTCCCCTTAATCAAGGAGTTAACCCTAAACAATGATTTATTATAATAAACTAATTTATTTCAAACTTTAAAAAGTTTTCGAAATAAACTAAGTTAACATAAAAAATCATAAACCATTGTAGCAAAATATCATCCAAAACTAGCAAAACATTCTAGCAGTTAAAATTTTAAACAAATCAACTAAAGTGTTTAGCAACCAATATAAACAAACATAAAAGAAATTGTTTTAGGACCACCACAAAATCAGCCACCCACAAGATAGTGGTAACATCAATCTTCAGGTTTAAAAACCTTCAGATTTCAGATTTCTTCTTCTTCAAACTCCTCTTCTTCAGTTATTGATCAATGGTATAATACTCAGGTTCAATGGTGAAAACATCAGAGGCTTCAATGGGCAAGGATTGAAATACTAAAACTTTAAAAATTAGAGAAGGATAGGGGAAAAAGCTAATGTTCACTTTTTTCTTTCTACCCCATGAAGCTAAGTGTTTGAACACTAATCTTCCAAAGTTAATCCTTAAATTCTTACTCAATCTGTACAACACATTCGCATGCTCCAATTTCACAATAGGTTCATTAGTTGTAGGAAGCCAATTGAAGATGCATAATTTGTGAAGCACCGAATATAGATAAGTAAGCTTAGAAGCATGAAGTTTTTCCTTTAAAGGCCAAGACTGCAGTTTGTTGTGAGTGAGCAATTTTATCATTTCATCCCTATTAACCCTAATGCTCTCATCATCCAAATTTGGGAGGCCTAAAACTTTGTTAATTAGGGCTGGAGTACATAAATAAACTTTTCCCCTAACAAATACCTTTCCAAATTTTTCAGAACTTTCATCATCCAAATGAGCATGTAGGTTAGCAAAGAAATTTCTCACAACACTTTCAACAAACACAGAAGCATGATTATTAGCCTTAAGAAAATTCATGTCCTTCAAAAATTGAACCATTCCTTCCTTTTCTAACTAACCCTCATCAATGTGCTTTTCTTTTAGTAATCTCTTACTCTAATTATTCAACCAAAATTTCATATTTTCTTTCTTATAAAATTCCAGAGTAAGAAAAGGTTTTGGAAAAGCCTTATCCTTTTCATTTCGAATAATCTCATCAACAGAATTATCACTAGAGAAACGAGTAGGAACAGAGGAGGGGGAAGGTGTTACCTCAGATGATATCTTCTTCTTGGTAGCACCTTTGGTATCACTCACAGAAGCTTTGCCCTTGCCCTTCTTCTTCTGAAAATCAGAGAGAGTTTCTTCCTCTTCAGCATCCACCCATGCATCAAAAGAATCCACAGAAGGCTCCTTCTCCTTGTTGGCATCAAAGTTCTCGTCACTCACATGGGGTGAGGACACATCTAGGGAGCTTTCTGAGACTTCAACCGGATCAGAGGTTGTATTTGAAGTTGCCTTGGACCTTATTGACCTTATACGATTGGAGGACCTCCTCTTTGCAACTTGAGGAGATAGCTTGAATGTTGAAGCTTTTCTCTTCCTCTTTTCTTTTAATTTGGCCGGAATGAGAGTCACCTTGGGAATGCCATGTTCGAATGAGGTTGTGGGGACAGAGGCTGGAACAATAGCCATTGTAGGAGGAGAAGAACTTGGTGTAATCATGGGAGATGTTTCCATGGCTACACGCGAAGCAACGGAGGGGGCAATGCTTGGTGAAATGTCCATTTGGTTCGTGTGATATGGTTCGATATTGGCTTTGGATGGAGAGGCCATGGAGATTTTTTGAAAATTTTTTGCAATGAATTTTGACATAGGATTTTTGGGAGAGACGAACGCTGGAATGAGGGTTTAAGAAAGGAGAGAGAGGGTAACGGTTAGAGAGAAAAACGAAAGAGGTTGAGTGAAAATAGGAGAGTGAGATTAGATAGGGAACAAAAGTTTTAATTTGATTTGACATCTTAAAACCTATCTAAACTAACACCTATTAATTCTCTCCATTAATCCTTTCCACACATTTTTAATTAACCATAACCACATCTTTTTTATAAAACCCCAACAACCTTAAAAAAAAAAAAATCAACACGATTGAAACAAAAATAAAATGATTTTTTTTAAGTAAAACGTAAAACAAAAGAAAATGAGTAAACTAAATATTTTGCAACTAAGCCCAAAACATTATAAGCACAAATCAAAATAAATACTCCCTCTGTTCCGCTTAAGTTGCAACATTTTGCCATTTTCGACATTTCACTTAAGTTGCAACATTACCAAAAAAGGAAACTTTTTATATTTTTATAATTCTCCACTCATTCTTTCTCTTCCTCACAACTACTCATTATTCTCCACTCATTCTCTCTCTTCCTCACAACCACTCATTATTCTCCACTCATTCTCTCTCTTTCTCCCAACCACTCATTATTCCCCTTTCTTAATTTACGTGCTTCAACCCTCATGTTGCAACCTTAGCGGAACGGAGGGAGTATGGGTTAGTTACTCAATAATTTTTACCAAAAATAAAGGAAACTTGTTGAAGACGTTTTCAAAATCGTAAACTCTTTAATTAAAAAGACTTTCAGATTTTGAGAAATTAATCAACAATATTTCGAAAATAAGAAATAAAAAACTAATATAGCACACACTAATGTCTTAAGGCAATAATGGTAACACGTAGGATAACACTGTTGGGTTTCGAGGGTCCATGCACAGCGGAAGAATGCAAATTAACTCGAAAACCCGGAGCTCTAAGATCCGTTCTAGATGATTAATTAAGAAGTATGAAATAGAATTACCAACCTTGTGTGCTTTTGTCTTTGATAAACGCATTCCAACTCCAGATTGTTGATCTTAAGAATCCTCGATGAACGATCAATGAATCACGAACGAAAGATCTTGAATAGCGAAGATCCTCTATGTGTATCCACGCGATGAACGAACCCTAGAACAATTCTAGGTGGATTGCTAGATCCTTTGATTGAAACTCCTTTCAATCAATGAAGAATATGGAATTGAATGGTGTTTCGATTCTCAATTCATAATTGGAATCACTCTATTTTGTGTTTCTCTAAACCCAAAACGTTAGTATTACGGCTAGGGCAACTAGGGGTAAGTATTTATACGTTATAAAACTTTTCCCCTCGTGAAAACCCTAGTTTTAAGTCAATTCCGCGTCAGTCCAGTGCCGACGGGACGAGTCGTCCCCCAGGGGACGAGTCGTCCTCTGGCACCCAGCTTCTGAATCTGGCGTCCCCTTTAAGGGGAATAGTTGGTTCTGGCCTGGGGACGAGTCGTCCCCTGAGAACAAAAACTTCATATTCTTCATTTTTGACAATTCGTTCGATGCGTGTGACCCCATAGGACTATATTATGTTGGCAATGAGTTCGATAACATCGATCCTCATAAGACATGAGCGGACTCTAGCAAGCCATCATGCCTACCCAAATAATATAATATCAAGTTCGATTTTCCTACATAGAACATATCACAATCCCATTGTCACACGATGTTATATTGAACATGAGTCATGGTCCACGTCAACTCATATTGTTCAATGCTTTCTCGTTACTAAGTAAATTGATCAATCGAATGTAATTAATCACATTAATTCATTCGGATATGGCCATGTACATCATCAATCTTACTTACGAGTGGCCAAGCAAACATCTCTCTTTACGAGGGACAAATTTCCATCTTGACTTATCATTCTTCCCAACAAGAATCCTATCATGCCAATAATAGCCCTTATTGTTATCCGGTTAAAGACAACGTTAAACTATATCAAACACAATCGAGTGGAAGACGATGATAATCTCAGGTCAAAGGATATCAATGATATGACTATATGAGATTTAATTATGACATTTGACCATGACATAAATCTCATAATGGGTCAAGTCCAGTACCTTGTTCTCCAACAAGTACCCATGAATTTAATGTGCATCCCTATGCATATAATCATCACATGATTATCCATTAAACTTCATACTAGTGCTTCATAAGTACTAGGGACACGATTATTACAATAAACATGCAAACATATATAATAATCAAAGTAATAATCTCATATATAAACGAATAATGACATTACAAATAAGTCTATCTCTATAGGCCTAGGGCACTAACACCTACAGTATCCCACTTGCACTAGGCCCAATCATTCATGTATCTTATACCCATGGACCTAACATGACCATCATGTTTAGCTTGTGGCAAAGACTTGGTGAGAGAGTCCGAAATGTTGTCATCCGTTGGTACCTTTTGCATATCTTAACGTCTTCCCTTTCACAGATTTCTCGAATGAGGTGGAAACGTCTCAAAATGTGTTTGGATCGTTGATGTGACCTTGGTTCTTTTTCTTGCACAAATGACACCACAATTGTCACAACAAAGTTCCACCGGATTAGTGATACTTGGAACAATTCCAAAACACTAATGAACTTTTGATCCAAACTGCCTTTTCTAGCTACATCATATGTTGCTAAAATTAAGCCTTAGAAGTAGAATCGGCTACGATTTTCTGCTTGGAACTCTTCCAATAAAATTGCACCTCCAATAAGCATAAACACAAATCCTAATTGCGATTTTAATTAACTTTGTCAGTTTGGAAGTTAGCATCCGTGTAACCTTTACAACAAGATTAACTTCCAACCTTTCAAATACCAAGAACGTATCCTTAGTTCTTCTTAAGTACTTTAAGGATCGTCTTGACTGCCATCCAATGGTTCTCACCAGGATCAAATTGGTATCGACTCGTCATGCTCAAAGCATACGAGACGTCGGGTCTAGTACAAATCATGGCATACATGACAGATCCAAATGTCGGAGCATATGGAACTTCATCCATTCTCTTTTGCTCATCAGTTGTCATGGGACACTGAGTCTCGCTAAGAGTAATACTGTAACGACCCTAACCCTAGGCACTAATTTAACTTCATGTTGTGTGCTTTTAATATTATCGTTAATATTAAGTGTTCATTTTATATCTTTAAATTTCTTATATTAGGATAAAATGATGAGAAAATAAATAGTGTTCTAAAGGAAAAATAATAATTGGAAATAAATAAAGTAATAGAATGAAGTGGTAATAAAATGGACAATTAAAATGTTATGGGTTGGGAGAATTAATTTAAATTGATGGAAGAGTTTTGGTAGGGGTATAGGTGTAGGGGACAACTCCCCTAAAACCCTCCCCAAATCCCCCTTGTGACCGCCCCCCCCCCCCTCTCTCTTGACCATTTATACTCCTCCCTCCTCCTTCTTCTTCTTCTTCTTCCTCTTCACTTTCTCCCTCATACTTTCCATGGAACCCATTAATGGAGCTTCATCTTCTCAAGCTCCTACCAAGCTCAAATCTTCACCATTTTTCAATCCGGGAGCACTTTTGTAATCGGGAGACCAAGAGGAGTTCATCAAGCTAAGAAAGTCTTAAATCCATCTCCTATTTTAAAGGTGAGTTATTATGACCCTTCCTTTCTTTGAATGTTCATGATCTATGGATGTTGTTATTGTTATTATGATGATTGTTAAGGCTTTAGAAACCTTCTTGGAAGTGGAAGAATTGATTTATGAAATGGGTGGAGTTAAATTAGGAGATTTAACTTGAAATGAAATAATGAAATGGTTGGGAACTTTATAAGAGTTGAGTGCTTGGTTAATGAAATGGAAAGAGGTTAATGTTCTTGGAAGATGATCTAGGATGTAAGAAATGGATGGAGATGGATTAATGGGATAAACTTGAATGAAGTAGTGAAATGGGTGGAAGACTTGGTGATAAATAATCTAGATCTACATGATCTTGGGTTTAGATGATTTAAGATGAGTTATGTAAGGTTAGAATCCTCCTTGGTGTTCATAAGATTAGGGTGGATGAAAAGAAAAGGAATTGAAGTTAAGAAGAAAGAGTTAGAAATTAATTTGAGCTGGAAATCGCCTTGGGCGGTCGCCCATGGGGGCTTGGGCGGCCGCCCATCACACCAGAACTCACCATTTGCTTGAAAACCCTCTTGGGCGGTCGCCCAAGAGGTTTGGGCGGTCGCCCAAGACCCCAGAAACTTGAATTCAAATCTGAACCAGAATTTGTGTAGTAACCTTGTTTGGTCCCTTATAGATTGTGACTCCCACTTAGTAAATTGAGCTTGAACCTTCATAGAGGCCTTGTATTATTGTATAATGAAAATGTAGGAATGGTTTACGATACATAGTGGCCTTACTTACTCCATATCTTTGGTGAGTAGTTTGCAATAGAGTAGAAGCTATAGGTTTCACTATTGAGCTAATTGGTAATGGGTATGTATCACCTTGTGGCATTAGTTCCAAGTTGTGGAATTATTGATTATATGGGTACCTTAATATCCTAAGTATGGACTAATTGGCAAGTGTTATGTGGCATCCCAAAGTGTGGATTATGTGTTATATAGTGGTGTTATATTCCAATGGTGGATTATATGGCATGTTGATTTTATGGTATCCCGGTGTGGATTATTTGGCAAGTTATTGCATTGTTATTCCAAGTATGGATATGTTTACTATGTGGTTGTATGGTTATCCCAATTGTGGATTTATTTGTTATCATTCATATTTATTGATGATACTATGCATAGTGTATTAAATGATTATTGCACTATGATATTGATTGGCATGAGTATACATTACCATGTTGTTATATTATTATCCCGTTTTGTGGATTTATTTCAAGTATCTATTATGTGCTTGAACGTGTTTATGTTCGGGTGGGTATGATGGAATTCAATCAATTATGGATTTGTTCTATAAGTGATTGAAGGTACATCATACCGGTGACCCTTCCCCTCTGTGGCCACGGAGTGGGGCTGTGCTAACGACTGTATTGAGCATGAAGAAGCCTTTACAGACCTGTTGCGATTGTTGTACGGAGGACGATATTATTTTTGGATACTCTATTATAGGTATCTTTTCTTATATGGATCTCTGGGGTATGAGTCCTATAAGAGGTGAATGTGCTGGAGGCAATTCACCAAAGAGTGGAGTTTTACTCCCACGTTGTACGACTTATTGTTCAGACGGGAAAAGGTAAACTGAGGTAACGTAATGTGTTTACCGCTTTCATAATGTGTTATGTGCTACCATGCTATGTGTTGCATCTTGTTTGGCATCTTGCTGCATTCATAATAGCTCATTGAGATTTATTCTCACCCCTCTCCCTTTACTGTTTTAGATTCCGAGACAGGTGGACCGACCAAGTAAGGGCGGAAAGGAGTTTAGAAGTGGTATTTTTGGAATTGTCGGGTTATGTATAGGTTGGTATAGAAAGTGTACGTTGGTATAATTCATTTGTGGAATTGTATTTATAAATCTTTACTTTATGTTATAACCGAGGCCCTTTTGTAATTAAAACCGTTCCTTACTTTCTAAGTTAGTCAATTATTTTCCCGTTGTGAAAAGGTGTAGACTTATTTTGAAAATGGTTATAATACTTATATTTATTTTGGAAGTTTAAATAAAGATTTTTAAAAGTTTTTGATATTTGGGTAAGTTCGAGGACGCTCCAGCTTGGGACACGTGTAGGTCCCGGGTTGGGGTCCTCACAGTTGGTATCAGAGCTCGGTTAGAGTTCTCGGGTAGAGTCTAGCTGAGTGAGAGTGTGCGATAACTTGCGTCGAGAGTTTAATGCAGGAATTTGTTCAAAGACAGAAAATGATATTGACCAACCAAGGAATCAAGGAAAGGTGAGTCTTGGAAAGATAGATTCCTCCACCATCATTTGAGGTATTTTACCTGTCTCAGGAGTTAGGGTTCATACTTCTATAAATCCCTGTTCATTCGTTCTCACGTGGCATTACATTTCATCTTTTATTTGCATAATTGGCCTAAGAGTTGCCTTATGTGTTGGAGGTTCTACTCCGATGGGGTCGTACCTCGAATCATCCTTAATTATCTTGGTAATTGTGATTAAGTGGGCATGTATTGCCGGTGGATTTGGGCGAGTTACCTATCCGTGAATCATCGTTATGTTAACCTGAATTATTTGAGTAGTTGTTGTGTTTGAGGAGGACTGTCCCAAGAAGCGAGTCTCCTTATCGATGTTTGATTTGCCTCCGTGTGTAGTCGAGGCGGATGAGTCATTACTTGCTATTATATCATATATGCATAAATGTCGAAAGTATGGCCTAAGGAATGTGAAGGTTATTTGAGTTGTGTGTTATCTTTGATTTAAAAGAACCTTGAGTTATCTCATGTATGGTGGTAAATGAATTGGTGAACTCTTAGTTTAGAGTTGGTCTATGGCCTAATTAAGAGCGGTTTATGGTTGCATAATTTGCGTGAGTATTTATACATTGGTGTCTCGTGGTGGAGACTAGATATATGAGACTAGTATTGAAAGTGATAGTCTAAGTGAGATTATATGAGTTATAAAATATCGCGAGTAAGAGATCTTATGGGACTAATATATCTTTGCCTTAGGTGCTATAAGTATTCTCTAAGGAGAGATTGATTGAACTCTTGCTACTAAATTGAATAGGAAATCAGATATTTTTGTAAGTAATATCACCCTATAAGTTGACTAAGTGGTGTTTTTCAAGTGAGTTTCAAAAATGGATTTTCATCGTGGTATCATACCAGGATATTGAGATTTGGAATTACTATAAGGTATTATTTTGGCATTCGGATTCCTAGATAGAGGACACTAATTGGGATGATGGACTTGATGATTCATCTTGGAAAAGTATTTGATAAAGAAGATAATGAGCTTAGGGAATCTCCATAAGGGTAAATTATTACTATAATTAGAAAAGATGATACTTGGTGGTTAATTATAAGGTTATAGAGATCTCAAATTAGTAACTGTAAGCAATAGGTATTCGTTATCACTTGTTGATAATTTGCATGACTGATTTTAGAAACTAGTAGGATACTCAATGGTTATTATTTGAATTTTTCGGAGTGTTACAATTTCCGTGGAAAATTGCTTTAAGGATATACTTAA
Organism: Adenophora triphylla var. japonica; assembly: GCA_022495995.1. Lineage (NCBI taxonomy): Eukaryota > Viridiplantae > Streptophyta > Magnoliopsida > Asterales > Campanulaceae > Adenophora > Adenophora triphylla. Next base: position 99,511 of record JAFEMH010001113.1, on the reverse strand, counting down.
GAAAACATTTCTATCTAGTATGACCGTTTTGAATTGTGGATTGTGTATTAGTTATGGAGAGGAAAATAGAGTAAATGTGAAGAAGTATAATAGATGTAGTTATTGGTGACTTATAGGATCAACTTCAGGAGTTGGTAATATATATATGGTTTGTTTTGAGAGACGATTATCATTAGTTGAGGAAATAAAATGAGGATGAATCTTATTGGGAGAAAGAATACTTTAGGATGATTTCACCCTATAGGTCGACTTAGTTGCGTGACTCATATGAGGAATTAGTGTGATGTTTGGTAGGTATGGGCGTTATGTGAATTTTGAGTTGTTGATGGTTATCGAGAGGTAAGTTAGTTACAGTACTATTAAGGTGTAATCGCAATTTGAGGATGATTTACCTAGTTTATAATCTTAATGATTGTTTTAGTGTTATTTATCGGGATAGTATTAGTATTGCAAGATTTTGTTTTCTTATAAAGAATTTAACTAAGTATAAATATTATGAGTGGTGGCTATACTATAAATAGAGGTCGAACAAGAATATCATGTTAAAAATTGTTTTAAATGTGTTTTAGAACTTGGGATTTTATATTGGACATCTGTGTGAGTATTTGTGCCCTTCGGGGATAGTATGATTTAATAAGGTCAATGAACAGTCTTTGGTGTGCATTAAAATTTGTGAGTAATTTAATTATCTACCACTGGTATGGGACGGTTGTAGATAATTAGATCACTCGAGTTATTTTGTTAACGTATCAAAATTTTAAATATTTCTTAAAGATTTTGAGTGGTTTAGTTAATTAAAACTGGTATGGGACAGTTTTAAATAAATAAACAATTCGAGTCTCACTGGATCTCTTTTTATCTATCCTTTGGAATTTTGAAAGATGTTGTGAATTTCAGAAAGACTTGGTATCCTAAAGATGTAAATTGTGCAGAAGCTAGTGGAAAGGCAACTTAGTTTCCCTAGAATGATTAACTGTATTCAAGTTTTGATCAGAGAAATGATTTGATAAATGTGGGGTTGTTATTGTGTCGGTCGCAATAGACTCGGTTTTGTTTTGGAGTTGGATCGGCTCCGTTGTGGGCGGCCAACCCTTCAATTTGAATATTGATTTGTCACTAGGCATGAACATAATTGGAATATTGAATGGTGATAATAGAAAGTTGAATTGTATTTTCTCCTCGTTATATATAGCGATGAGAGGTTTATTGATGAAGTTCTCATATATGTTAGGGGAATCGTTTAGTTGTATAAACCCCATAGTATTAAATAGATTGGATAGACATCGTTCGGGAAGGTCCTTTTGGGAAGGTAGGAATGCTATTAAGTTTAACAATGTAAAAAGTTGAGGAATCATTACTTGTTGTTGATGATATGCTACGGGCATGAACAATGGATGTTAGTAGTCATTAGTACGTATGGTTACCAGTGGTTGAGTGCGTATAATAGTAGTTATCATTCTAGCATTGAAATAAAACCGTATGAGGCATAGTTTGGGAAGAAAATATCGATCTCTAATTTGTTGGGGTGAGTTTGGAGAGGCAAGGCCTAAGGTAAATTGGCGCCAAAGTTCGTTAACCATTTGAAGCTTTAGAAAGGGTTGGTGATTTGATTTATAGGCGGGCTTGGAGAAGCTTATAGAGTGATTGAAGTTTTAATGAGATAATGACGTGTATTTGGTGACATAAGTTGTAATACTTTTATTTAATTATATTTTCATTGAGATCGTGAAAATTCGTGATAGTGATATTTGTATAGTATGCTTGGATCATTAAGTGGTAACATCATATTATTAATGGAATTAGAAATTTAATTTCTTTGAAAGAAGAATCACAACATTGAAGAGACTATTTGGAAATTGAAGTTTGATGTATACTTGTAACCGATGCGGGTTGATCAGTTAGGTAAGTGACAGTCAAATTCGGGACGAATTTTCTTTAAGGGGGAGTGAGTGTAACGACCCTAACCCTAGGCACTAATTTAACTTCATGTTGTGTGCTTTTAATATTATCGTTAATATTAAGTGTTCATTTTATATCTTTAAATTTCTTATATTAGGATAAAATGATGAGAAAATAAATAGTGTTCTAAAGGAAAAATAATAATTGGAAATAAATAAAGTAATAGAATGAAGTGGTAATAAAATGGACAATTAAAATGTTATGGGTTGGAAGAATTAATTTAAATTGATGGAAGAGTTTTGGTAGGGGTATAGGTGTAGGGGACAACTCCCCTAAAACCCTCCCCAAATCCCCCTTGTGACCGGCCCCCCCTCTCTCTCTTGACCATTTATACTCCTCCCTCCTCCTTCTTCTTCTTCTTCCTCTTCACTTTCTCCCTCATACTTTCCATGGAACCCATTAATGGAGCTTCATCTTCTCAAGCTCCTACCAAGCTCAAATCTTCACCATTTTTCAATCCGGGAGCACTTTTGTAATCGGGAGACCAAGAGGAGTTCATCAAGCTAAGAAAGTTTTAAATCCATCTCCTATTTTAAAGGTGAGTTATTATGACCCTTCCTTTCTTTGAATGTTCATGATCTATGGATGTTGTTATTGTTATTATGATGATTGTTAAGGCTTTAGAAACCTTCTTGGAAGTGGAAGAATTGATTTATGAAATGGGTGGAGTTAAATTAGGAGATTTAACTTGAAATGAAATAATGAAATGGTTGGAAACTTTATAAGAGTTGAGTGCTTGGTTAATGAAATGGAAAGAGGTTAATGTTCTTGGAAGATGATCTAGGATGTAAGAAATGGATGGAGATGGATTAATGGGATAAACTTGAATGAAGTAGTGAAATGGGTGGAAGACTTGGTGATAAATAATCTAGATCTACATGATCTTGGGTTTAGATGATTTAAGATGAGTTATGTAAGGTTAGAATCCTCCTTGGTGTTCATAAGATTAGGGTGGATGAAAAGAAAAGGAATTGAAGTTAAGAAGAAAGAGTTAGAAATTAATTTGAGCTGGAAATCGCCTTGGGCGGTCGCCCATGGGGGCTTGGGCGGCCGCCCATCACACCAGAACTCACCATTTGCTTGAAAACCCTCTTGGGCGGTCGCCCAAAAGGTTTGGGCGGTCGCCCAAGACCCCAGAAACTTGAATTCAAATCTGAACCAGAATTTGTGTAGTAACCTTGTTTGGTCCCTTATAGATTGTGACTCCCACTTAGTAAATTGGGCTTGAACCTTCATAGAGGCCTTGTATTATTGTATAATGAAAATGTAGGAATGGTTTACGATACATAGTGGCCTTACTTACTCCATATCTTTGGTGAGTAGTTTGCAATAGAGTAGAAGCTATAGGTTTCACTATTGAGCTAATTGGTAATGGGTATGTATCACCTTGTGGCATTAGTTCCAAGTTGTGGAATTATTGATTATATGGGTACCTTAATATCCTAAGTATGGACTAATTGGCAAGTGTTATGTGGCATCCCAAAGTGTGGATTATGTGTTATATAGTGGTGTTATATTCCAATGGTGGATTATATGGCATGTTGATTTTATGGTATCGGTGTGGATTATTTGGCAAGTTATTGCATTGTTATTCCAAGTATGGATATGTTTACTATGTGGTTGTATGGTTATCCCAATTGTAGATTTATTTGTTATCATTCATATTTATTGATGATACTATGCATAGTGTATTAAATGATTATTGCACTATGGTATTGATTGGCATGAGTATACATTACCATGTTGTTATATTATTATCCCGTTTTGTGGATTTATTTCAAGTATCTATTATGTGCTTGAACGTGTTTATGTTCGGGTGGGTATGATGGAATTCAATCAATTATGGATTTGTTCTATAAGTGATTGAAGGTACATCATACCGGTGACCCTTCCCCTCCGTGGCCACGGAGTGGGCTGTGCTAACGATCGTATTGAGCATGAAGAAGCCTTTACGCTGCACTGTTGCGATTGTTGTACGGAGGGACGATATTATTTTTGGATACTCTATTATAGGTATCTTTTCTTATATGGATCTCTGGGGTATGAGTCCTATAAGAGGTGAATGTGCTGGAGGCAATTCACCAAAGAGTGGAGTTTTACTCCCACGTTGTACGACTTATTGTTCGAGACGGGAAAAGGTAAGGCGAGGTAACGTAATGTGTTTACCGCTTTCATAATGTGTTATGTGCTACCATGCTATGTGTTGCATCTTGTTTGGCATCTTGCTGCATTCATAATAGCTCATTGAGATTTCTTCTCACCCCTCTCCCTTTACTTTTTTAGATTCCGAGACAGGTGGACCGACCAAGTAAGGGCGGAAAGGAGTTTAGAAGTGGTATTTTTGGAATTGTCGGGTTATGTATAGGTTGGTATAGAAAGTGTACGTTGGTATAATTCATTTGTGGAATTGTATTTATAAATCTTTACTTTATGTTATAACCGAGGCCCTTTTGTAATTAAAACCGTTTCTTACTTTCTAAGTTAGTCAATTATTTCCCCGTTGTGAAAAGGTGTAGACTTATTTTGAAAATGGTTATAATACTTATATTTATTTTGGAAGTTTAAATAAAGATTTTTAAAAGTTTTTGATATTTGGGTAAGTTCGAGGACGCTCCAGCTTGGGACACGTGTAGGTCCCGGGTTGGGGTCCTCACAAATACCATGACCCATTGACAAGTTACCTTTCTTAGAATCATCTAAGAACCTTATCAATATGAGTATTTTGACTCAAACCAACTTATCCTTTTAGATCTATCTCTATAGATCTTGATACCAAGGATGTAAGCGGCTTCACCCATATCATTCATTGAGAAACCTTTCCTTGACCAAGACTTGACAGTCTTAAGTGTCGAAACTTCGTTTTCAATGAGTAATATATCATTGTCATATAACAATAGAAATAATACTATGCTCCCACTGAATTTCATGTATACACAAAGTTCATCTTCGTACTTGATGAAGTCAAACTCTTTGACCGATTCATCAAAATGAAGATTCCAACCCCTCGAAGCTTGCTTCAACCCATCTTATGGATCTTTGCAACATGCATACTTTATTAGAATTTCTTGGATCGACAAACCCTTCAGGCTGTATCATGTATACATCCTTAAGTAGGTTTCCGTTAAGAAACGCTGTTTTGACATCCATTTGCCATATCTCATATTCACAATATGCGATAATGGCAATTGAAACTCTAATAGACTTCAGCATTGTAACGGGCAAAAAGGTTTCAACATAGTCAATACTATGAATTTTCCTAAATCCCTTTGCTACAATCCTTAGTCTTGAAAGTATACACCTTCCATCCATGTCGGTCTTGAAGACCTACTTGCACCCTTTAGGTTTTACACCTTCAGGTAGCTCAATCAAGTTTCAAACTTGATCATCATACATGGATTGTAATTCGAACTCCATGGTTCCTAACCATTTATCCGAATTAGGAGTGGACATCGCCTCTAGATAGTAAGTGGGATCGCCATTCTCAATGACTTCCACTTTATTACTTTCCGGTATGAGAAATCAACATTTCTCGAATTCGGACTGTAACCTATCCAATCTACGATGGATTTATGTAACTTGAACCGGTTCCACAACTCCTTGTGAACTTGGTTCCATCTCTACTCTTGGTTCCATATTATTTTCAGGTTCTTGAACTCTTCAAGATCAATTTTACTCCCACTAGATCCTTTATTGAGAAACCGTTTCTCAAGAAACGAATCATATAGAGCAACAACACTTTGTTCTCATTGCGGTTGTAAAACTAATATATGAAATTAAACCTGTCAGATTTGGTGCTAACTTATGAGAGACAAGTCTCTTTACATAAGATTTGCAACCCCAAATCTTCATGAAAGACATTCTTCCATGCCACATCTCATGTGAGGACTTAGGAACTGATTTAGTTTGGACACAATTCAGTTTAAACGCATCAATTTCTAATGCATATCCTCAAAAGGTAATAGGAAGGTAAACTTTGACTCATCATCGAACGAACCATGTCTAACAAGGTTCAATTCCTCCTTTCAGACACACCATTCAAAATGGTGTTCCGCATGGAGTCAACTCTGAAACAATTTCACAGTTTTAAGATGACTGTCAAACTCTTGGCTCAAATATTTACCACTTCGATCTAATCGAAGTACTTAATAGTTTTGCCAAGATTGTTTTGTACTTCATTTTGAAATATTTCAAATATCTCAATGAATTCACTTTTGGACTTCATCGGATAGACATAGTCATATCTAGATAAGTCATCAGTGAATATAAATGAAATACCGAAATCTTTCCCTAGCAATACTGCTTAATAGTCCATATACATCTCATGTACAAGGGCCAATAAGTCACTAGCCCTCCTACTACTCTTAGTGTAGGGTGGTTTGGTCATTTTACCAAATAAACGAGATTCACATACCTCAAACGATTCACAATCATATGAGTCTAAATGTCCATGTTAATGGAATTTAGATTATACGTTTCTCATTTATATGACCAAGCCGGCAATGCCATATGAACGTGTTGTTCATATCATTCGGTTTAGATTTCACACTTATATTATAGATATCTTTAATGTTATTTTGTATCTTAACATCAAGGATATGAAGACCATTTAATGACATATGCATTACAATAATGCATATCATTAAATAAATATAAGGCTTCTTATTTTCAATAAGAGAATTATATCCTTCATCATCCTCATAAGAAAAAAAATAATACTCCTACTCAAATCCGGAACGTAGTCACACTTGTTCAAAACAAGTACTAGTCCATAAGGTAAAGTGACTTCATAAGTCCCTATGGCTAACGCAACAACTCTTGCTTCATTACCACGCATAGGTTTAATTCACCTTCTTTGAGTAGCTTTCTATTCTTTATTTCTTGCACATTTAAACAAATGTGGGATCTATATCCGGTATCATATACCCAAGAACAAGAAGTCGAAAGGAAAATATCTATCATATAGATATTTGAAGTAGTAGCAATCAAATTGCCCTTCTTCACCTTTTAGGCCTTCCTTATTAGCCTTGCAACTTTGCTTCCAATGACAATCTCATTGCAATGATAGCAAAATGCATCCTTTTGAGACACTTTGGGTTTAGCCTCTTAGGCTTTTGCAACTTTTGCCCCAGGTTTAGCAACCTTTGCTTTACCTTCTTTGCCTTCCCTTTTGAACCCCTTTCTTGTGTTAACCATTAACACACTTGTGGGTTGCTCCTTTTGCATCTCATGCATTAAAAGCCTTCACCACAACATATATCTTTTGTCTAGCTTGCACTTGGAACATTTCCTTTTGTGCGTTGTGTTAGAACAAAAGCAATTTCCACGTGTTCAAGGTTCTTCTTAAGAGCCTTTAAACATGGTGGCAAGTATAGGGCAAACAACATCATAGGAATCATCTCTATGTTTCTTATGTTGTTCCTTATCTGCCCTTTGCAACGTTTGCGGTGGGTTCAAGAGAATAGATTCGTCAAGAACGTACAATTTTACTTAAGAACACTTCTTGAGCATCTGATCAAATCAGAATCACTTGTACCGTTCTTTTCGAACTTGTCCTTCATAAGGACGAATCGCAATAATTAGGATTAATTATAGTTTAATGCTATTTCTACAACAAAAATATGCAACACATATGAACACATATAAGTACCGATTTCATTAAGAGATTAAATAATGTATTTCATAAATACTCCCACTAAATTATATAACCTTCTTATGCAAATATGCATAATATAATTTAATAGGCTAAGACCCAACTTTAATTTAATTTCAAGTCGGCTATGGCACGACTGCTCAAAATTAAACTAAAAAGGTAGATAACATTTATCAATCATATCTATATATGACTCTTAGATCATTATGAGATTATAGACATCATATGTCACATGTTTCAATCTCATCTTATGCCTTAGGCCCAAAACTGTTTTGATAGCCTAATTGAGTTCAACCATGTTAAACGTATAGCAATCACCGTTTGCTCATCTTGTTCATACAAAAATAGAATCAATGTACCTTGCTGTGGCGTAGCCTACATGAAACTATCTGTGTACTCACAAGTGTTTAAACATGGGTGACATAAAACAAACTCAAATTACAAAGAAGGTTCAATTTTCATGTTTATCAATTAACATACCAAGGTTGATTCATGAAAACTATATGAGCATAATTATGGACATGGAATGATGCAACACAAATCACATTTGATCAGTAATTACTAGTACGCGGCCACGTGCTCCAAATTTATCCCACACTTCCATCGAAGTGCTTGTGGGGAAGGTTTTGGTGTCCAACCAATATACTAAGTAACACTTCACAAATATCCTAGATTAATCACATTAATCATATTAATGAAATTGACATCCCATAATTTAGATTAATCATATTAATCATATATTTCAATTTCATAATCATGGTATATCATTATATACAATTACTTCACAAGCAAAACTCATACAATTTCACATTCTAGATCATGTACATCATGAAAATTAACATAATCACATTATCTAATTATCATGATTTTCTAATATAAACATCATGAACGGGGCTCTGATACCACTGTTGGGTTTAGAGGGTCCATGCGCAGCGGAAGAATGCAAATTAACTCGAAAACCCGAAGCCCTAAGATCCGTTCTAGATGATTAATTAAGAAGTATGAAATAGAATTACCAACCTTGTGTGCTTTTGTCTTTGATAAACGCGTTCCAACTCCAGATTGTTGATCTTAAGAATCCTCGATGAACGATCAATGAATCACGAACGAAAGATCTTGAATAGCGAAGATCCTCTATGTGTATCCACGCGATGAACGAACCCTAGAACAATTCTAGGTGGATTGCTAGATCCTTTGATTGAAATTCCTTTCAATGAATGAAGAATATGGAATTGAATGGTGTTTCGATTCTTAATTCATAATTGGAATCACTCTATTTTGTGTTTCTCTAACCCCAAAACGTGAGTATTACGGCTAGGGCAACTAGGGGTAAGTATTTATACGTTATAAAACTTTTCCCCTCGTGAAAACCCTAGTTTTAAGTCAATTTCGCGTCAGTCCAGTGCCGACGGGACGAGTCGTCCCCCAGGGGACGAGTCGTCCCCTGTCACCCAGCTTCTGAATCTGGCGTCCCCTTTAAGGGGAATAGTTGGTTCTGGCCTGGGGAAGAGTCGTCCCCTGAGAACAAAAACTCCATATTCTTCATTTTTGACAATTCGTTCGATGCATGTGACCCTATAGGACTATATTATGTTGGCAATGAGTTCGATAACATCGATCCTCATAAGACATAAGCGGACTCTAGCAAGCCATCATGCCTACCCAAATAATATAATATCAAGTTCGATTTTCCTACATAGAACATATCACAATCCCATTGTCACACGATGTTATATTGAACATGAGTCATGGTCCACATCAACTCATATTGTTCAATGCTTTCTCGTTACTAAGTAAATTGATCAATCGAATGTAATTAATCACATTAATTCATTCGGACATGGCCATGTACATCATCAATCTTACTTACGAGTGGCTAAGCAAACATCTCTCTTTACGAGGGACAAATTTCCATCTTGACTTATCATTCTTCCCAACAAGAATCCTAGCATGCCAATAATAGCCCTTATTGTTATCCGGTTAAAGACAACGTTAAACTATATCAAACACAATATTCATCGAGAGAATAGTATGGAAACATTGCCTTTGCCTTTTATTTATCAAAAAGAAAAGATTAGTGACTTAGTCACTTTAAGCATATGAAGGGAATGATATCAAACATGTTAACCTAAGTAATAACCTACCATAACAAAAAGGTCAGTATATGCCACGGTTAGAACTAAGCTAACCAGATTAAAAAAGAATGAAATCATTTTTTAAAATAAACAGAAAAAATTACACTAATATACATGTGTTACCCTGAGTGATAACATCACCTGGGGTAGCACAGACAAACAGACTCAGAGATTACAAAGACTAAGAGATCTTTTCAAACTAGAAAATCTCTCGTGGTCTAAGGCCTTGGTAAAGATATCAGCCAGTTGATACTTAGTATCAATATGATCAATGTTAATTAGGCCTTTATCTACCATATCTCTAAGAAAATGATGACGTATATCTATGTGTTTAGTACGGGAATGTTGAACAGGGTTTTTTGAAATATTGATAGCACTCAGGTTATCACAGTACATAGTCAAAGAATTACTCTCTAGACTATAGTCATCTAGCATATGTTTTAGCCAAATAAGTTGTGAGCAACAACTACCGGCTGCAACATACTCAGACTCAGCTGTGGAAAGAGAGACACAATTTTGTTTACGACTATACCATGAAACTAAATTGTTACCCAAGTAAAAACACCCCCTCTAGTACTCTTCCTATCATCCATATCCCCTACCCAATCCGAGTCGCTAAAACCTACCAAATTGGTATTAGTATCCTTACTAAACCAAATCCTTAATTCACTTGTTCCTGAAACATATTTAATTATCTTTTTGACAGAATTAAGGTGTGAGACTTTAGGATTGGCTTGATAACGAGCACAAACACACACGCTGAACATGATATCAGGACGACTAGAAGTGAGATAGAGAAGGCTACCTATCATAGAACGATATAGAGTAGGATCAACATCCTCACCTACTTGGTCTCTACCAAGTTTAAGAGAAGAACACATAGGGATTTTTAACTTTTTGCTCATTCCAACCCAAATCGTTTCACTAGGCTCTTTGCATACTTGCTTTGAGAAATGAATATTCCTTCATTTGATTGTTTCACCTGCAAGCCTAGAAAGAATGTTAACTCACCAATCATGCTCATTTCAAATGTTGATGTCATAGCCTCTACAAATTTTTTTAAACATATTTGAGAAGTAGAGCCATAGACTATGTCATCAGCATAGATTTGAACAATGACTGTTTTTTTGCCATGCCTTAGAATAAATAAGGTCCTATCTGCTTCACCTCTTGTAAAACCATATTCGAGTAAGAAAGAGGTTAAGCGACCATACCATGCACGTGGAGCTTGTTTCAAGCCATATAAGGCTTTATCAAGTCTATACACATGGTTTGGTAGATGAGGATCTTCAAATCCTTTTGGTTGTTCAACAAAAACTTCTTCTTTTAAATAATCATTTAAAAAGGCAGCTTTAACATCCATTTGAAACAAGGTAATTTTTAGAAAACAAGCTATAGTCAAGAGGAGTCTTATAGATTATATTCTAGCAATAGGAGCAAAGGTCTCATCAAAGTCAACACCTTCAATTTGGGTGTAACCTTGAGCTACGAGACGAGCTTTGTTCCTAACAATATTTCCTTGCTCAACTGATTTATTTTTGAAAATCCATTTTGTACCAATTACATTTGTATTAATGGAACGTGGTACTAAACACCAAACTTCATTACGAGCAAATTGTTCAAGTTCCTCTTGCATGGCTTGTATCCAAAAATTATCTTTTAAAGCTTCGGAAATATTTTTTGGTTCTAAAGAAGAAACAAAACAGGAATATTTTACCTTGTGGTATGTGGTGGACATGCACACATACCTTGCCATTTCACGGTTACTAAAATGCCCTTTGTTCCTTGTTCGTACCCCTTCAATTGCTTCTCCAATAATTTGAGAGGAAGGATGATCTCTTCTGATCCTAGCTGGTGGATCCCTTCTCAGATCTTCATGCACATAAGCATCATCATCTGACTGTTCATTCTTTTCAGTTACCGGACTGGTCTTGGGTGATACCGGAGATGCTATCCCTTCAGTGGCAACACTTGGGCCAGCACCTGGGGTATCACTTACTTGATTTTGATCCTCCAGTTCTTCCAGCAATATCAATGGAGATTCCTGTACTCCATCACCTGTAACACTTGCTAAATCATCAAAAACAACGTTAATTGATTCCTGAATGGTTTTTAACCTAAGGTTATAAACCTTATATGCTCGAATGTCCTGAGCATACCCAAGAAATATAGCCTTATCACTTTTAGAGTCAAATTTAGCTAAGTAATCCCGATCATTTAGAACATAACACACCCACCCAAATGTATGAAAATAATGAACCTATGGTATCCTACCATTCAAAATTTCATAAGGTGTCATTCTAGTACCAGGTATTAGAAAAACTCTATTGGCCGTGTGACAAGCTGTGTTTAAGGCCTCAGTCCAAAATCTTTTTGAAATTCTTTTTGAAAACAACATCACACGTGCCATCTCAAGTAAGGTCCTATTTTTCCTTTCAGCCACCCCATTTTGTTGAGGTGTTTTAGGAGCAGAAAACTCATGTTTAATTTCTTTTAATTCACAAAAAGTAAAGAACAATGAATTATCAAACTCCGTTCCATGATCAGACCTTATTCGCATGATAAGAGTACAAAACATGTTTTTGATTTTAGCATGTAAGATCTTAAACTTTTCAAAAGTTTCTGAGTTTTCTTTCAAAAAATATACCCAAGTGAATCTAGAAAAATCATCAACTATTACAAAAGTATATCTCTTACCTCCTAAACTGTCTACCTCCACTGGACCCATTAAATCCATATGCATCAATTGAAACATTGAGTTGTTCCAGAATACTCCTCATTATGTTGGGTAGCACTATGGGTAGCACGTGTTTGTTTACCCTTGAGACAATCTTCACATATGATTTTCGTACTTATGTCCAGACTAGGTATACCTCTTACAGCTTCAGCATTAATGAGTTTCACAATGTTTCGAAAATGGACATGACCCAACTTTTGATGCCATAAGGTAGCATCATCAACCCTCACAGAATGACACACTTGTTTATCCTCAACAAGATAACAGTTATTACTTGACCTAGTACCAGTCATAACACAGTTATTGGTACAATCAAAAACTTCACAAGTGTTTTTATTGAATTTCACTTCTAGGTTGTCATCACAAAGTTGGCTAATACTAATTAAATTAGTTACAAGTCCATCAACATGCAAAATATTTTTCAAAGCAGGAAATCCAGGTACATTTAATATCTCTTTTCCTACTATATTACTCTTGCCACCTCCACCATATGTTACACTACCACCTTGAATAGGTTCATATTCTTTTAAAAAAAATTGTGTTCCTGTCATGTGGCGTGAACAACCACTATCAAAATACCATGAACCTTCAACATTAGTTTTTAAAGCAGTAATATCTGACATGCAAGATATCACTTCAGGTATCACACAAGAACTGGACTGTTTCTTTAAAAGTGTTTTACAATCATTTTTCAAATGTCCAGTAGAGTAACAGTAGTTACATATTTTTACCTTGTCAGAAGACTTATCAGAAGATATTAGTTCAACGTTGTCTCTTTCTTTAACAAAAACTACCTTATCTTCCTTATTAGCCAAAGTAGATGTAATAGCATTTAAAGACTCTTGAAAACCCATACCTGCCTTGAGTCGTTTGCTCAATCCAAGAATTGCATCTAACTTGGAAGAACTCGTGTTGAGTTTCCTAAATGTGGCCTCGGCTAGAGTAAGCTTGGCCTTGACTTTGTCCAGCTCCACATCCTTCTTTGTGAGTTGAACTTCCAATCTAGTCAAGCCATCAGTCAGGTCTTGAACCTCTTTGGATAGAGAAATCACCTTCTTGTTCTCTTTCTTCCATTCATCCACCAATTCTTTGCAAAGGTTCTTAAGACCACAAATGAGTTCATCCTTGCTGAACTCCTTACTTTGTTCACCCTCTTGTGAACTACCTGCATCCATGTATACAGAACCCACAAAACAAACAGCATTTATCAAATTTAAATCTGTATACTTGTTGGATGATATCTCAGGTGCTATCCTACTTTGGATATCACATGGGGTATCACTGACAGAATCCGAGTCACAATTTGTGACCACCATTGATGTTTGATCTGAATCTTCAGATTGATTGGTATCCTCATCCTCATTGTCACTGAGTGAAACCCATAGGTTCTTTCCCATCTTCCTTATAGTGTTAGCACACTCGTTTGAGTAATGACCCCATCCAGAGCAAGCATGACATTGGATTGATTCAAGGTATTTTGGATCAGATCTGGATTGATCTGATGACGCTCTCCTTATGGGACCACCTTTCTGAGTAGATGGAGATGTCCTCTTTGGCATAGAATTGTACACCTTGGTTTGTTGCTCTTTAGCCTTCACCTGCACATTTTTTTTGTTAAATTTTCGTAACATAGAGTTATATTTCCTAGCAAGCAAGGCAACACTGGAATCTTCACCCAATTCCTCAAAAATTTCGTCATCCTCATTAGTTGAACCACTAGAGGCTTGAACTTTTAAAGCAACACTCTTGCCTTTAGAAGCTTCACTTTGCTCAGCAAGGTTTGACTCAAAATTTTTTAAAATGCTCATTAAGGAATTGATGTCTATAGTAGAAAGATTGTGAGCCTCTTCTATAGTTGAAACCTTTATATTAAAACGCTCAGGGAGAGTTCTAATAGCCTTTGAAACCAATTGTTTGTTTGTAAAAGGTTCACCTAAAAGTTGTCACTCATTAGCAATGTCAAACAATTTTTCAAAATAAGAGAAAATGGTATCATTTTCACCCATTCTCAATCTTTCAAATTTGCCAGTAAGACCTCTAAGTTTGTTTTCACGCACACTAGAATCACCTTCACAAAATCTTTGTAAAATATCCCAAGCTTCTTGAGTTGTGGAACCATTTTGAATAAGTTTAAAAATATGCATGTCAACCCACTCAAAGATAGCATTAAGAGCTTTTTCATTATAGTTAGCTAGGGTGATCTCTTCATTAGTCCACTCGCTTTCAGGTTTAACCTGAATATCACCATCCTCATCAGGAGATAACAGTGGAAGAGAGTACCCATTAACTATAGATCGCCACACTCGAAGATCAATTGATTTGATATGCGAGCGAAGACGAATTTTCCAATATGCATAATTCGAACCATCTAAAACAGGAAGACGTTTTTGGTTTGGATTTGCAGGATCAAAAGCCATGACACCTAGACCAAGCACTTAGTATCGTCAAGTGACCTGCTCTGATACCAATTGAAATTGTCACGGCCAGAATCACAAGTGATATCCAAGGTGATAACAGCACCAACGATAGCACTTGGGATAGCACACACACACACATCGAAAAATAAAATAATTTTATAAAAGAGTTTGCAGCGGAATAAAAACACCAAAATTGTTTTTCTCAAGTTATATAAATATAACTTGAGAGTGCCTCTTAGGCAAGACTTTATAATCACTATAAATGAATTTACAAAGCCGAAGATGTTCCCTATAGCTATAACAATTTTGAGCTCTATGGAACAAGAGATAAGGAACAGAATCCTATCCTAGCCTTCACACAACTTGATACCAATGTAATCAAGTGTGAAATTACAAGGGAGGAAGAATTAAAAGAACCAAACAAAGAACTCTATCTCTAAGCTTTCGAAGGTGTGAATGTGTTGGTGTAAATTGGCATGTCTTGGTCTAACACCTTCCAAGATTATTTATAGTCTTCAAACAGCCTTGGGGATGTATATGCACGTTGAGAAAGTGTAGAGAGAGTGGTTGAAGTTGTTCCTTAATTTTAGCTCCCACTTCCTCAATTGTAGCAACCAAGTTGATTTATCTCCAAGTCAAGCTTCCACGACTTGTACTCCTAAGCTTTATCAACCTTGTACTCTTCTATAACTCAGCAACAACTCCTTGACCAAGTCTCCACATTTTTTTAATGTTGTTGCCAAAGTTACGGTTTTATGCATAAAATGCATAAATCATTTCCTTCCAAATTTCACACGTGTCTAGCTCCTTCTTTGATGCTATTGCACTCTGAAATATAAACATAAACCATAGACTATACAGATTATATTAGCACATTAATCCATTAAATAATAAACAAGAAATATACAACTATATAAATTCCAGTTCAGGAAATCATCTACGATATCACCTGAAATTTGGAAAATCATCTACGATATCACCTCCAGTTTACACTAACAGTATTGTTTGGGTTTCATCCATTTAAGTTGATGTTCTTTGAAATTCCCGCTTGAATAATTATAATCAGATACTAAATTGCTGCTACCTATTGTAGTTATATAAGTATATTCGATCATTTACTTTGTATAAAGAAATATAGTGTAATGCATTTTAGTAGGTATACCTACTAAGTGAATTCAATAAGGAGATATATTGTAATATATAAGAGTAGGTACATATATTAAGTGTAAATTAGTATTGTCAATAATAGTATTCACATTGTATTACATTGTCTTTCCTACTTCAAAGTATATTCAGTTAATGTATAATATGATACAATGAATACACCTATTTACATACCCTATGTAAATGATTAGTCTTATGAACTAAGTAGGAGGAGATCAAAAGCCATGGTGGACGGCTCTCACGGCTGACATGGCAAGATTAGAAGGCAAATAAACCTATTAGAAGATGAGGTGTCATTCCTAGAATGAGTTTCACCCACTTTAATATACTATAGGTATAAATTTCGGTCATATAAAAGATCAGGGAAGTGCTGCTACAAAAATTAATCTCGATCACATAAAAGATTAGGGAGCCACTTAATGCAGTGTTGTAGCGGCATCTCCTGATCCAGCCTTTGGTGGCTTTATATAAAACTAGCGTAACACCCGTGTGTTAAACACACGATCAAAAAATTTTGATAAATAGGAGAAATTAAATTAAAAAAGTTACTATAACTATAAATGTTAGTTTAGGAAAAAAAATAAAATAAAAAGTATACAACAAAAATATATCCTGGCATTAGTAATAAAAATTACAAACTTTAAAAAAAAATCTTGTATATAACATTTGTGGTGTCATCCACGGTCTTTTTATTTCGTCATATATTAAAATCTTCAACCCATCACAATTATTTATCTTACACAAAATAAAATACAATTAATCATTACTAAAAACAGATTATTTTAAAAACAAACCAAAATGAATGAGTGAACAGATAAAATCGACGAACAACATGTTCATTTGCCTATGAAAATGAAAAATTTATAGTTTTTTCGTATTTATAGGCATTTTTAATAGTAAAATAGCATGTTCATTTGCCCGTGTCCCAAAATTGTTGTCTCAATGTCATAGTGCGCTCTTTAAAAAAAATCAGAGCGAGAGTGAATTCTTAAAATTTGTGTCTGTAAATACTGTAAATAGTGAAGACCAAGTCATTGGCTATTAACCACTATTTAAATGCAAAAATACTGGGTTTGAAAAAAAAAATTCTCTTCCCATCTCAATTTTTTTTTATATTTATTTTAAAACGAAAGTAGTAGGACATTGTAGTAAAATGTCTTCATCTTTTTGTAATCTTATATTCACCCCGTTTCAAAAAAATATACTCACTTTATTTTTAATGTTAACTTAATTGAACATTGATCTAGAAAATAATGAAACTTAATAACTCAAATGAACTTTTAAAAATGCTATTGATATTAATGTTGTGTTAATATCAATTTTTTGGTCAAAAATAAATCAAACTTACTATCAAAATTAAATTAGAACTATCCTGTCATTTTGAGACCGAGAAAAATATATTTTTTAAATTAGTTCTAAGTATTTTACTAAATGTTCTAATTTGAGCATTTGTATTTTTTGACAGAAAAATAATAATTTAACTTTGATTTCATTAGTTATATTTTTGTTTTTTATTGCCTTATTTCTTCATATAAGAATTCAATATAAAATTTTGATTCTCTTATTTCAAAATTGATATTCTAGCTAATAGTAGTACATCATTCAAAGAAAAAAGCTAGTGAACAAAAAGGCAGTGATAGGGAGTATTGGTTTCATACTTTTCGGATTAAATAAGTGAGAAAAAGGAAAAAAAATATGAAAAGAGAAAATTTAAAAGTGCCATTATTTGTATCAAATTTGAATAATGACAATTATTAAAGGTTGTGCCAAATTGATTGCTTCTTGAACCATAATGTAGCATTTCCCATTTAGCAATAAATATAATAATGAGGCATGAAAAAATTTATGATTTTAAAAAGGCTCATTATTTGTATCAGATTTGAATAGGGATAAATTAGTCATGTGATATTTCAAAATTTTGAAAAAAAAAATTGAGTGTTAAAATCACTTTAACTTATTGTAATATAGTAGATAGATTTCTTGAAATTCAATTGAAATTTATAACGCTATTAAAACATGAATAAACCGTTACTTTTTCTCAAAGCTTTAGGGGAATGGAATTATAATATGCCAGCTTGAAATAGAAAAAAACTGACATTGCCAACTCTCATTAGATTTTTGTATAGCTAAACTTGTCCATGATTACATCTTGGGAAGAGAGCTTAATAATGTGGTTATTTAACTAGGATTTGTTTGGTCAGGACTCCTGGTTGTAAGCTATTTTTATGACTTTGATTACTTTTAGTAGGGGTGTAAAAAAAATCTGAGGAATTGAATCGAACTAGTAGAATTGAACTGGATCAATAAAAATCGTATTGAAAAAATAGTATTGGTTTGGTCCTGATTTTAAATTTTTATGGAATCGATTATTTGATCCGATCCTGATTTTGAAAAAAATATACACAGTCCTAGACCGAAATCGGACCGAATATGAATATATATATATATATATATATATATATATATATATATATATATATATATATATATATATATATATATATATATATATATATCTTGAAGCCAACATGGGTGGGCCATTTTTCATTTCAGAGTTCTCCAACTACTGAAATTATACTCCTCAGAATCCAGATATACAATTGCAGAAGCTAAATAGAAAATTTCATTACCATGGTGTGTACATGCTCGTATCTAACTTTGAAGGACGGAATAGAAGGTAAATTTTCAAATTTGACCAGTTGATCCCAATACGATTCAACTAAATACTTGAGTAATGGCTTCAACTAAATATTAATTTTAAATATGCTTGCTTGTAGATTTTGTTATTGTAAAAAAATTATATTATATTGTAATTTGTAGAATCGGTGGAACCGGACCGAAACCGGATCATTGGAACCGGATCGATGGGACCGGTCCTATAATGTATTGGTCTGGTCCTGATCCTAAATTTTTACAGAGCCGAAGTATTTGATTCGATCTTGACTTTCTAAAATTTTGACAAAAATCGGATCAACCCGGACCGTGAACACCCTAACTTTTAGGGATAGTTTAATGGTAGGTAATCTCATTTTTTTAAATGAATTTTTTTTATTATTTGTTTCTTTGTAAGTCTTACAAGTCATACTAACAAGTAACAAATAGTATCCACCAATTACTCTCTCCGTCCCATATTTATATGCAAAAATACTCTTTTTGATCTTCCCAAAATGAAAGTGGGACTTATTTGTTATACTTGTTGTTGGAACATTTCTATTCCAATAACCTGAAAGCACTCAAGTCTAGATTAAGTAAGAGAAGAAGAAGATGAAGGCGGAAGCGTGATACCTGTTGAGTCCATCTTGATACTTGATGACGTTCTTCAAGGAAGGAAGAAAAGAAGAAGAAAATAAAGGAGGGAAATGTAGATCTTCTTGATGATAAATGTCTTCCTTAAAACTCAGATTATGGAGAGAGTGTATAAGAATGATGTAGTTGTTTCTAGGCTGATGGTAAGCCTCTATATATAGGAAACAATGACACCTCATCAAGGGACTACACCCTTTCAATTAAACGGTGTGAAATTATCATTCTGCCCATCATAAATAGGTAATTTCCACCTCAAAAATTCTACACATTTAATTAATATTCTATACTTTACAATAACATTATTTTAATGATTTATACATGTACGTCTACATGTCACTTATATTTATTAAGTATACACATTTTGCAATTCATGTTCTTACAATCTCCCACTTGAATTGCCCAAATATGTGTTTATAGTTTAACAAATCCTCATAAAATCATATTCATAATGTAAATGACAATCCGTATGTGCACTTCATTATCATTCTAAACAATCTCGTCCATTAGTTTTACAAGTATAGAAACTAAAGGGGCAATCGTTGTAATTGATTCGCAACTAAACCCACATTAATCACATATATATGTTTAACTAAATGATATAGATTAAGTATAGATGTGTACTACACATTATGTAGCATGAAAAACTTAATGAATATATTAAAACATGTATATATATTCCATCAACTAGTCCTAATTAACCAAATGAGATCAATATGAATAAAACAAATAGTAAATAAAGCACAACACAAACTCCCACTATATTATGCATTATCAAAAGTCGTTTCACCCATATCAGCAGTATGCTCGTGAAACATCAAAAGAGATAACGCTTTATAAAATGGATCCAATAACATGGAGTTTGATCCTATAAGTTGTATATCTATTTGTTCATTTATACTTATTTCTCTTCAGCAAGAGATATAACCATATGATGTCTTTCGACATCTTTGCATCCAGTAAAACAGAATCGGAATACCTAATGATCTCAAAATGATCTGATTTTCCATACATAAGCATGTAGTTTAATGTTTTATATGTACTTCATCATTCTTTTGGATGTGACTTAATGTTCTTCTTTCCGAATTGCTTTGGTATTGACCAAGCATCCCAATAATAAATGCAAGGTCTGGACGAGTACAGACTTGTGCATACATTAAGCTTCCTACTGCCGATGCATAAGGGATATTTTCCATATACTTGGATTCAAAATCAATTTTAGGACATTACTTTAAACTGAATTTATCTCCTTTAGAGATAGGGGTGTCATGTGGTTTACAATTTTCCATGCTAAACCTTTGTAATACCTTCTCTATATAGCTCTTTTGTGATAATCCCAAAATGTCTCGTAAATGATCACGATGAATTTGAATTTCTAATACAAAAGATGCCTCACAAAGAAATTTCTCTCAAATAAATTTGAGATAAATTTCTTAGTTTCTTTTAGAAGGTCCTTATTATTACTAGCAAGTAAAATATCATCCACATATAAGACCAAAATTGTAAATCTACTCCCACTGAACTTATGGTATACACAATCCTCACCAAGATTGGTTTCAAACCAAATGAAAGAATAACTTGATTAAATTTTAAATGCCATTGACGAGAAGCTTGCTTGAGACCATAAATGGATTTCTTAAGTTTACAAACTAATTGATTAGTTTGATCTGAATTAGTCACCATTTCTGGTTTCCTCATATAGATGGTTTCCTCAATGTCTTCATTGAGAAAAGTCATCTTAACATCCATTTGATGAAGCTCAAGATCATAATGTGCCACTAATGCCTTAATGATCCAAAAAGAGATTTTAGAAGATGTCGGAGAAAATGTTTCTTTATAATCAATGCCTTCCTTTTGAGTAAATCCCTTAGCAACAAGACGTGCCTTATATCTTTCCACATTACCTTGCGAATCCCTTTTGGTTTTAAATATCCATTTACAACCAATAGGTTTTACACCTTCAGGTAATGGGACAAGATCCCAAACGTCATTGTCTTTTATTGATTTTAACTCTTTATTAATGACATTGATCCACTTATGAGAATTAGGACTATTAATGGCTTCATGGAAGGTGATTGGTTCATCTCCCACTAAACCTAAGGTGTCCTCATTCTCCGCAAAATACACATCATAAATATCCGAAATAGCACTTCTTCTTTCTCTAGTAGATCTCCTTAAGGGCACCGATTCATCCTCATTTTGAGGTTGTTGAATTTCCTCATGTTCAACATTATCTTGTTGTCCCTTATTTACGGGAGTCTCTATATTATTTTGAATTATATGTTCTTTGTTGAATTTCAGGTACAATTACTTGATTTCCAACAGGAACTAAAGTTGAAGGAATATAGAGTGGTTGGTTCCTTTAACTCTTCAAATTCAAAATCATTACTATTTCTCCCACTAAATTCAACATCCTCTAAGAACCTAGCATTGCCAGTCTCGAAAAATGTTCTAGTTTTCGGGTCATAAAATTTATATCCCCTAGATCTCTTAGCAAACCCTACAAAGTAACTACCAACAGTCTTAACGTCCATACGGAGTTTTGTCGGTAGCCTTTGAAGCAGCTCTATTGAGAATATAAGTAGCGGTTCTTTAATGCATCGCCTATAATGAGTGAGGTAAAGAAGTACAAGAAAACATACTTCTTACCATATCCTTAAGGATTCTATCATGTCTCTCCACTACACTATGCTAGGTTTGCCCGGCATGGTGTAGTGAGGGACAATCTCACACTCTTCAAAATAGCAAGTATAAAGGACTCGGACATTATTCACCCAATTCGTCCAATGATTGAGACTTTACATGAAGAAAATAATGTATCCATAACGAGAGTAATTATCCATGAACGTAATGAAATATTGTTGACCATTTCATGAAGGGTTAGTGAATGGTCCACAAATGTCCATATGAATTAGTTCCAAGACGTTTGATACTCTTAAAGATCCTATTTCCTTTAATGTTTGTAAATTTTTCTTTAAAACACTTAATGCAAAAGGTTTTATCCGGAGTATCAAGTTGTTTTAGAATTCCCTCTGACATAAGCTTTATCAATTCTCCCTTTGAAGATATGACCCAAAACGCCTATGCCATAGAATACAAGAATTTTCACTTGATAACTTTTGCTTAGTGCTTTAGTTTTGGTTTCATTATTATGGGACTCATTCATTTTCATGACTGTGTCAAGTAAATTAAGATTATCGATATATGACAAAGTACTAGTACCGACAAGTTTGGAAATTAAAATAAATATCACATTTAATATTACCGAACGAACAAGAATAACCTTCCTTGTCCAAAACTGTGATAGATATTAAATTTCGTCTAAAGGATGGTACAATGAATGTATTATTTAATACAAAATAATAGCCAGTACTTATCATTAATCTAAAAGTCCCTATGCCTATAACTTCAACCGGATTTCCAGCTTCCATATAGATGTATTTCTCATCTTCACTGGAGACTTGATAATTCAGGCAACCCTGCATACATGAACTAATGTGAGTTGTTGCACCAAATAAAACCACTATATATATTAAGGAATTGAAACCAAATATGCCTTAGTACAAACAAGACCAAGTGACTTACCATTCTAAATTCGCCATTCGCGATACTTATGGTAGTCGTTCTTCATGCGAGTAAGGTTCTTGCAAAAGAAGCATTTCTTGACTTTATGACGATTAAATAATCCCTTATGCTTCTTACTTGCAACCGCAATTTCCTTCCCTCTTCTCTTAATCCCACGAGAAGAAGTAAATGCTGAGTGAGTACTTTCTAATTTAAGATATTTCATCCTATCTTCCTCTAATGTCATATGTGAAAGTAATCCATTAATATTCCACTTGTAATTTTGACATTTATAGGTCACCTCAAAAGGATCAAATTGAGGAGGAAGATAGATCAAAACTAAGTGCACGAGCAAATCTTTCGAAATCTCTAACTTAAGTGTCTTTAGTTTGATCGAAAGATGAAATAATTCAATAATGTACTCCCAAAGATTTTCTTCACCCTTGTACCGTATGGAAACAAGTTTCCACAAGAATTCAAGAAAAAACTCAGCATTTTCGATCTCAGAGACATTGTCCAAAAATGTCTTTGAAACTGCATTTTCCATGACATTAGACTCACGCGGTTGGACCGTTTCCATTGCTCAACATTTTTTCGTTCAATTCCTTTAGTGAGACCAGCGGGACTTGGTTCCCCTAATGCGTGATCGATGTCCATACAGCCTAAGATCATCGTTATATTATTTTTCCAAGTTTTAAAGTTAATCCCATTAAGCATTGGAACATTGTTCATAGCAGTAGTAATAGATGAAGCGTTTATAAAATCTGTTGGGAATAAGAACGAAGAATGAATACAAAACATGTATAAGAAACTACACAATGATTAATTATATCAAATGAATTCCATTAAAAAAAAAAAAAAAAGATAATCAACATGACATCAAGACTAATCTTTGGATTGTGAATTGACTCATAATTTGATTTATCTTGTGGTGAACAAATAATCTAAACAATACATTTTAAATACTTGCCTTCCTTTGGGCCGGTTCAAGTATAAAAGATGTCCTAAAGTTTAAGGTATTTGTTACTCGGTAATAAAGAATACAAACAATTCATTTTAAATGCCCGTCTTCCTTTGGGATGGTTCAAAGTATTCAAAATGACCTAATATTTAATTCAATTATCACCCCATGAATGCAAATATTTAGTCAATAACAAGGTCTCCTTTGGAAAACAAGCATGTTATCACATATCAATAAGAACATTCATCACTTTAACAAATTTGCATTTAAATAACGTAAATTACTTTGGCAACAATATTATTTAAACAATGAATAAATTTGTTTAAGCATATAATTAATCATGCTTTAGGGCACAAATAAATGTACAGTTTACTCAAATAATGAATGAAAATTGACCAAAATTAGGGATGACCAAATCCGGTTCGGTTCCGGTTCCGGGCCTTGAACCGCCGGTTCCGGTTCGGCGAGGAGGTGAACCTTAACCGGCCCGCTTTTCTCACGGTTCCGGTTATCCGGTTCCGGTTTTCTCACGGTTTTGGTCCGGTTCCGGGCTTTTCCGGGCCGGTTCTATTGAAAAACAACAAATTTTCGTCCGGTTCCGGGCTTTTTCCGGTCCGGTTCACCATTTTGGTGAACCTTAACCGGCCCGCCTCCAGACCGGTTCCGGTTACCCCGGTTCCGGTTTTCTCCCCGGTTCATGGCGGTTCCGGGCTTTTCCGGGCCGGTTCCGATCCGGTTTTCCGGTTCCGATCCGGTTCCGGTCCGGTTTGGCCATCCCTAACCAAAATAACAAAATATTGAAATTTTTGAAAATTTGGCCAAAATCAAGTGGTGCTCGGCCGAGTCAAGGAAAGTGCTCGGCCGAGCAAAAGACTTCAGAAAATGCCAAATAAGTCGTGCTCGGCCGAGTCAAGGAAAGTGTTCGGCCGAGCAAAAGACTCCAGAGAACACCCCTTTCGTCTCCCTTGCGCTCGGCCGAGTCCTTAGGGTGCTCGGCCGAGCATCATGACCGTTGGATGCCGCCTTTTCAAAAAATTTCAAACGTTGTGCTGTTACAAATGGGGTGCTCGGCCGAGTCAAGGGGTGTGCTCGGCCGAGCAGACCCTGAACGTCAAATTTTCCAGATTTTGACTATCAATCCTTAACTCAATGGTGAATCAATTTTCAATCAAAGCAAGTATATCCGCATACTCACAACACATTTTTTAAATGCGTGGCTATGCATTTAAACAAACTCACAACGCATCCAATGGTGGTGGCTATGTTCAAAATGGGATAATCTTACATTAAAAAATTGAAAGTCTTTTGAGTAAAACCAAAATTTTTATATTCAGGTAAGGCACCTGTTCATAATTGGCCGAGCAAGACCCTTTTCACAGAAAATTTTTCACACAAAAGATGAATGGTAAGCAAAATTAACGCTTAACCAAGACATGAATACACAAGTAGATCCAACACGGTTGTGCGACATAAAACGCTCTGTTGTGTCAATGGGATAATCTTGCATAAACCATCATGTCCTTTTGAGTAAAACTTCAATCCATATTCAGAATTTAATCAAGTAATGAATACTAACACCCTAGCAACGAATTAGAGCATTCAAATAACATCATAACATAATGACATCAACAGGATTAAGAATCAAAGTAAAGCAAAATATATGCTATATGAATTCAAACTTAATCCAAAACTTGAGAGGCTCTGATACCAATTGTTGGAACATTCCTATTCCAATAACCCGAAAGCACTCAAGTCTAGATTAAGTAAGAGAAGAAGAAGATGAAGGCGGAAGCGTGATACCTGTTGAGTCCATCTTGATACTTGATGACGTTCTTTAAGGAAGGAAGAAAAGAAGAAGAAAATGAAGAAGGAAAATGTAGATCTTCTTGATGACAAATGTCTTTCTTAGAACTCAGATTATGGAGAGAGTGTATAAGAATGATGTAGTTGTTTCTAGGCTGATGGTAAGCCTCTATATATAAGAAACAATGGCACCTCATCAAGAGACTATACCCTTTCAATTAAGCGGTGTGAAATTATCATTATACCCATCATAGTAATTTCCACCTCGGAAATTCTACACATTTAATTAATATTCTATACTTTACAATAATATTATTTTAATGATTTATACATGTACGTCTACATGTCACTTATATTTATTAAGTATACACATTTTGCAATTCATGTTCTTACAATACTCACAACAATTACCCACTTACTTCACTTTCTCTCTCATATTCAACCATTTACACTCACAACATACCACTTTTTACTTTTTTTTCTTAATTATTGTGTCAAGTAAAATTGTGCATATTTTTCTGGAAAATAGGATTTTTAAAACTTATAAGATAGAAAAAAAAAACAATTGATTTGTCGCTAATTTTTCTCTCATATCATTATTAGTTGGCATTGGGGGTTGAAATCACAAAGACCCATGCTAAACAATATTGTAATCTCCATTCACACTTTGCTTAATCAATAGTACCAGTAACACTTTATGTTTAAGCATAAGATTAATATATTAATTACTTGCCCATGTAACAGGTAAAAATGATTTGTATTGATTGGTGTTGTAAGTATAAAAATAAAGTAGAAGAGAAAATGAGTTGGAGAAAAGTGAAAATTCTTTGTCATTTTAGAAAAATGAAATCTTATATATGGGATGTCCAAAATGGTAAAAATGAAATTTTACGTGAGACGGAGGGCATATCTATAATTAGTAGTTTCAAATACTCCCCGTGTCCTATAGTAATATGCAAAAAAAAAAATTTTTTGTCGTATCAAAATAATCAGCAAAGTTCTAAAAAGAAAATGAGACTCAATTGTTATACTAACAACAATTACCCACTTACTTCACTTTCTCTCTCCTATACAACCATCTACACTCACAACATACCACCTTTTACACTTTTTTTTCTTAATTTTTGTGTCAAGTAAAATTGTGCATATTTTTCTGGGACAGATGATTTTTAAAACTTATAAGATAGAAAATAAAAACAATTGATTTGTCTCTGATTTTTCTCTCATGTCATTATTAGTTGGCATTGGGGCTTGAAATCACAAAGACCCATGCTAAACAATATTGTAATCTCCTTTCACACTTTGCTTAATCAATAGTACCAGTAACACTTTATGTTTAAGCATAAGATTAATATATTAATTACTTGCCCATGTAACAGGTAAAAATGATTTGTATTGATTGGGTTGGTTTCTCTAGGCATATTAGGAAAAGAAAAGTATTAAGCTTATAACTAATATGTAAGAAATTAGACTACTTTCCTTTGATGTTATGAAGCCAAATGCAAGTTAAGTTTTGCAATTATTAAATAAGAATGATAATTTTGAATAATATTTTTCCCGTCCCATTCAAATAGATATAAATAAACTTTACATAAAATTGAAAAAAAAAATAAATAATGAAATAAGTGTTGTGAATATAAAAAATAAAATAGCAAGATAATAGGGAAGGCAAATGTTATCAAAATAGATATCAACCACCCAACCATTCTTCAATAAAATGATGACTCCTTGATTTGGCAAGGAGAGAGAGACACACATACAAGAGCTTCAATTTTACTAGTCGCTAATCTATTCAAATTTTGAAATAAAACTAAATTGTGAATACAGTCATGATCGGATATAAAGGGTTTAAGTGGTGATGGCCATTTCGGGACAAGCCCGTGGTCGGCCTGCCTAATCCGCAGCTTGCATCCCATTTAGTTCGTATCCGTCAATTCGTGAATCAACATGTGATTTGGCACGCAAGTTTGGCGGAGCAGGCCCGGATGTATATATGTCACGCGGGCAAGACTTTATCCATGGGCTATCCAGCCATTTTGGCATGTTGAAAATATCCTAAATCAAATCAGTGGCTAAATTAGAGGTTTATTTTCATCTAAAATACATAAAACAAATCATTATCTTTGTTTAAAAATGGCATGTATGTTGGCAATTAAGGTGGAAGTTAAAGTTATTTAAAATTCATATAGCCACTATTTGAGTCTTACATAATTTAGGACAAAGTGATTTTATATTTTTAGAAAATAGTTAATTAAATTTTAAATCAATTTTTATTTTTTTTATATTTTCCAAGCTTTTTCTTATTTAAAATTCATATAGCCCCCTCTTCTTTCTCTATCTGCCACTCCTTCTCTTCCACCCGCCATTACCGCCACCTCCTCTCCCACCCAAACTTGCTCCCTCATCTGGCGAACACCAGAGGCAACCGGTTTTTCGAGGCGGAGAAGGAGAATCCGAGACCAAGTTGATGAATTCTTCGAGGCAGATCCAAATGACCCAGACCCTTTTCCTGATTTGAAATTAAACGCCGATTTCTTACAGCCTGGGTTGAGTTCTGAAGGCGAAAAGGTCGAATCATCATCGATTGAGGAGTCTGACATTTTTTACGGCGAAGACCGGGATTTGGGCTTTGATTCCATCTCCGGTTTCGACTTTTTACAATTTTCCGGAAAAGGATACTCGATTGGAGGCGAATTGTTTGAATGGTGTTTGAGAGATTTGGACTGATGATACAAATTTCTATTGGCAGCCGTTGCGGCGGTGATAGAGGGGAAGGATTTGAGCTTATTGAAGCGGGATTCGAGGTGAGAAGGGAGAGGGGAGTCGGAAGAGAAGGAAGAACAATTGATTTTCGAAACTTGTTAATGAACAGAGTGATCGTTTCTGTGTTTGTTGATTTCAATTTGGCTTGCTTAATTTTGGTGGGCTTTGGATTGAGGTGGCTGTTGGTTGGTGGTTGGAGGTGGCAATGTTGTGGTTCTAGTGGTGGAAATGAGGTGGTGATAGTGGTGAGTCTGGGTTGATGTGGTGGTGATGGCTGATGGTGGGTGATGATTTTTCTCTTGGCTGGGCGGTGGTCGTATGATAGTTATTATGGTTGTTGCACGGTGGTGGTGATTAAAGGGTGGAAAGGGGGTGGTTATGGAAGATAAAGTGAGGGAGGAAATGTGTTTGAGTTGAGGATGAATGTATACATTGATATGAAGATGAGTTGAGTTTTTTCTTGGGTAAAAAATATTTATATGTTTTTTAATTTATAATGTAATAAGTGTATGTTAGTAAAAATATTTATTTGTTTTTTTTTAAGATTTAATTTAAATAATTATTATTATAAAAATATATATTAAAAAATTATATACTTAGGTAATAGTTTTTTAGTGAAATATAATAAGGTAATAGTTAATAGCTTAATTTATTATCCATACAAAATAAAAACTTAATTTATTATGATTCTTTCATATTATTAAAAAAGAAATATTTTTGCTCATAGAAAATGAAATATTTATTTATGTTTTAATAAACTCCTTTTACTTATGAAATTTTCAATAAACCCATCAAACAAATAATTTCGTTTAATTTTCACGTGGCCTGTTAGTTTTTTAACATGTTCGTTAGATTTTTAACAATTCATCCAAAATTACACCTAATTGCAACAAAAAGACAAACTCAATAATCAACTTGTTGCTTATTGGTGACATACAAGTTAAAATCTTTTTTTTTATTTATTTATAAGAATCACGATCAATTTCTCAAATAATCCTTTTTTACTTTTTTATTTACCAAAATAACTCACTGTTCAAACTATTGCCCAGAATGTCCATTTTTTTGAAAATCGCTACACCGTGTAGCGAGTTTGATTAGGGTTTTTGAAACTCGCTACACCGTGTAGCGAGTTTAGGATAATTAAGTTTGGCCGTTTGAAAATTAATTAGGGCATTTAATTAATCTAAACTCGCTACACGGTGTAGCGAATTTTGACAAATCCTAATTTTGTCTTGGATCCGAATTCTTTTTTTTTAATTCTTCTCTTCTCTTCCTTCTTTCTTTCTTTCTATATACTCCCTCCGTCCCGCTAATATTAACACACTTTCCTTTTTGGGCGTCCCGCTAATATCCGCACACTCCCAAAAAGAAAACTTTATATTAATAAAATATTCACCCAACTCCACTCATTCTCTCTCCTACATTATTTTAATACTCACAACACCATTATAATTTATTACACACTTCACTCATTCTCTTTCCACTCATTCTTTTACACTCACAATATTTTATTAAAATATCATATTCCTTAATTCCCGTGCAAACAGTGTTTGTGCTAATATTAGCGGGACGGAGGGAGTATATATTATTTATATATATATAAAATAATAAATTAGAAAGAGGAAGTCCCTTTAAAAGTCCTCTCACTAAGAGAGGTCCCAAAGGAACTTGAAAAACAATGAAGATGAATCATCTATTTATAGTGGAAGAAAGATTTGAAAAATGTAGGATACATTTATGTGGGAAACACAAAAAATATTTAAATTTAGAGATGGTGGGAAAAACAAAAATTTCATTTTTCAAATATTCACATGGATCATTATCCAAGCAACATCTTCACCATTAAATGCATCACATCCAACGGTCCAAATTCATCCCATAAAAACAAAAGCACACTTTCATTTGATTGGCCCTTTAATATTCACATGGATTATCAATAAATCAATCTATACCATTAATCTCACTCAAATCCAATGGTCATAATTCATCATTATATATATATATATAAAAGAAATAAAAGAAATATATATATATAATGATGAATTAGGACCATTGAATTTGAGTGAGATTAATGGTATAGATTGATTTATTGATAATCCATGTGAATATTAAAGGGCCAATCAAATGAAAGTGTGCTTTTGTTTTTATGGGATGAATTGGACCATCGATGTGATGCATTTAATGGTGAAGATGTTGCTTGGATAATGATCCATGTGAATATTTGAAAAATGAAATTTTTGGAGGCAAATGAAATTTTGTTTTTCCCACCATCTCTAAATTTAAATATTTTTTGTGTTTTCCACATAGATGTATCCTACATTTTTCAAATTTTTCTTCTACTATAAATAGATGATTCATCTTCATTGTTTTTCAAGTTCCTTTGGGACCTCTCTTAGTGAGAGGACTTTTAAAGGGACTTCCTCTTTCTAATTTATTATTTTATATATATAAATAATATATATATATATATATATATATATATATATATATATATATATATATATATATATATATATATATATATAATATATATATATAGAAAGAAAGAAGGAAGAGAAGAGAAGAATTAAAAAAAAAGAATTCGGATCCAAGTCAAACTCGCTACACCGTACAGCGAGTTTAATTAGGATTGACCAAACTCGCTACACGGTGTAGCGAGTTTAGATTAATTAAATGCCCTAATTAATTTCCCAACGGCTAAACTTAATTACCCTAAACTCGCTACACGGTGTAGCGAGTTTTGACCAGACCCAAGTCAAACTCGCTACACGGTGTAGCGATTTTCAAAAAAATGGTCATTCTGGGAAATAGTTTGAACAGTGAGTCATTTTGGTAAATAAAAAAGTAAAAAAGGATTATTTGAGAAATTTTTCTAAGAATCACACTATCATTTTCTTCGATCTATTTCAAAATAAATATTTTAGAATGACATGTTAAATAGCAACTTTCTTTATATAAGGTTGTTATAATATAAAAAATATATAAATAAACAAAATACATTTCTTACGAGAAACCATAAAAATATTCACAACTCAGTTAGGTTATTAAATAAAATGAGAAGTGAGTGATGAATGACAATTAGCAATGGGGTTGGCTCTTCTTTTTGGGAAAGCAAAAAAACAAACCCCCTTTAAAGTAAACAATTAGGGCGGCTCAGACATGAAAAATTAGGTTATTTCGCACATGTCCCAAATTTGATAGGGCTCCTATTTTAGATTGACCCATTAGGTATACATTTTCCATAAAAAAAAATTAATAATAGGGTCCAATTTTATAAAACTTTTATCTTTATACAAAAGTACTTATATATATTTTATAGTTATTGTGTTTTTTTAAAAAAATATTAGGATCCAATTTTCACATTTCATACAGGGCCCTATAATTTTTGGGACGGCCGGTAAACAATGGGATCTCTCCCACTCTAGCTTAAGCCAGTCTTTACCACTCTTTATCATCAAAATCAAAGACTCTTTCTTTTACATTAATCTCTCACAATTAATTAAAAAGATCATTTAATATTTTGTTAATATTGTTGACTGTGTTCTTCAATCAATTCTGTTCGATCGATCTTATGAAGAATTATACTATACATTTATTTAACTTATTGGTTATATATGTGTTACGCTTACTTTGTCAAACGAAGAACTGCATCTTGAAAAAAAAAAGGGCAGTAAAGTGTACTCCCTCCCTTCCAGTTCAATTGATACTTATTTCCTTTTTGGTCTGTCCCACATCAATTGATACTTATCCAAAATGGAAAGAAATCTTCACTATTTATCCAACTCATTTTCTCTCCTATTTTACTTTTTCACTCACAACATTCTCTCTCCTAACTATTCCTCCCACTCATTCTCTCTCCTATTTTACTTTTACACTCACAACATTCTCTCTCCACTTTTTCTCTCTCTTACCTTTTCTTACTATGTGTGCCATTTTTTTTGGTATCTAATGAACTGGGACGGAGGGAGTATGCATTATGAAAATGTCAATAAAGGAGACATAGGTGTGTTAAACTTTAATCAATTAGAGGAAGCACGTTGGGGGTGAGTTTTGAATTATGCCGATCTATATATTATTGTACTTAATAAAATGTTTAGGAATATTTAGTGTAAACAAATGATGCTTTTGCACTATCTATTTTTATTAAGGCTGCCAATATTAGATATTTAAATATGTTGCTTTTAAATGGTCAAACTTAATATTTAATTTAATTATTTTCTACTTGGATGCCCACAGCTAGCTATCATTATGACATTATCCTTTGTGTTACTGTTTGTGTTGTACTATGTTATGTTAGGTTAGATCTAGTGTTAGTGTCGAATCTAGATCTTCGATTTTTCTTTTCAGGAGTGAATATAATAATTTTGAAAATTGCAAATGTCAATTTGTAAAAGTTACGAAAGTAAGGGGGTGAATGAACGTTACTCAATATGCCTAGTTCCGCCCCTGATCTCAAATAATTTTAAGGTAATATTTTATTTTAATATTAGCATTGTATACATAAGTAAAGTATATTATATTTTATTCTGTAAAAATATTAACAAGTCAACTACAAGGAAAATGGGAGTGAAAAAAGGGGATATCTTGCCTTTAGAAAAAAATCCTCCCCAATAATTTGCAAGAGAAAATCATTATTTTTATCTATATATCACTTCAATTTTATTAAAGTGGGTGATCAAGAAAGAAAATAATTAAGGAAAGGGAGATGGAACTCTTATGAACATGATGGAGGATCTACAATGCAATCATGAAGCTGAAATAATTATATGTGTTGGATATTTGAAGGATTATATAGTATTCCTTTCGTATTGTTATAAAGTAAGTATCGCAGTTAATTTATCAATTTTTTCAAAGACATGTTTACTTATTTATACGTTAGTTTTATCTTAGTAAAGTTGCACTAAAATTATTTCTTTATTCAAAAATACAAAATTTATGTGAGACGAATAAAAATAGATTGCACTATATTTATTTTAAGATGGATGGAGTATTATGAAAATGAATAATGCCTAGAGATAAGATCCATTGAAGGGTTTTGAAGGTTTAGAGGGAAGTAAATGATATTAAATAAATTGTTTCTCAGTTTGAATTGATTAATGAGCTGAATTTATTATTA
The DNA here is from genome assembly GCA_022495995.1 of Adenophora triphylla var. japonica. NCBI lineage: Eukaryota > Viridiplantae > Streptophyta > Magnoliopsida > Asterales > Campanulaceae > Adenophora > Adenophora triphylla. The sequence continues at coordinate 65,939 of JAFEMH010001113.1, read as the reverse complement.
GAATAATGAGGCTTAGACGAAGTCAATCAAAATATGGAAGAGACGAATTGAATTGAATGACTCAATTGATTATGATACTAGAGATACATATTTATAGGGTTACAATGAGGAGTCTCCTAGAAGGAGAAAGTTTCTAAGATTGTGTTTCCTAATCTAATACAAGGATTAATCTCTTAGAAGGAGACGATTTCTAAGATTGTGTTTTCTAATCTAATACAAGAATTAAATTTCCTAATCTATTTATTACAATATCTTGAATATAATCTAATAATATTATATTTCTAATATTTATAAACTATCTTTACAAAAATGGGTTATCTTTGAACATATGACTTAAGTAAAACTTTTAGTGAAAAAACTAACAGGGTTAAATCTAACTAAGAACAAATTAGTTAATGAGCCAACTTCAAGATTTTTACAAAAATAAAAAAGTTAAATAAAAATGGAATCACGAAATTGGTGTGCAGACTGCAACATAATTTGGCTCTATCAATGGTTCGGATTAATTCTTCACAAATTGGGCGGCCCTTGTTGGTGATAGGGTGGAGGAGATCAAAATACGACATGTTCTTAAAATTGAATTTAACAACTTACATTTCGACTATTACACATTTGGATTGTACAAACTCCGAACACATATTTTTACCTAACAACTAATAATGAAAAGTAGAGTACACCAAACATAAGTTGGATAAACATCATAGTCTCCTTTTTGGTTAAGTAGACATATTTGTTTTAGGATAAAATCAATGTCTTGCACTTGTTTGAAGTACCTTATAGTACTTGCATTATCTCAAGAATATGGAGTATAGCTTTTATTAGTCTTATCAATAGAAAGCCAATGTCTTTCTTAACACAGAAATGGAAAAAGTTTGATCTTGACCATTTTTTTTTCTCTCAAATTTATTTTTGGAGCTTGGAGGAAGATCAAATATGAGGTATTTGTGTTTCTAGTGTTCCAAAAAAATCTAATGTAGAGGCTAGGTTGGTATTTTAGGACATATTTTATGCTTCCTATCTTTTTTGTAAGTTTGGCCCATTTTAATTTTTATATTCAATTAAATCGAACTTTGACTAAAATTTTGTGCTAATTATTTCTATCAATTTCTAATTTTTTTTATTAATAATATTATTAATGATGAATCAATAACAATTTTTACAATTTCATAGGGATAACTAGATTTGTATAGGAAAAATTTCCCTAGAGCCCTCTGCCCATATTTTTTTTCCTTTAAAGAATTTTTTTTTGTAAATCTCAAATAAAAAGTTATCCACATATTCAAATTTTTCGTACTCCCCTAGGCTCCCCCTCTCTCCTTACGTCATTTTATTCCTCTCTTTCTCCGTCTAAACACACACAGAGAGAGTAAATCTCCCTTCTTCTTCTTTTTTTTTTCTCTCTCTCTTTTTTTCCTTTAAAGAATTTTTTTTTGTAAATCACAAATAAACAGTTATCCCCAAATTCAAATTTTTCATACACCCCTAGGCTCCCCCTCTCCACTTACATCATTTTATTCCTTTCTCTTTCTCCGCCTAAACACACACATAGAGAGTAAATCTCCCTTCTTCTTCTTTTTTTTTTCTCTCTCTCTCTCTAAAACTTCTCCACCTCTCTCTGCATCATTCTTACTAAATTACGATATCAATTCGTTATTATTGAAAATTTTGATATTTTTTGGTTGAAAAATTATCTTATAAGTCAATTATAAGAGACAAATAAGTCTTATAAGTTACTTATAAGAGTTGCAATGTCTAAATTATGATACCAATTCGTTATTATTGAAATTTTGATTTTTTTTTGTTGAAAAAATTGTCTAATAACTGAATTATAAGAGATGAAATAGTTTTATAAGTCATTTATAAGACAATTATAAGAGACAAAGTAGTTATAAAAGGCAAATTGGTTTTATAATTTAGCTATAAGAGTTTTAATGTATAAATTATGAGATTAATTTGTTGTTATAATTGAAAATTTTGATTTTTTTTGTTGTAAAAATTGTGTTATAAGTCAGTTATAAAAGACAAATAAGTGTTATAAGTTACTTATAATATATGAAGTAGTCTTATAAGTCAGTTATAAAAGAGCGAGTTGTGTATATGAAATTTTAGATCCAGTATATGCATTGGTTTTGAATCTCTCAAAAAGGGACATTAGAGAAAGTGGGTCATTTTCATAAATTTGTAGTCAAAATTTTAATTCAAGTTAGACAAACTTTTTCGAGACGGAGGAGTATGTTTTGACAATAATTTGGTCAAATTGTATACTATATTTTTAGAATTGTGTAAAGATAACTAGATTTTCATAAATTTATAGTCAACTGACTTTCTGATTGTTATACAGTTTTGTATGTTTTTTTTTTTACGGTTCACACTTTAGCTTCAGTACTATTTTTAAGAAAATATTTATAATATCGATAATAGATTATGCGGCGTGAGTAAGAAAAATGTGGTAATCGTTGTTGTAAGTATAAAAAGTGGATTCTTAAATAAAAAAAATTACAGTATAAAATTTCCATTTCAAATTATCAACTTTCAAAATGGAAAGAACATAATAAAAAGGTGGGCCAAAAATACTACCGGGCCTCGGGTCCAACCTAAGTGAGTAGTCCAATATGGCATAAAGCCCAAAGTAGAGCCCATTTTGGTATTTTGGTTCAGAATTTGTTAGCTGAGTCACTTCTTAAAGAACCATTTCTACAAAACGTAATATGCCACAAACCATTTTAATGACAATTTATAAATACTCCCTCCGTCTCAAAATGTTTGTCTCATTTGACTTTTTTTGTTAAAATTTGATCAGAAATTTATGAAAGATTAATCATGTTCATGAAATTTTAAAAGTTGTTGTTGATAATATTATTAATGGTGAATCAATAGGAATTTTTAGAATTTTATGAACATAATTAAATTGTCATATATTTGTGATCAAAGTTCAACAAAAAAGTCAAATGGGACAACATTTTGGGACGGAGGAAGTAGTTGCTAGAAATCTCCACTTGGTATTGTGCTTGAAGTAGAATAATCAATTGATTCTTGAATACCAAATTAAGATATAACTGTTTCACTTTTATGTTAATCAAAAAATTGAATTTCTTTGGTTGGTTAACGGAAATTTTAAAAAGTGGTATAGCATCACTCTTACTCCCTAATGGTCGTACTGGTCATTCCAGGTTTGCAATTCCATTAACTTTGGATGAAGATTCAACATGTAATATTAAACAAGGTACTCCTCTTGGTGAGCTTATGATTAAAACTAAGCTTATAATTTGGGATGAAGCACCTATGATTCATAGATATTGTTTTGAAGCACTAGACAGAACGTTGAGGGACATAATGAGGTTCAAACACACAGATAGCTTGAATCAACCGTTTGGAGGCAAGACATTGGTTATGGGTGGAGACTTCCGTCAGATACTTCCAGTTATTCCAAAAGGTACCAGACAAGATGTTGTTATGGCCACGATCAATTCATCATATTTATGGTCTCATGTCAAAGTTTTGAGGCTTTCCAAGAATATGAGACTACAAGCTATGAAAAATGATGAAAGTGGACTAGAACTCAAGGCGTTCTCAGAGTGGATACTGAGTATTGGGGATGGGTCATATGGTAATGATAATGATGGTGAAGCCACAATAACGATTCCTGATGACTTGATTGTTAATGAGTCAGATGATTTCATCAAGTCTATTGCTGAAAGCACATATCTCAATTTCACTGATCATTTTAATGATCCTGATTATTTACAGGGAAGAGCCATTCTTGCTCCAACCCTGGATGTGGTTGAGAACATTAATGCCTATATGGTTTCGTAAAACCAATCTGAACAAAGGACTTATTTAAGTTTTGATTCTATTTGCAAATCTGAAGATAACTCCAGTTTCTTTGCTGATCTTCATTCGACCGAGTTTTTAAACAATATCAAGTGTTCTGGTCTACCTACTCATGAAATACATTTAAAGGTCGGTACGCACATGAGTCCATGTTCTTTGAGAAACATTGACCATTGTTCAGGGTTATGTAATGGAACGAGGTTAATTATTACAAGGCTCGGAAATCATGTTCTCGAAGGGAAAGTTCTAAACGGTAGTAATGTTGGTGATACTGTATTTATTTCGAGAATGACATTGACTCCAGCAGATATACGGTTGCCATTCAAATTACAGAGACGACAGTTTTCATTGGTTGTGTCATATGCAATGACAATCAATAAAAGTCACGGTCAATCTCTTTCAAATGTCGGAATTTTCTTGAAGAAGCCTGTTTTCAGTCATGGTCAGTTATACGTTGCATTGTCTAGGGTCACAAATCGCCATGGATTGAAGATATTAATGTGCGATGACGAAGGAAACCTCACCAATGAAACTACAAATGTTGTCTATAAGAAAATTTTCCAAAATTTGTAATACTCATAGATGTTTGTAATTTAAAAAAAGTATTTCTTTCTTTAAGTAAGATCATAAATACTGTATTTCACTTTCATGTCAATCAAAAATTAATTTTTTTTGTGGATGGCCTAGCTTTCTCGATAAGCTAAGCGGTTTCTTATTATGTCCGCTAATCTTCTTCTTCTTCTCTCTCTCTCATTACTCCCTTCCGTCATCAGCAATCAACAAATTAGACCAAAGCCCTTTCTTCCCCCAAAGAAACCTGCTACCTCAGGCTCACCTCTCCCCATTCATGGTCGTAGCCCCTCTTTCATTTCCGATCGTTTGTTAGACGCTTCAGTGTCTTCCTTTTTTTTCCCAACGTCCAGGTAAACGCAATTTCCTCTACTAATTTATTCTTATTTCCTTTGATTTTCTGTTTCATCTCTTTGATATGTTCTTATCTATTTGGAAAATAAAAATCCCTTTGGAGGTAGTATTACTGAACTGCGAATGGGGTGCTAAAAAATGCAATGCATATTTTGTATATTAAAATCAATAATTCAAACTCAATTTTATGTAAACCCTAACCATTAGTGTAACGACCCTAACCCTAGGCACTAATTTTAGCATCATAATATATGCTTTTAATATTATTGTTAACAGTATGTGTTCATTTTATATCATTAATTTCTTACATTAGGATGAGATAATTGGGAAATTAAATAAAGCATTTTGGAAGAAGTATAATAATGGAAATGGGTAAATAAATAAAATGTGAGTAGTTAGGTTTTATTATGTAAAAGAAGGAATAGAGGGTTTGAGTGTAGATTGGTGAAAGCCTCAATTTAATTGGGAATGGGGGGAGGGGGCCATACCCTTGAAACCCTCCCCATACTTCTTCAAACCCTCCCCATACTTCTTCATACCTTTTTCCCTCACCCCTCCTTCTTCCTAGTCAAAACCCTCCCTTACTTCCCCATCATTTTCTCTTCTCCATCATCCTCTCCATTCCAAAATATCCATGGAAACTTCCTTCCAATAAGGTAGTAAATCCAATTCTTCTCCATTTTAAGATTCGGGTGTACTTCCATGTTCGTAGAGGCAAGGGGAATACATCAAGCTAGACAAATCTTGGTTTCATCTCATATTACTAAGTAAGTTATTATGACTTCCTTCTAATAATTGTTCACTTTATGTGTTAATTAATCTCTTGTTGAAAGAAAATGATTTTTGGTAATTTGAATAATGATATTTGAGTTGGAATTGATCTTAAGTTGTAAAGTGGTGATCTAAGTTGAAAGAAGAATTGTATAGAGTGATTGGGGATATTAATGGTTAAGTGTAAGTATTGATTGTGGATTTGGCCAAATTACTAGAGTTAGGAAGTGAGTTATTATGACCCTCCCTTTCTTTAAATGTTCATGAATTAATAAATGTTGTTATTGTTGTTATAATGGTTATTTAATACTTTGGGGAAACCTTCTTGGATTAAGGAATTTGCTAGTGTTATAGAAAATGTTGGTGTTCATGAAAGTGGTAAAGAATAGAAGTAAATGGGTTGGGTTGGATTATAATGGAAATCTTGAGAAATGGTAGGAAATTGGGTGGAAAACCAAGTAGTAATGATCTATGTTTAGGACATGATACTTTGGAGTTAAATGAGTTAAAATGAATTTAACAAAGTTAGAAACTCCTTTTAGGTTCACAAATTAGAGGACACTTGGCTGGAAAAATGAATTTCTTGGAATTGTGTTGTTGTTGCTGCTGCTGTACCTGTTCTGGGCCGAGGCACGAGTCGTGCCCCTTGGCACGAGTCGTGCCCTTGGCCAAATCGTGACCACGAGTCGTACCTAGGAGGTCCAATCGTTCTGAGTGACTTAAGGGAATGAGCACGAGTCGTGCCTTGGAGCACGAGTCGTGCCCTGGCCTGATTATTGTGTACCAACTTTAGAGCTGTTCAACCTAATCAAACTAGAACCAAAATGAAATCTCTTTAACCTAGATTAAAGTAGAATACTTTGGCTACACCATGACGTCTTATTGGGTCAAAATGGATTTGGGGAAGTATTTTAAATATTGTCCGGAAAATGGTTGATAAGCTTGGTTAGTGACTCCACCAAAGTAGTTCAAACTTGGGAAGTAGAACTTGAACCTCTATTAAGGCTATTTGAGGTTGTGTAATGATTATGTAGGAATGGTTTATGTATCACATTGTGGCATTGCTATCCCAAGTGGGGATTATTTGATATTGTTATATTGCATCCCAAGTGTGGATTATTTGGTATATTGATATATTGTATCTCAATTGTGGATTATCTGGCATGTTGATTATATTGCATCCCGGTATGGATTATGTGGTTATATTGTTACCTTAATTGAATTTATATTCGTTAATGATATTATGCATAGTGTATTAAATGAGCTGTTGCACTATAGTATTGATTTCACATGAGTATACATTACCATGTTGTTATGTTCTTGTCCCCTTTATGGATTTATTTCAAGTATCTATCATGTGCTTGAACGAGTATATATGATTAGGGGGTATAATGGAATTCAATCAATTATTGATTTGTTCTATAAGTGATTGAAGGTTCATTATAGTGACTGCCCTACGGCCACGAGTGGGGGTGCTAGTTGTATTGACAGCGAAAGCCTTACGGCATGCAATTTGGTGTGCGCAGGTGGAATGCTCTGTATGAAGCCAAAAGCTTTACAAAGAGCGATGATATTATATGATACTCTGAATAAGGGTCATATAAGTATCTTATTTTCTTATATGGATCTCTGGGGTATGAGACCTATAAGTGGTGAAGGTGCATGGGGGCAATTCATCAAAGAGCGGAGTTTTACTCCCACGTTGTACGACTTATTGTTCAGACGAAAAAGGTAAAACGAGGTAATGTAAGGTGTTTACCGCTTTCATAATGTGTTATGTGCTACCATGCTATGTGTTGCATCTTGTTTGGCATCTTCCTGCATTCATAATAGCTTATTGAGATTTATTCTCACCCCTTCCTTTTTACTGCTTTAGATTGTCTTTGAGGCAGGTGACACGATCCGGTGAGAGCCTAGGGAAAGAGTTTGGATTCTTGCTTTTGGGACTTATCAGGATAGGTATATGAGTGGGTTGTCGGGAGTCATATTTAAGTATTACCCTTTTATAAGTTGTAAGGAAAACTCTTTTGTCAAACAATGTTAATTAGGATTTTCAATGTAATTAATCAAGTATGGTTATTAAAGTATTTGTTTAAATTCCTCCAAGTGGAGATATTATTATTTGATTTTGTTTATGGAAAATTTAGAATTGGTTTTCTTTTAAAGGCAAATAAAAGTTTTAAAAATATCAGATGGGTTTTCTTAGTTTGAGCTTCTCAAGCTCGGGACACGCGTTAGGTCCCGGGTTGGGGTGCTCACAATTAGCCTGTGATTTGCATATCCAATTGAATCACCCTTTCCTCTATTTCAATCCTCCGCATTGAAACTTTGTGATATTTTTATTTGTTAATCCCGTTTTGTCATTACATTTGTTCAGTTGGGAGCTATAGGATACTTTAAAAGCTGCTTCTATAGGTTTGTTATTCTAAGTTGTGGTTTTCAAATGAATATCAGAGTTGTTGTTTGTTATTCCTATCCATATGCATATCCTTTTCTTAGATACTAGAAGCTGCTTTCAATCCATGAAGATGGTTGTTTTTTAGAGTTTTCTTCTCATGAATTGCTTTAATTTTACTTCAAATTGCTTGGTTTTGTATGTTATATAATACATGTCATTATGTCCCTTTTGAAATGATACTTAGACTTAAATATGATGTCAATGATCCTTCTTGATTTTGAAGTTTGGGTAAATTTACTTGATTTACTTATTTATTTTATTTTTGATTTTGTTCCACAAATCTTTGATACCACAAGCTTAAAAATCTCTTTACGGAAATATTGATTCTTAAGAGATGTTTATCAGTTTTTTTTTTTAATGATAGACAATTTCTTAGTCAGTTAGCTGCATATGAAATACTCCTCTACCAATAGCTCATATAATAGTGTCAATTGATTCTTTCTTTGTTAGGAATCATTAATGTTTTTTTTTTTGCAGATCTTAGGTCTCGCTGTTTAAATGAAGTATTGATTAACTAAAGTCCAGTTCAATTACTGATGGAATTACACCTTCAGGTTTGCAACATCACTAAAGACTGAATCTTCAATATTAAATTTTGTATGTATTGTTACCTGTTGTAATCATTTGTTTCAATTCCAATTGAAAAGGAATGCTACCGAGAAGATTTCATGTAGTTGTGATAGATTCTTACTTCTAATAGCTTTGATATTTGTCATGATTCACAAGTGTTTAACCAACTTTCGTTTATAAAAATGTTTGGTGGTAATTGTTGGCTGACCTGTATTTATTTTTAACTTTGCTTACTGCTCATGTATTCATTAGTTAGTTCCGTACAAAAAGTTCAATCTCCCAATCAAGGAGTTCCCATTTTAGTAAGCCATAGGACTGGAAACACTCAGTCTCCTTTACACTATCATTAGTATGGAAGAAGCAGGTGTTGATGGTGCAATATTTGTGCAGCCCATCAATAACCATTTCAATTATTCCTTGATGCCAGACGTCATTAGCACTTTATACTTATATATATTTTTTTTGTTAAAGGTTCAAGGGGAAGCCTCACATGACACAAGGTCATATATATGTAGTTTGTGCAAGAAAAGTGGACATAACAAAAGGGGATGTCCATTGCGTAAAGAACAAGATGTTATTGAGGTAAACAATTTTAATTTATGTTATAATCTTATAATTTGTTGGTATGTTAACTGTGTTCTTATTTAGAATTTTTTTTTATTTTTTGTTGCAGGTTGAAGTGGAAGGATCACATCGGAGAAGAACAAAAAAATGTAGTTTGTGCAACAAAAGTGGACATAACAAAAGGGGATGTCCATAGAGTAAAGAACAAGATGGTACTGAGGTAAACAATTTTAATTTATCTTATAATGTTATAATGTATTGGTATTTTAACTGTGTTGTTATTTATAAAAATTTTTTATTTTTTGTTGCAGGTTGAAGTGGAAGGATCACATGGGACAAGAACCAAAAAATGTAGTTTGTGCAAGAAAAGTGGTCATAACAAGCGAGGATGTCATTTGGTTAAACAAATTGTTTCAGTAATTCCTGAATGTGATTTTTTTATTAATGATTGTGATATGTTATTGAAGGATTTGTCTCATGCTTTAAATGAGGCAGAGGCAAATACACTTTTGGCTGCAAATGAGGTTATAAAGAGACTTAGGTTGCACTATATTTTATTTTTAGTACTTTTAATATTTATGCACTAATGTTGTGTCTTTATTAGGTACTGAATGAAAATGTTGTTGAAGGTGAAGCACAAGGCAGTCCACTTCAACGTCCAAGAGTTAGAAGGTCTGCAAGGCTCAAATGGAATCAATGGATACAATCTAAGAAGATTGACACAAGTGTCATAGATTTGACAAAAGAGTAATTTCAACAACTTTTTCATTTTGGTTGTAAAAAACTTTTATTTGGGCATTTTGACTGAAAATAATTTAACTTTTGCCTTTTTTTTGTTCTTCATTCCATATTATGACAACTTAATTGTCATATTTTGTATGGGGTTAGCACTTTTCATAACATTCGGTTTTTGATTGCAAGATTTATTCAGTTTTTGAGTTTCCTGCAGTGTGAGTCATTGTTTTTTACAGTGATTAACACAATTTTTTCCTAAGGTTATATCTCATTAGGAGTGCTCTGTTTTGCTATTGATTGGAGTATTTGATTTAGTTCACTTAATGCAGGTCTCACAATTTTTTATAACTTTTATGGGTTGACGGCTATACAAAGAATCCACAATCCTAGAAAAACCATATTTAGTTAGGTTTAAGATTGTACAAGTACCAAATTAATATTTAGCGCTATTTCAAGTTTCAAAATTGTACAAGTAAAGTATCATCTTTAATTAATATCATAACTGTTTCACTTTTATGTTAATAAAAAAATTGAATTTTTTAGGTTGTTTAACGTAAATTTTAAAAAGTGTTCTTTCCGTGTGTTTAACACACGGGTGATGTACTAGTTCTAGTAAAATGAGACTAAGGTTGTTCAGAGCATCTTTATCGATACCACTTCAAAACCACCGTTCTCTCCTCTACCTCAGTTCTACGTCATTAGTCATCAATAACACAACTCCAAACAATTTTATCTCCATTCATGACAAAAGTCATCAGTTTCTCTCTCCTACTTTTTATTATACCCCACCATATTTTCTATTTCCTACTCATTTATATTACATTTATTACTACTGTATATAATTATTAATTATTGTACTATATAAATGATTAATTATAAATTTCATTATAATTAATTATTTTATTAATATATTTTATTTTTTAATTATAGAGAGTGATAAAATATTAATAATGGTAGTTTTTTCAATATTTTTGTATTTTTATTATTTTTTTAGATGTTCATTGCAATTTTTGTTGAAAAAAATAATTTTAAAAATCTGATACGTGTCACCCTCTAATTGGTCAAAGCCTTGATTTTTTTTTCTCTCATGCCGTGACACATGGCTTCTGGCAAAAGAAAAAAAATGAAAAGTCATTCCATGACTTTGTAAAAGTCATGGTTGAGGAGTTTTCCTCCTCCACCTAAGCTCATGCCATGACTTAAAGTCATGGCTGCAAGTGCTCTCATAGTAGTGTACAATGTCAAAAGGCTCTAGCTCAATTATTATGTACTCTCTCCGTTTCGCTACAACCTGTACACTTTCTTCATTGGGCGTCCCATTACAAACTTCACACTTTCTAAAATGACAAAGAATCTTTACTATTCCACACACTAATTCTCTCTCCTACTTTACTTTTATACTCACAGCACCAATCAAATGACTATTTCCTACCCCACTTTCTTTCTCCAACCTCACTTTTCATACTCACAACATTTTCTCCACTAACTTTTACCTTAATTTACGCGTAAACAGTAAGTGTGAAGTTACTACCGGGACGGAGGGAGTATCTTTTTAGGGCAAATTGCAATTTAGGGCCCGAAGTCGAGGGAGTGTTCTCGAAACGGGGCCCCATATGTTTTTTTTTTGTCAAATCAGGGCTCAATATCTATTTTTTTCGTCAATTAAGAACTTTTTGACGAATTTTGTTAGAAAACTCAGTTAAGTAACATGAGCCACCATGTGCTGGACAAGTTGGACTAAATTGAAATGCAAATTAGTTATTAAGGAGTGAAATGTGAATTTTTAAAAATTAATGACCGTTACAAAATATTTTTTTGAAAATATAATATATTGTGAAATTTTGTATTTTTTTATAATTTTTAAAATATGTTAAAATAAATGTTATAAATATAAAAAAAATTATTTTTAAATAAAATAGTATTTTCACAAAAAAACTAATTAATTTTCAACGTAAATCTTGTAAAATAAATGTTATAAATATAAAAAAATTGAATTTTTAAAGAAATAGTATTTTTTAAAACAAAATTAATTAATTTTTAACGTAAATCTTGTAATATTTTTTTAAAAAAAAAAATTAAAAATTGTATTTTTTTTAAAAAATACAAATTTTGATATATAATGTATTTTATTTTTTATTATATTTAAATAAATAAATATTTTTCTTTAAGTATTAATTATTTACAATTTTTTTATACTCCCTCCGTCCCAGCCCAAGTGTCACTTTTTACCCAAAATGGCGTCCCGTTTGAAGCGTCACCTTTCCTAAAAAGGAAATATTTTATTAATATTCTATTATCCCATCCACTATTCCCTCCACTAATTCTCTCTCCTCTACACTCACAACACTTTTTAAATTCACTATTTTCTCCACTAATTCTCTCTCCTATTTTCAAATTACAATCACAACATTTTTTCTTCCCACTTTTTTTCTTAATTTGCATGCCACCCCTAAAAGGGTGACTCTCTTGCTGGGACGGAGGGAGTATTTAAAATAAAAAATAAAATAAAAACAAAGTTGTAATTTAGGGCCTGAAGTCGAGGGAGTGTTCTCGAAACGGGGCCCATATGTTTTTTTTTGTCAAATCAGAGCTCAATATCTAAAATTTTCGTCAATGAAGGGATTTTTGACGAATTTTGTTAGAAAACTCAGTTAAGAGACATGTGACACGCATGTGTTGGACAAGTTTGACTAAATTGAAATGCAAATTAATTATTAAGGAGTGAAATGTAAATTTTTAAAAATTGATAACCGTTACAAAATATTCTTTTTTTAAATAATATTTTTGAAAATATAATATATTGTGAAAAGCTGTATTTTTTTATAATTTTTAAAATATGTTAAAATAAATGTTATAAATATAAAAAAATTGTATCTTTAAAGAAAATAGTATTTAAAAAAAAATTAATTTTCAACGTAAATCTTGTAAAATAAATGTTATAAATATAAAAAAATTAATGTATTTTATTTTTTATTATATTTAAATAAATAAATATTTTTCTATAAATAATAATTATTTACATTTTTTTTATATTTAACATAAAAAAATAAGAACAAAGTTGTATTTTTTTTAAAAAATACTAAAATTTATGTGAAAATTTTATATTTTAGAAAAAATACATAAATCATAAACAATTTATTTTAAAAAATTAGTAAAAAAAAATGGTATTTTACAAGAATTTTTTAATTTGAAAAATATTAAAAAAATAATTAAAAATAAAAAATGTTTACGATTCATATGTTTTTTTTTCATTTCTAAAAATTGCAATAAAAATTTATTTTATTTTTTAAAATAAAATTATCTTTATTAAATAAAAATTGGCAATTTTTTAAATAAAATTTTCTAAATCAAAAAGATTTAAGAGACATGTCACTTAATTTTATTTTTTTTTAAAAAAATAGCAAGATTTACGTTAAAAATTAATTAATTTTTTTTTAAAAAATACATTTTTGCTTTAAAATACAATTTTTTTTATATTTATAACATTTATTTTACAAGATTTACGTTAAAAATTAATTATTTTTTTTTAAAAATACTATTTTCTTTAAAAATACATTTTTTTTATATTTATAACATTTTTTTAACATATTTAAAAAAATTATAAAAAAAATTACATCTTTTTCACAATATATTATATTTTCAAAAAATATTATTTTTTAAAAAATATTTTGTAACGGTCATCAATTTTTTAAAATTTACAATTCTCTCCTTAATAACTAATTTGCATTTTAATTTAGTCAAACTTGTCCAGCACATGCGTGTCACATGTCACTTAACTGAGTTTTCTAACAAAATTCGTCAAAAAACCCTTAATTGACGAAAATTTTAGATATTGAGCCCTGATTTGACCAAAAAAAAACATATGGGGCCCCGTTTTAAGAACACCCTCTCGACTTCAGACCCTAAATTGCAATTTGCCCTACTTTTTATGATGACGAAGTCATGCAAAAGCCAAAATGGTCCAAAACCCTACTTTTGAACAATGTCATTTTACAACCTTTTTAATTTTTGAAAAAATTAAATGAAAATTATTTTATTTTTTCGACTTTCTTCATCTTTGATGAAATTTGTATTATTAAATCATTTAAGAGATTAAAAAATTAAGATTGTTTGATAAGAGCCAAAATCTTGTAAAAAACTAATTTTTTTGTAACATAAGAAAAAAACTAGTTTTAAAGCACATAGTCTAACTAATAAGAGTGATGAACAATTCTGAAAACTAGTTTTTTTATAACATTTTGAAAAAAAAAACTAGTTTTTCACAAGAGTTACTCTTAATAAGATAAATTTAAATAAATTAAGTAATTAAGATTGTTTTAAAAAAGACTATTACTTTTAAATTGAAAAGGGGAGTCTTAAGAAAGTAAGAGAAATAAATAAAGAGAAAAAAATTAATAAATGAGTTCAAATTCATCTATCAAAATTTATTTAATGTTATTTTCTTTTGTTGAAATATTTTAGCTTCTCATATAACTTATAATTGACTAAGTATTAAATGTAACTTTCTTAATATCAAACTATTTATAATATTTCTAATTGAGTATCATAATTAAATTTTCTACATTTTTATTAAATTTTAGTGTTAATCAAAAGATTCAAGATAAAATTAATAATGGGACAAAGGAAATATCAATAAAAAAAGTAAAATCTAATTATGTTTTTGATGACTTTGTTTTTATTATATAATCATTAAAATTATTCAAATAATTTTTGAGTATTGAGTTGATTTTTTTAATAAATTCAGATGTGAGCGATTTGTCATTATAAAACAAACTCAAGTATTAAAATTTAGCAACTTAATAATTCCAGCTCTACATTTTCAAAGGTTAAGTTTCAGTTTTACCAAACAGGCCGAAGTATTTCACTTAAAGTATCACTATTGAACTTCCTCTCATCCAAAATTGAATGTCTAAAAATGATTTCAAATGCAAGTTTCAAATTTGCTTTTAATAAAAAACAAACACTCTATTCGTTTCATTTGAAATTGTAAAAATTGTCATTTTGAGTATCCCATTTAAAATTGCAAAATTCAAAAATAAAAAAGTTTTAATACTCCTTCCTAAATTGCATATATAACAATTTTTTTAGTATTTTTAATGAGACGAAAAAAATATAATTGATGTGATTATGAAAAATGGATTTGGGCCTGAACAGTAAATTATGCCCAACATGGTGAAATGGGCCAAATATGTTTAGTACGTGTATTAAAATAGACCCAGAATGATGAGGCCACATAGGTGATAAGGCGACATGCATTGACCGGCGTGCGAGAGTGAGGCCAAGTGAGAAATATACCTTGGTTATTAATAGCTTACGATGATTGAGGCAAAAAGTAAGAGCCTCGTTTGCGAGAATGATAGGGTTGACGACAATATGAGGATTGCCACCTTTCCTTCGATTGTCGCATAAGCGACTTACATAACTATTGACTTCGAATGATGATTAGACTGTTACATATGAATCCCACCATAACCGTCAATATGGAGTGATTTGACAGGATAAACAGTGGCATCTCCACTAACTTTGGGGGTGGTTGACACCCCTTGTTGATGATTGACAATTGTTCCAACATGTGCAAGGTACATGTTGCATGGGAATATAAAAGAAACATGAAAAATATAACTATGTAAGTTCTTCTCATATTCTCTAAGCGCGCTCTCTCTCTCTCTAAAAACTCCATAGTTTCCTTTGCTTTGTGACCATCAGTTAACTTACTCTCAGGCCAGAGGGGTAACGCCGGAGACGCTCCGGCCTAGTTGACGTTTGTGCATGGTGTAGGTGACCGTTCGAAGAAGACAGTTGGAGTATCCATTTTTTCTGTTCAAATCTGTTCCAGTGCAATCATTTGACTTGATAACATCAATATTTTTTTTTGATATTTATTTTGAAATGAAAGATAAATTTTAAAAATAAACCATTTTATCTTCTCAAAACATAGGTGCTCGATCAATAATAGCTGCCAGCACCAGATTGCAACTAGAATTTGGCATCTCCCCCGGAGACAAATTAGGCCGTTGTTGATATACCTGGCCCGGCCGTGACACCGATGTTCTGTACTTCCTCTCACGTTATTAATCCCCCTTCAATTATTGAGATAATTATACAGATTCTTCTACTTGCTAACGTGCGCCTTATGCCAATGTTAAGTACCTACCTCCCTCCCTTTGCAGAACGCACTCAAAACTTGTCTGCACACGTGGACCAGCCACCCAATCATGACCCATCATTTCCACTTCTTTTTGCAATGTCTACGATATCAAATATGATTGGCCACAGGGATGCTGATTAGAGTCACCAGGAAAACAAAAAAAAGTCCAAAATTCCTTAATATACTGATTTTTTTTTCTTCGAAATACTCCCTCCGTACCAATAGTAGCTTTCCATTTTATCATTATTTTGGGTGTCCCGTTAATAGCTTTCATTTTCCCTTTTTTACAAAGGATTTTTTACTATTCCCTCCACTCATTCTCTCTCCTACATTATTTTAATACTCACAATACTATTATAATTTACTATTCCCTCCACTCATTCTCTCTCCTATTTTCAAATTACACTCACAGCATTTTTTCTTCCCACCCATTTTATTAATTTGTGTGCAAGGCAAAAAACGGGCAGCATCTATTGGGACGGAGGGAGTATTATTTTAAAAAAATATATTTCAAAATAACAATTATTTCAAACTATTAATCAAGTGACTCATTTTTTGAAATTCGATATACGATATAGTGAATTAAAATTTGCTAAATTTTATTTTAATATTATATTAAAAAAAAACTAAAATTTGACCTCATTAATTGAAATAGCGAGTTCAATATTTACGATAGATATGTTCGTTTCAATTCCCCATGCACAACACCCCTTCACCCCATAGTACCACTTCCCCGTCTCACTTTAAATTGCAAAATAATAATATAAAAATTATGTCTTAATAAAGAAAACCAAAAGGGAATATTATTTTTTTCGTCTCAAATAAATAATTTAAAAAATGTATTTCTATAAAAAATATTTCCTTTATCTCAAAAATGAATATTACTTTCTACTCAAATGAATAACAAAAAAATAATACTACATTTTTGGTCCAAAAAAATGAACATTGCTTCCTTCATCCCAAAAAATAATTCTTTTTTAAAATGTTTATTGAGACAAATGAAGCAATGTTCATTTTTTTTGATATAGAAAGTAGTATTAATTTTGAGACGAAATTAGTATTCATTTTTGAAATGAAGGATTTTTTTTAAAGAAGTAGATTTTTTTCTATGTAAAAAAATGAACATTGCTTTCTTCGTCTCAATAAACATTTCAAAAAAGAATACTTATTCATTTAAAAAATTAATGTTCATTTTTTGAGACGAGGACACTAACATTATAAACATTAATTTTTAGAAAAGAATACTATTCGTTTTAAAAAAATATTACTTCATTCGTGCCAATGAATATTTTAGAAAATAATACTACTTCATTTGTCTCAAAAATTAATGTCATATTTTTATACGAAGACACTAAAACATTAATTTTAGAGACGAATGAATTAGTATTATTTTTCAAAATATTCATTGGGATGAATGAAGTAATGCTTATTTTTTTGGACAAAAAATGTATTATTATTTTTTGATTATTCATTTTGAGTCGAAAGTAATATTCATTTTTGAAATGAAGAAAATAATTATTTTTACATAATTACATTTTTAAAGTATTTATTTGAGATGAAAAAATAATATTTCCTTTTAATTTTTTTTTATTAAGACATAATTTTTATATATTTATTTTGTAATTTAAAGTGAGACGGGAAAAAGTATTATTGTGGTGGGGGTGTGTTTGTGTGTGGGTGTGTGTGGGGGGGGGGGTTGTGTTGTTTGGGGGTTTGTTTGTGGGGGGCTTGAAATGAAGTCAGAATTAGTAAGTTGAAATGGCTACTTCCAGTAAATTAAGTTGTGAGTTCAAATTTTAGTTTTTTTTAAAATCATAAATATTAAAATAAAATTGAGTAAATTTAAATTTCTTACATCGTGTAGCGAGTTTAAACGGACAAAATTATAAATTAGCTAAACTGTGTAGCGAGTTTTTAAAAATGGGTTACTTTGGTCAATAATTTGGAAGATTTGTTATTTTGAGATATATTTTTTTTAAAAAGAATATTTTGAGAAAAAAAATCCTTAATATTCTTTTGACCCGAATTAAGATTCTTATTTGACTCTATATGTATGTTAAAAAAAAATGTTATTAGTAGAAAAAGTAAAGTACGAGAGAAAAAGTGAGTAAAGAGTTTTTAATTTGAGAATAATAATTGAGTTTCATTATTCATTTTAAGTAATAATTAACTAATAATCTTACTTTTGACATAGAATAAAAATGAAAATAAGAACTTTACTCTTAAATATGGAGAAAGAATGAACTATTGAGATCTAAATAAATGGAGGCTAAAACCGAACCGAGAAAGTATGAACTATCCACAGCCCCGGATCCGGATCAGCATATTATAATAATCTGCAACGTGAATTGCCACCAACTTTTCCAGGTTGACCTTATCATGTACCCACAAGCACACGTTAGACTTACCCGCTCCAAGATCACCCACACTGAGCCTTAGAAATGAAAAGCTCATATAAATAACGATTTTAATTCCTCGATTTCGATAAACAACCGTACTAATTCGAGGAGACCCGTTAAAGATCTTTCTCCAGGTATGTACTCTGTCCGAAATTCAACTTCTTTCACTGGAATTTTTCTCGTTCCCTGCTCAATTATGCTGATTGTTTCTTATACAATTTGTAGGAACTTAATTTCTTGATTTTGATGAAATTAATGAATGGTGTGGTGTCCTGTGTTGATTTTTGATCATTTTAAGGTGAAGGGTCAGTTCTTTTCTTGTTTTGATGCTTGCCTGATGGTTTAGAATTAGGTGATTTCACTCCTAATACTTGTTATAGTATACTACCCCCCGCCCCAAAATGAATGTCCGAAAAAATTTCAAATTTGCTCTTTATTGATCAAGAGAATGGCAGATAGCTGATTGGGTTTGGTTATGAACTGATTTTCGCGTTTAGGAATCTGTGGTTTGTTACATTGGGGAAGGATATTTGGGAGAGGGGAAGGCTGTCAATTACTAGAGTTTCGAATTCCCTTGAATTCATGCTGAGCAAAAAATTAAATAAAAAATCCCGTGAATTCATGAAGTTGGGTATGCCGGTTGTAAGCTGTGACTTCTGAGAATTCTGCATTCTTTGATTGTTCATGACTCATGAGGGAATACCATCCAAGGATTTTTTTTTTTTTTTTTCAAAGTTTTAATTATTGCAGTGAGTCAAGGTCTCAAAATATCCATCTAAATGTCAATTACTAGAGAATGTTTTTTTTTTTTTTAATCTGATACAGAGTATTACCTTTTTCTTAATTCTCATTCGTTGTTTCTTGTATCTTCTAGAATCGGTTTTATAGTACGTTCCCTCTTCCGAGATCGCAGCAATCCAATATTTGTTCCTAGGCCCCGTCTGGTGCACAATTTTTAAAACGGAGCAGTTTTTAAAACGGAGCAGCTTTCTGTAAATGTGTTTGGTGCATTATTTTAAAACTCTAATTTAAAAATTTAATATTTGTTTGAAATGACATTTTTACCATTTTAGAAATAACATGATTTTATATTATAGTATACCTGTTTTGAACCATTAAAGTATTGTTCAACAAGTTCAATCATCGTATGCAATAAGCAAGTATTGCATTATTTTCAAAAATAAAAATATCAAATCATAATTAATTTTTGAAATTGGAAAAAAATGGCATGCATAGTGCTTCTTTTATCAATCACAAACACCAACAAAGAAAAAAAGCCTTAATCATTCAGTTTATGTCAATGCTTATATGAAAAGTAAGAAAAATACTTGAACTAGCCTTTTAATCAAGCCCAATGAGAACTAGCAGAAATAGATTGCAATAAGGATTGTCGAAATTTATCCATCATACGATTTTCTTCTCTACGATTAGTTGATTGGGGGACTTCATATCCTTCGTTTGAATTGTGATTACCATTTATCTCATCATCACTATCATCGATTGGACAATCAGCAGACTTTTCATAACTGAAAAACATATCATCATCAATGCGACCTTCACGAATAAAGTTATGTATTGCCATAGTTGCAACTACAATTTTCATACATGAAAATGGCAACCTTTTCCTTCGTTGTAGCATGATTAGTGGGTTTTAAGCCATATCTAGTTTCTAAAATAATGCATAGATTTTCAAAAACATGTGGCAACATCCGCAAATTTTCTTGACATACTCTAGGATTACCTTCAAGCTATTCGTTCACCCAATCCTGACCAGTTTTGGATGAAGTCCTAGCTGATTCTTTATGCACATGTTTGATATAGTAGTTTGGCTTCACAGTTCTCGCAGAGGCAGCGTGAAAAAGAGAAGAAGGTAGGGTTGGTTTTATCGTGGGTTTAGGGGTATTATAGAGAAAATTATTTTTATTTAGAGTTCTATTCTACGGTGTTCTCTTTTCCGCTCCCTTTTTTAGCGGCCAAAATGGCCCAAATTAATTAGAACGCAACTCCCAGTTGCTACGCTTAAAAAAAAAAAGCTGGATTTTTAAGTTTTTGGTCTGAAACGTGGTACCAGACAGGCCCCTAGTTCATGCTGATTCATTTAATTATGGTAATCTCGGCATGAGTTTAAATAGGCTGGCTGCTGTTAGATGAATTTGGGAATTACTATAATACACTGTGCAATAGATTTACTTTGACTTTGAACAATTGAGAGTTGATCCATTTTTTAAATATAGACAACTGAATGAATACTTGTTATCAAAAGGCAATATCAAAAAGAGCCAACATTATGAATACACAATTTTGCTCCTATATAAGAGTATTAGTTGGGATGAAAATTGTAAGGGGTATTGTTGTTGTTTTTTTCTCTTCATTATATACTCCCTCCGTCCCATTTATATTGGCAACCAGACATAATCTCTTTATTTGTGAAAACATAATGATTGTTTTGTTTAATTTTTTCATTTCCATTTATACACTTCTTTAAATTTGAGATTTACATCACCAACATCCAAAAAGAAACACCAAAGATCACTTCAAGTTGGGATATACTCCCTCTGTCCCGGAATAAATGTCACATTTGACTTGTCAACAATTTTAAGGAGTGTGCTTTACTAGTTTGTACAATTTCAAAAATGCTCCAAGTTTAATTCCTGTTTTAGAAACACGACATTTATTCCGTGACGAATCAAAAAGGAAAATACCACTATGGCAAGGACCAACGACTAGAAAAGCTACTGTTGATGCATTTTTCTGTTATTGATTCTTTTCTCTTGACTTCATGCACGTATATCAAGTTTCTGGAGCTGTTTTTATGTTAAGAGTTATGATAAGAAATATAAATGTCAAATTTTGTAAAATCTATTTTAATTTTATCATCCAGAACTAAAGGGGAAGACCAATGGAAGACTTTGTAATTGTTGATCCAGAGCTAGTTAGCCTTCGTGAAGGTTCTTCGTCTGATGCTAAAGGCATGGAAGAAATCGGAAGTTCCATGGAAGTTTTGACCAAAATAGACTTTGAGTTGGCATATTCTTTAGAGAAATTAGGAAACCTGGAAAATCTTTTAATGAACATATCATCATGGGAAAACGATTTTGAAGAAATGGCAGCCGAAACTACATCAGTGGAATGCATTGAGAAGGCTTTAACATTTGATCTCTTAACTGGTATTTTGGATTCCGAGGTAAGAGAACTGGACAGCTTTATGGCCTCTGTTCAAGTTGCCCTTGTTGATGCCCGTCATAAGATATCTTCGTGCAGACACCTTGGAGAATTGTTTGATGTTGTCGAAGCTAAATTGTATGATTCAGATGAATCTTTGAAGCAGTCACGTGAACATGTTTTGGAGATGAAGATGCAGTTGGCTAAGTTGCAGATGACATCGATAGCCTTCAACCGAAACGATTGTAAGCTATAAAATCCTATTGTTCTTCTTTTCCTGTTAAATTAAAATTTGGCCTGCATCCTTTCATTTCCTTTACTAACTACCCATGAGTATGGACAAATATCATGTTCCCCCGTGAGGTTTAGTTTCGTCTCATATCCCCCCCCCCCACCTTTTGTCAACTTTATTTAAACTAAATGACTAATTTGCCCCTAAATCTTCTCTATGCAAAGTCCAAATGCCAAATCATCCACTTTAAAGATTTAGGGGTAAAGTAGTCATTTCATTTAAATACATTTGACAAAAGGGGGACAATGAGACGAGACCAAACCTCAAGGGCCAGTGATACTTGTCCAAGCCTCATGGGGAGGCAGGGGAATTAGCCCTTTATTTTAGTGGAAAATAAACATAATTCCCTTGCTATATCTACCTTGTAGACCTATAGTATTGCAAGTACACATTGGATTATGATATTTGTTAAATGTGAATTTCATAATTTCTTTAGAAATGTTCACTCATTTAAAGGGATTTTTTTAAAGGGACGGAGTGAGTAATAGTTTTGGAAATTGTGAATGACATGGAAGTATGCAAGTCAAATAGGTTGGCATTCCTGAACCATGCAATGTTCTATGAACATGGACATGACCGAGAAGAGTTTGCTAGACCATTTGGATTATGAAAATGATCGTTTTTTTCCACCCATAATTCCTTGCAGGGATACAAAACCATAATGAAGGTGATGATTTTCAAGTTTCAAGCAAAGACGCAAAGCCACAAGCACACACATTTGAAGTTAGACACGTCCTAAGAATGCTGGAAAAATCTATAGGAAGGGAGCTAGATCTCGAGAAGAAGCTAACGGAATCAAAACAAAACGAAGAAGATCTGAAACTGAAGATCCGTTTAACAGAACAAGTAGCTTTCTTCATGGACGAGGCAGCAGAAGCAGTGTGGGGTAGGTTTCTTGAGGCAGAAAATGCATCCGAGGTGTTAATGGGTATTTCAAAGGAAATGGTCGGTCAACAACAAGTTCTTCAATTCAGTCTAAATGGTTTCAGTCAACGAGAAGATGACCTGAAGTCAAAACTCAAAAACTGTGTTGACCAGTTGACCATCAAAGAAGCTTCTATTCAAAAGCTTAATGAAAAGATTGCAGACCTTATTACTGACAACTCTGACGTATCTGCATTAAGAGAAAAAGTCCACTCACTCGAAGAACAACTGAAAGAATCCGAGTCCGAACTGAAGAAGGCGAATGAATTGAATCAAGAAAGTCGAGACCAACTTCAAGAAATGGAAAGTATAATCGAGTCAATGAACGAAAACATATCCACGTCAGAAAATCGAGCGGAAGCTGCAGAAGAAAAGATTGCCCACTTAACTGACACAAACATGGAACTAACCGAAGAGGTTGGTTTCCTTAAAAACAGCAACGATAGTACCACAAATAAGGTTAGCATACTTGAGAAACAAATGAGAGATTTAGAACTTCAACTACAACAAGCGAGAGCTTCTTCTGAAGCAGGACAAGAACAGCAAAATATGTTGTATTCCGCTATATGGGATATGGAAACTTTAATTGATGAACTGAAGCAAAAGGTTTCGAAAGCTGAAGGTAAGACCGAGAATGCAGAGGAACAGTGTTTAATGTTGTCAGACACGAACTTGGAACTGACGAGAGAACTTAATTTTCTGAGGGCAAAAGTGGAATCTTTGGAGACATCTTTGAGTCAGGCTAATGTAGAAAAAATTGCGAGTGCAAAGGATATTAGTATTAAGACAAATATGATTATGGATATGGTCGTGGAATTAGCCACGGAAAGGGAGCGTATAAATAAGCAGGTATGTTAGTTTTCTCCTCCTTGTAGAATCCATTTTTTTTAAAATCTGATTTATTCACAATTGTATATGAAACTTAATGCAATTAACTCCTTTGCAGTTGTATTCTTTGATGGAGGACAAAAGAATTTTGATTCAGAAACTACGACAATTGAAGAATACGAGAGGAGGTGATCAAAATAGGAATGTGTTTTCAGGGCGTGATATAACTAATACTACAAGTGCAGAAGTGTTGACCGAAATATCATCGAAAAGTATACAGGCAGGTAAACCCGATGACTTGTATTCAGTAGTCAACTATGATTTAGGCCATGAGTGTTAGTAGCAGAATCAGTTTTAGTTTCTCTATTTGTATCATCAAGATCAGCTAAAATAACACTCCCTCCGTCCCCTGATAAGTGTGGCAGTTGACCTGTCAAACTTTTAAATTGCGTTTTACTTGTTTGTGCATTTCTTTTACACGGTAAACTGTACTAAAACTATTTTCTTACTCCCTCAATTCCAAAATGAATGTCCAATTTTTTTTTTTAAATTTGCTCATTCTTTTCTTCCTTTTTTTGTTGGTACAATTCAAATTTGCTCTTGATGAAGAGCAAATTTTGACAAAATTTGGAAATTCATTTTGGGATGGAGGGAGTATTTGGAAATGTGGCATATGAGATTGAGGGATTAATGGAAAGTTGAGTTATACTGAAATGGTAGAATTTTTTTTTATTCATCAACTTTATATTACTCTTTAAAATGTTTGTGAATTTTCTGAATCAGGTTGATGAAATATCAGAAGATGGACCGACGCATAGTAAGGAATCAGAACCTTCCATTTCCAAGATCATTAATCCAACCGTTAATCTGGAGAAAAATAAGGCGCGATCAAAACGAGCACTTATCCTTACATCAATCTTTGTTGTACTGCTGGCAGCATATCTGATTCGCACAAAACGAGCATATATTGACGCACTCATTTTGGAATATGCTGGCTAAGCAAGATACTATCCAGGTCAATGTACATACTGCAAGTTTGCACTTTAATATTTGTAAAATTTCTTCACTATCTTTGATTTGACTGACACATTTTTCTGACAAGAGGAACTGTGAATACTCTTCTCAATTCTTTCATGTAAATTATATTTGTGAAGAAACTATGATTGAATTTGTGGTTATGCTAATGAAAGTTTGTTTGTATGCTTTGGCTGAGAAATGAGATACAATCCAACTACAAGAATGTGTTCGGTTGAGATTTTTTTTTTTTAAATGGATTTTTTATTAATCAATGATTTAATCTGTTACACGAGTGCAGTTGAAAGTGTATTTGGTGGGGATTGTAACATGATTTTTCGTATGAAAAAACATATTGAATGTCGCTTGAGATATACTCCCTCCGTCCCAGCTCACTTGACACTTATTTTCATTTTGGGTCGTCCCAGCTCACTTGACACCTTCAAAAAATAGCCTACTTTTTATATTTTTATATTAGATGGACCCCACCACTCATTCTCTCTCTTCATTTTCCATCACTCAATTTATTCAACCAACACTACTATTTACCCCACTCATTCTCTCTCTTCATTTTCTACCGCACATTTTTTTTATTTTATTCTTTTTTCTTAGTTCTTGTGCCCACCTCTCTTGGGTGTCAAGTGAGGTGGGACGGAGGGAGTAGCTCTTAAACGCGTGAGAAATTAAAAAGCATCATGCTTGATAGAAATGAGTAATTTTCACTCAAAATTTGATCTCTTTCCGACTGGCTGAGATTTAAGTAGGTTAGAAATGAGTATTTTATTAAATTTAGGGAGGTGATTTTAGACTGTATCCAAGGCTCCGTTTGTTTGGGGGAAAATGTTTTCCGGAAAACATTTGTTTTTCGGAAAACATTTTCCCCATTTTTCGGTATTTGTTTCGCACCAGAAAATTGAGAAAATGTTTTACGCTAAACATGTTTATCTCATTTTCCGAAAAATATTTTCATATTTCAAAAAACATTTTGCAGAAAATCATTTTTCGAAAAATGTTTTACGCTAAACAAACGGAGCCCAAGTTTTGGGGTCAACAACATAAGTATGATATTTCTTTAACATGTTCAACGGCGACGTATTGTATTTCCATCGGCCAAAGCAAACCCTAATTCTTCTCTATATAACATCCTTACTTCCTCAGCTGATCTCTCTCTCTATTTCTCTATCTCTCTCTCTCCCCCCCTCTCTCACTCACTGTGTGCGAATTTATTTAGAGTATGCATAGAATTTGCACGAAATAGCCCCTTGCAACTTGAAGATTATAGCTGCAAGGAAAATTCGAGGTCTGGTATAATTTGTGCTATATTAAATCCTCTTTTTTTCTTTGCAAAACTTCTCGATTGAATTAACGTTCGTTTTGTTGTTCAATCTTTTGCCAGAAGTACATTTATTTCTTGCTTTCGTTTTTCGGATTTTGTCAAAATTAGGTCTAATTAAACATCGTGAAAAAGCAAAATGATGAGATTATTTAATCTGAATATACATGTTGTATCACTTCATTATACCTTCAAAGTTCTCTGATTGCTTCCCCTTTTCAAAAAGTTAGTCTCATTTCCAAAATTAAAGCTTCAAAATCACTAAATTTTCAAAACTTGTAACATTTAGGGACGGATTTTTACATAACGGCGGTGTATATTATAAATAATTTTCAAAGCCTTCGTAAAAATAACCAAAATTAAAGCTTCAAAATAACTAAATTAAAATGTTTGAAAAGTCAAATGAGACAAACATTTAGGGACGGAGGTAGTATTCAATTTGATTGTTGCCTACTTATAGAGGGCTTAACTTCTTGAAATTTGAAAGGGGGGGGGGGATTTTGGATTAATTTTTTAGCTAAAATCCACATGAAACAAAGATGCAAAACTTCCCCTGATTCAGTCTTTTTGTAAAACAATTTCCTAATTTCTGATTTGATTTGATGCATAAAATTGGTTGGTTATGTTTTCAATACGAATTTCCATTTTAATTTGTTAATTTAGCTTCCGCTGCCTTGAATGTACTTGATTTTCGTTGATGTTTACGGGTATGAGAATTAGCTGCTATTTCATTGTTGCACCAAAATTCATAGTCGTTGGAATCTTGCCTTCAGACTTCACGAGCATGGTGCCATAGAAATATTTTCTTGTTTTTCCATTGTCATTTGACTTTTCCATGTCAAATGACGAGGAAATTGAGCAGCAAGAAAGACATTAAGCTAGTTTTAATTAGCTAGGGACCTATATGAGCTTTCATTAGATGATAATGTGATCTTGACTGGTCAGCTGTTTGTTTTCCGGTGAATTCACAGCAAGTCTAGTTCCTCTTGTACTGGTGCAGCATGTCTTTATAAGCTTATGGTTAACAGTTGAGCTTAAGCTATAATCTGTCTCCCGGTGAGTCTTGTACTTCTATGTTTTGTAGATGATGTTTATTAATTATACTTATAATTAATTAAGGTCATTGATCAAGCCTCTTGTTTTCGTTGTACTGGAGTATTTTACTTACTACTACCACCGTCTCACAAGAAGTTTTACTTTATGATAAAAAATAAAGTAAATGTTGAGAGTGATATGGTGGGCAGATGATGAATAAATCAACTATTTGGGCTGATTAAACCGTGAAGCACCAAATTCGAGCTTTTTAAAACTGATGCCTTCTGTTTACCCTTTCTATTGGTTTTCTTTTCTACTTCCGAGAAGTGTTTATTTTCTTCTAAAAATTACTTTTTATATTATTGAAAGACAGATTCTGTGGTCAATTATATTAAAAAACATTAGTTCGAATGCAGCTTTAATTTTGGTCCAAGCTTGTTATGTTGATCCTTCTTTGTTTTTGTTGAAATATTGCTAGCAAGATCATAACTTCTATGCAAATCTTCCTGAATTAATTGTTAAATTGCCTACTTTTAATCTCGAAGTGTTTATGACCAAATGCGACATAGTTGGTTCCTTTATCAGTCCATATTTTGCCAAAACAAACTTAGAGTTCAGACTTTATGTTAAAGAGGGACTTGCTTTTGTTTGACAAAATGATGAGCTCATTTGATCGGAATACACATGTTGTATAACATCATATCCTTCAAAGTTCTCTATTGTTTTGCTATCAGTCTCTACCCCTTTATTATTATTATATTGGTTATGCCTCTATTCGATTGACACCCTGGTGTAGGATATCAGTTTTCTTTTGTCACACTTATTTTGGTAACATGACAAAAGCTTATTTTAGAAAAACATTATTTTTTTGTTCTAATTTTTTGTTGTTTATATTTATATTTATATTTATTCTTATTTTAATTATCTTTATTCAATGTAAAAGTTGTAAATTCCTTAATATAGGTAGGGATTTAATGGGAAATTGAAACAATGTCAATTGGTTCATAAATGACCAAAAAATGAGACGAATAAAAAGGAAATGTGGCCAAAATAAATGAGACGGAGAAAGCGTCTAGTACCCTCTCCGTCTCATTCATATTGGTCATATTTATTTTTCTTATCGTCTCAATTATTTTGGCTATTTAGACCATGTGCAATGGTGAGCGAATTTTCTCTCACCGAGTGAAAATTGGTGAGCGAAAATTCAACTGTTGAAATGGTGAGCGAATTTTTGCTCATACCCCTTAGCGAAACTGTTTTGCTCAAAGTTTGAGCGAAACCGTGAGCGAAAATATGTGTGAACCCAAAATGGATTAAAAGTTTATTTTTTAATTTTGATTTACCCCAAACGACGTCGTTTATGCAATATATCAAAAAAGTTCATAATTTTTTTTTCCTACAAATAGAGCCTAATATTGTATAGGTTATTCATTGTTCTTCCCTTCTTTCTCTCTTTAAGCTTAAGTTAAAAAAAACTTTTGAGTTTTTGATTATTGATAATTACGGAAACAATTTTGAATATGATTCTAATCAAGATTGGCTCTCGAAGAAATGTTGGTTACTGATCCGAATTTCACAAGCAATTGTCGTCAAAACTACTATCAAAGCTCAAATCCTATCGACTTCTTCCAAAACTTACCTTGTGATTTTAAAATAAATTTTGTTTTTTATTAGTTATAAAAATGTTTTGAGCGAAAATTTCGCTCACCACTGTATGATATCAGTTTCTGTGAGCGAAAATTTGCTCAAACACCAGTTTCGCTCATCTGGCGATCGAAAATTTCGCTCACCATTGTGCATGCTCTTAGAAACCCAAAACAAGTAAATAATTCACTTTCTCATTACACCCAATCTAAATTAAAAAACTTAAATTTTTTACTTTCTTTTTTAAAAGAGATAATTAAAGGTAAGTATGGAGAAAAATAAATTGGTCAAAGGGCCCTTACCAAAAAAAATAGTGGGATTGAGTGAGCAATATAATTGCCCATAGTGTCCTGTATATAACGAAATATATGGTTAAAGAACTGATGGAATCTCATGGAACTTATCTAGTGAGACTAATGGATTTAATGGTCTATTAAGTACCTTTATTATATGCTAATTAATCTTAACGATTTCGAGCTTTCTGCAGCAATGCATGATTGCATTTCTTTTAGCAGTTAGCACCAAGTATGGGTTATACAGGAATTCTGACTTAATAGGTTAGTAATTGCATTTCTTTTATGTTCTATTAAAGAGCAGATAGTCTATATTATTATGGAATAGAGTGCCACAATTACTTGTCACAAAGTTTTAGGCATAAAAACAGTTGACAATTGTTGATCGGTTATAAATTGTTGGGTCCATCGACCTGCAAATTTTATGGCCAGTTAAAAGTTGTTAATTGATTTTTTGTCCATTATTTATGGTCATTCTTTAGATGGTCTCTTTCTAATCTTGTAGGTGGTCCTTGGCGAGGGATTTAGGGCCCATGCAATCTAATGGTATAAAAGTTCAAAATTCGACAATTCATTTCCCATCACCATCAAATGGGAGGATATGGAGGATTGTCTGGGTGCTGTCTTTTATGCCATTCGATAGCACCGGCCCCAGGTCCTCTTGGTGAGTAAATTGACAAATTCCTCACGTTTGCTTGTGAGGTTATGCTTCATTTAGCTTCTTATATAGTTGAAATCCGTAGGTATGCCAAATGGAAGTATACGCGTTAGGAAATCCAATGGGAGTAAAATGTTGGATCTCTTGCATTAGTCAATGATGTGGTAAAAGTTTTAGTAGTTACTAACCTGGGGTTGCTTGTTAACGTGATCATGTACACAAACTGTTAGGTACATTAAGAAGACAAGAAATGTGTGAAAGAAATTGTGGTTTGCTTGCAGAAAATCTGAAGTTCAAAATTGTTCATGTTGTCTATCAATCTAGGGAGAGTGATCGGGAAGTTCTAAAAAAGTATCATAATGCTCGAGAAGTTCCTTCACTGTGTTGTATTATGGATGCAGTATTATATTCACATATGAGTGAATATAATAATATTGCATGCAATATTATATATTATCGCATAAGAACTTTCCGGTCATTTTGATTTAATGAGGAACTTGAGGGGAAGTGATTTGTTCCAAAAGGAACTTCCGGGTCAAATTCCCATCAATAATCTAAACGGAGGAGCTCGCGTATCCCTGAAGGAGTAAAATTGTTCTTTGTTGAGTAAAGTTGGATCATATTGATCAATGATGTGTTCAAAGGTTTAACAATTACTACCTCTTTCCCGAAATGAATGTCAAATTTTTTTTGAATTTGCTATTGATCTAAAGCAAATTTGAAATTTTGTTGAATATTCATTTTGGGGCGGATGGATTAACTTTATAAAAAAGCTTGGTTCAGGAAAAGCTTGCGGAGGATGGGTTCAGATTGTGCTAGGAAATTTGGTGCAGATGCTAGTAAGTGCATCCAAACTCTTCTAGGAGACATGTTGCAAATTTACTTGTATTTTCGGAATTACATCCTCAAATGCTGTATTTCACACGCTATATTTCGAGCAAGTTAGTTGCATACCATCTTGAACCCCCTACACCCTGCTGCTAAGCGTATTTATTTTTAATATGTTGTGACGTATGGTGAAATCTCAGTAGAGTATGCCAACCATTACACGAGAGTATTATAAATGGTTGGCATATGATGAATGTCATTAGAATTAAATGGGAGGGAAAGTGTGACTTTATGAGCCCGGACCCTAAATACCGGGCCCTAGGTCGCTTTGGTTAAGATTGAACTGAATGACGTGACACTAATATAATGAGGCATCTCCAGTCCGCATTGACCGTGGTCTCGTACCAAACTCCTGGTTTCAATCAAGCTTGTAAGACAAAATTCCGTACGAGCTGACACCGGTTGGTAGAGCTAACCAAGCACGGACACGTGTCCTAGGTTAAGACAAATATCTCCAATGAGATCCCTCCACCTAATATCTCTCTCCACTATAAATACTCTCACTTGTCCTTTTGGGCAAGGTAAGACACATTTTATAAACCCTAGCACACTAATACATTTCAAGTCTTATTGTCAGTTATTATACCTCGGAGATCTTACTCTAACACGCGAGGGTCAGAGTCGGTATCAACCGCGGCTTGGTCTCGAACGGTGCTCTTTGTTTGTGATGTGATCTAGGTATCAAGTTCATACAGAGTCAGTTACTCCATCTTTAGTGAGACCCAAAGATACGTGGCGTCATCAGTAGTTCCATTGCCGGGAAACGCTTTTGTTTTCTCGTGTAATCTTGTGTCTTGTTAAAAACACTCTTTCTAAATACTCATCTACAAAACAAATTTTCAATTTTCTCACTTTCAAAATGACTGGAACACCTTTACAAAACGCTGGTTAACTTACACCACCTGGAAACAACCAGTCTTCTCTATTTAATGTTAATCATGTTATACCAAGCACCTCAGCCTTCAATAGGTTATGAGGCCGTACTAATAGTCAAGCTTCTCTTACTCCCTCTTAAAGAGACCTTACTATGGAGAAGCTAGAGGCTGCCCGAAATGAAAAAGCCCCCCAAATCGCCAGTCAAAATACCTTACCTTTCCTCTAACTCCTGAGTTGATACAAAAGAGGAACCAAACTCTTGCTGAGATGACTAGGCTTGTGGCTGATGCCCCGACCATAAATGATGCCCATCTCGAGTCGGTAGAGTTGGAGGCTAATGGCGGTCTCCCCATCCAAGAGGGTTCCTTAGGCTAGTTGGAGGAGTCCGGACTAAGTCTATGGCCAGTCAGGCTAGGGGAACCAACAGGCAGGAGGTGCCCATCGTTGAACTTGATTGCGATGAGGAAGAAGAGGAAGAAGAGCGTGAGGAGACTAGATCTACTCCTCTCCTTGAGAAATCCAAAGCAAAACCTACGACGAAAGCCAAGGAAAAGATCGTGATTTCTCCTTCCAAAAGAACCAAGACGAATGAGATGAATCCGGACTTCTTGAAGTTCATGTACCAAATGTGGGTTACCCACCAGCAGGCAGTACAAAATGCTCGCGCACCATGGATGCCTTAGCAGACGAGATCGCAAATGCCCCCATTCAGTGAGGAAACTCTCCCCCTAGATAGAACCTTATGATGGCTCCACAAACGCCAAATGTCGTGTATATGGAGGTTTGAAGAGCAGATAACCCTGTTTTCTAAGGATGAAGCTGTGATGTGAAAAGCTTTATCTGCCACATTCACTGGCAAGGCACTATCCTGGATGTTGGCCCACAAACCAAAGTCCATCCGTAGTTTTGACCAATTCTGGAATGCCTTCTTGAACTCTTTTGCTGGGGCTGGTGAGTTCGCGAGGCCAAGGACTGATCTGGTCAGAATAAAGCAGGGGCCTGGAGAAACCACCAAATCATACATCACTCTGTTCAGAAAGATGTCCGAGCAAATCGTGGACCTGTCCGAGAGTGATATCCAACTATGATTTAAGGGCGGTCTGACCTCAAGCTTCTTGAAAATGAACTTTGCCTCTGTTGGTCTCAAAGGTGGCAACAAGGGTGAAAATACAGCTAGAGGGGGGGGGGTGAATAGCTGTTTTAAAATTTTTCGCCCTCAATTTAAAACTAAACCTCTACGCTTACAAAACCTCTTGCAGTGTATAAGAAACTGCAAGTAGAGTTGTAAAATGCACAGCGGAATATACTTAGTAAAATGCGGTTTTGAGGAGGCGGTTTTGCAAGGCGGTTTTAGTGCAGTTTTCTGAGCAGTTGTAAAACATAAAATGTAGTTTGACAATGTTAACTCCAAACACAATTTCACAATAAAAGATAACTATATAAAGATCAAACAGAGAAAAGGAAGATAATCAGTAAGCACAAGAAATATAAATGCAGAAAGTAAGAACACAATATTTGGAGTGGTTCAATCGATAAACGATCTACGTCCACTACCAAGATGGTTAGTCTTGGATTTCTAAGAGAGATTTTATATTGAGTATTTGAGAGATTACAAAGTACAATAAAATCTTTTCTATGAAGAACAAATCCAAAACTATAACCAGTGTATCTCAAATGAATAAACTATGTGTTTAGACAAGAGAGGTGTGTGTGTGAGAAACAAGATCAAGGCTCTTTAAATCTGTGAGATGTAGAGCTCAATGATTCTTGAATGTGTTAAGGCTTGATTTACGATGGGGAATATTTCTTGAAGTATGAAGATGAAGATTCAAAAGACTAAGAATTTCTCCGGGCGAGCTTCAACTTCGATGATCACAAAGCAATTTCTCAATATTTTCAAGCAATCTTCAAATGGTGAAGATTGGGGGTATTTATACCCAAGCATCTCAAATATAGCCGTTGGACACAAATTGCTCAAGGACAAGCATTTGATGCTTTCCCATTGGTCCACCGATATCCACTTTTGTCCTTTAGAGCCTGTTGGTGCGAAAGCCGATCGACCTCGCCCGCAATCAAGGTGGTTAGGACATCTGTCACTTTTATGAGATCTTTGCAGATCCGCTTCCGACATCGGGTCACGTGACAAGATATGGTGGTTGACATTTAATATTGCCGACGTGGATTCCAAGGGATAAAAGGATCACTTCAAGAAGTCAATCATTGGGGCGGTCTGGGGCAAGCGGTTTGACAAAAGGCGGTTCCACCGTAAGAGTATTTCCAAAAGTGCGGTTTGCACTTGATTGATCAAGCGGTTTCGGATGAGAGGAATCTCAAGGCAAAAGGCGGTTACGCCAAGCGGTTACGAAAAGGCGGTTCAGAACCCTTGAAACCGCAATCCTAAAATCCAATGATTCTTGAGCCGCCTTCAAGCCTAAATTTAACCTATTCTATGAAATGGACTTAGTTAAAAAATTGAAGTCTAAGCTTCATTACATAGGGTCCTAAAGTCCTTAAAATAAATAGGAGGTTATGGTATCAATCAAATCTAATACAAAATAGGAGGGTTAAAACATGCATACCCAACAATCTCCCCTATTTGATTGATGCCATTACCTACTACAAAGAAAAAGCAAACATTGTACTTGGTGAAAACATGTCCATAGGAATTAACATGGTAAGTCATGTCCCAAGTCAATGCACACACTAGCTTAAGCTATAGATTTCTATACCTTCAAGGATTAAAAACTTACAATTTGAAAAGTATAGGAATGCATTCAAATGCACTTAAAAATATGATTTTAAGTTCAAAGTGCGCTTTAAATCGAATGTTTAAACATCAATTCAAAATAGTGATATTTAAGTTAAAATATTTGAATGAGGTTTAAGACCATAAGCGGTTTCATTGTTCTACAAACAAGCAGTTTGATATGAACAAAGTTTTGGAACCATGATGCAATTTTCATTAATTCCTAAGATGATTACAAGTACAGGAATGAAGGAAAATTACAAGGTTACAAAAAGCAAAAAAGAAGTAAGTTGGGCAAAAGGAAATACAATGAAATTGAGGTCTAAAACTTACCAAAAAGATTTACAAAAAAACAAGGAAAAGCGGTTTCTGCCGGGGCGGCTTGTTCACTTCATGCTCAGCTCCACTGGCCCAAACTGGATTGGTCAGTGCAAACGCTTTCCTTAATCTTCTAACTTCTTCTCGGTTACGGTGAGAGTAGCTTCAAGCTTCTTTAGGGCATTCACGTAATGAGCAGAGGTAGAATTTGTGGCACCAACCGCTTTGGTGTTTTCCACAAGGTTGTCTCTAATAGTATCCACCGCACGTGAAGGGATGAATAAAGGGAATTGAAAATGGTATGGATCTCCTCTGCACGCTAGCGGTTTGCTCTTGGATAGCTTCCTTCATTGGATCAAGATCAATGGTAACTCTCGAGAGAGGTTTTCAGTCATGAATTTCACTTCAATCTGCAATGAATCCGGCCTTCAGGTTGTCAGGCCGTTAAATTCATCCCGAATCTCATTCGGCTTTGCCATTGAGGCATCTCCAACACATTCCGTATTTACCTCGAGTCCACCTTGAATATATCAATTTGCTCTTAACATCTTCTCTAAGGGAATTCAAGGCGGTTTGGACAACTGTGCCATTTGCGGTCCTGGAGTTTAAGGTGGAAACAAGTTTTGAGGTCAGATCCCCAAGGTCTTTCTCAATGGAATTGCAGACCTTCTCTTGAATATCACTCAAGGCTTTGACCAATCCTTCTTCAACAACGGTTTTGATAAGAGACGCGGTTTGATCGTCGGAGCAATTGAGGAGGATGGAGGGAGCTGTCAGAGATCTCTCCCCTTAACGGCATCAAGCAATGTTGATTTAAGCGGTTGCCATCTCCAGGGATCGAGACTCTACCTTGGCATGAAGAACAAGGTTTGACTCGCAGAGATTTGAGAGAGAGGTTTGGAGGGAAGCATTGGAAGCGGTTAGGATGTCATTGGAAGCGGCCGCCTTAATGACATGACCTTGGTTTATTAGGAGTTGGCTTTGAATGAGGGAAAGTGGCTCAAGGATTTGGGGAATAGTCAAGGAGGTGCGGTTGAGGTTGAAGCGGTGGTGAATATGGGAGGCGGTTGGGTTGGAATGGTTTCAGGAGCGGTTTGGGTTTGGGGAGGTATAAATGGAGGAGGGGATATATGGCGGTTGGGTGAGTTTTGTGGAGTTGGGGATTTTGAAGGGGTATTTGATTTGGAGCGGTTTGGTGTAGGGGAATGGGAGCGGTTTTGAATTGGAGAATTTGTTGGGGTTGGATCTTCTCTGATGGATTTGGATTTTGCATGTCCAGCAGAGGGCATAGACTGCCTTTGTTGATAGGCTTGGGATCTGGTAGGAGTTGGGTTAGAGTGTTGGGAATTTATGGAATGGGAATGTTGGGGTGAGTTATATTGGGATTGAGAAGATAGGGGTGAGAGTGATTTTCTGGGGGAAGGAGAAGGGGAATTTTGAGGAGGTGATTGTGGAGGGGAATTTGAAGGAGTGGGAGAGGGTTGGACAGGCTTGGTTTTCTTGAAGGGTTTCTTCTTGGCAGCCATTTTCTTCCTCTTAGGTTTCTCCCCCTGAGATTGTGCGGTTTTGTTGGGGGAAGGGGTTATGGATTTGGCTTTGGATGGTGATTTGGATTGAGAGTTGGCAGGGGATTGGGCTGGGGATTGGTTTGGAGATTGGACAGGAGAGGTTTGAGGAGATGGAGGCGGTTGGGTTTCTGGAGGCGGTTCATGGGGTGAGGCGGTTCCAGCTTCAGAGGTTGATTTTTCCTTGGCCTGATACTTCTCAGCTTGCTCCTTGGCCAATCTAGCAATCCTATCTTGGAGAACCTTCATCTGTTCTTCCACAAATAATCCACCATCTCATCCCTAGCCCTTTCGGCTCTAGCCACCAAGTCGGGAATACTTGGGTCTTCCTCTTCTTCATCCTCTTCATCCACCAAGTTCATGGTTTCAGTCGTCTTTCCTTCTTCTTCCTTTTGCTAGTACCACTCCATCATCGTCAGTAGGCGGTTTGGAAGCCGGAGCGGTCTCGACCTTCTTCTACGAGGCGGTTCGGCTCTTGCTTGGGGCTTTACGGACCGCTTGGTAGTTTTAGTCCGAGGAGCGGTCCGAGGGGTCTCTCAACTCATAGGGTTCCTTCTGTAGGTAGGTATCCGCATCATACAAAGATTTGTATAATGCGTCTCCATTGACATATCTCGAAGGAGTGGCAAGCAAGTAGACCTAGGCAATCATCTCGAGCAGCCCACCATAAGGTCTCGGATTCTTGGTGACCATTTCATCCAAGTGCTCATAGTCCATCAATAGGGCGGTTAGGATCCCGCAGGTGGTCTCCACCTTCGATCTTCACCTTTGATCTTGACCGATAGGTCTCTATGCCGTCCTTAATCTCAAAAATAAAGAATTTTTGGCCGGTGAAGCTTTATTTCCATAAAGATTGCAAAGACCGTACATCCATTGTTGGGATGTGAAATTGTTGTGGTTTCCAGTCTTTCCAGAAATGGTTCTCCCCACTAGATGACCAATGAAGTTCATCAGCTCACCAAAGTTCTTTCTTGGAATCTTCTTGTACTTCTTGGATAGGTATCCACTTTGGCGGTTTGGAGAGCAAAGCAAAGATTCTTGGATAACTTGATCAATCTCTAAGGGGGCACCACCAACCGCAAATCAAAAGTCTTCTTATATCTATGTAGTCAACTGAGAGCTTCATCCCTTCAACTACACGGCCAGCAGAGACTCTTTGGCCTTGCTCAAGAACTCTGGAATCCTTCTTAGCGGTTGCAAAGAATTGATCCACAAAAGATGGCACAATGAAGTTCTGCTTCTTGGTGAACAGAGGTAAGATGCCTGAGACTCTGAGCTTCCTCAGCAACTCCCTTCCTAGAGCATCAGATTTGAGCTCTTCCTCATTTACTTCCCAACCTGGAAGGAAAGTAGTAGGATCCTACAAAGAAATTATCAAGTGTTAGATCCATTTTTGTATTCATAAGTTACAAGCGGTTTGGGCACCAGGCGGTTTAGCCTAGGTGCGGTTTTGAAAATGAAGATTTCAAACCACAAGGAATTTATGAATACTAAAGAAAATGAGGAGTTTTGAGAACAAGTATTACTTAAGTACGTGGCATTGTAATCCAATTTTATCCCACACTGCAAGCGGTGCTTAGAGAGGAATTTTATGGTGTCCAAATTTCTATATACTTTAGTAAATTCTCAAAAATAAGAAAAGAGATAAAACAGCATGCGGTTTCAAAGTAATTTGAAAAGTGCGGTTTTTAGAGCATGCGGTTCAATTAGAGGAGCGGTTTGAAATAGTGATACATAAGCGGTTGCATACAAGCGGTTTCAAACCAAAAGGAAATCCTAAAATCTGAAAAAGTTGAAATTTTTTCTAAGTGTTGAAAAACACTATGCAGATTGAAGGTATCCAAAATATGTGATTTTTCAAGAAAAATTCATGGGTTTCATGAAGAACACGAAGAACATTCATGAACACCAAGAACAGAGATTTTCAAAACTTAACCAAAATGAGCAAATAATATATCAAAATGATCACATTGGGAAGGGGATTAACAATATATCAATAAAATTTCAACCTTTACCCAGAATCATCCAAAAACACCAAGAACACAAAGTGGATTTACGAAGAACAGATTCTGAAAATCACCAAATTAGTGCTCATAACATGGATTGATCATAAAATAAACGACATATAAGAAATCCATGTATAAATCCGAGCAAAACCCAACAGATATCATCAAAAATGAGTAACAAATAAGATCAAAATCACCAAAAGTATGAATTGAAGAATATGAACAGTTTATGCGAGTTCATCCATGGCAGATTTTGAAGAAATCAAGAGTTAGGGTTAGAGATGTTACCATTTCCAGGATGGGTTTCTTAGCCCTAGCAGTGGTAGATGCTCTTAGCCTTTTTGAAGTTGAAGGTTTCGAAGATGAAGCCATTGAGAGTTAAAGGTTTTGAAAATGAGGGTTTTGAAAGGTTTTAGAGTGAGAGAGAGTTTGGTAGAGAGAGTACAATGTGCAGAGAGTTGGCAGAAGAAAGGAAGAATTTCACCAACTTAGGTTTATATAGGGTGAAGGGGTGGAGGCAGCGTAAGGAATGATTGAAATTAAACCAACTGTTACACCCTTTCACCTCCTGCACATCTCTCTATGACGGCTGACATGAGGGCTTTAAATGCTCATGTCCCCTTAGCATTAAATGCTCTAAAATTTTGAATTTTTGAGGGAAAACATTTGCAAAAATACCCTTATGTCAAAAATAAGGACTAAAAAATAAATAAGGAATTTGAACAGTTTTTTTTTTTTTTTTTTTTTTTTTTTTTTTTTTTTTTTTTTTTAAGATAGAGATAAGCAATAAAAATAGACAGAGATTACTTCATGTTGAAACGCGGTTTTGATCCAAGCGGTCAGACTGCATGAGCGGTTTGGAACTTGCGGTTGTATGCATGCGGTTGGACTGCTTGCGGTTTTGGAATGGGCGGTTTCAACAGAGGCGGTTTGATTCCAAAGGAATTTCAACCTAATCTCAACAAACAAGTTAGCATATAAAGAGTATGGAATTTATTTAAGTTCAAGCATACCCATTTCTCCTCTGAGAAAAGAAAATCTCTTGGAGTCAAGAGCTTTTGTGAGGATATCAGCAATCTGGTTGTCTGTCCCCACATACTCTAAAATGGATATTCCTCTTCTCCACATGGTCTTTGAGGAAATGATACTTGATATCTATATGCTTGGTCTTGGAATGCATGACAGGGTTGTTGGAGACTGAAATTGTGGAAGTATTGTCACACATGATAGGACAATTTCCTTCATGGATTCCATAGTCCACCAACTGCTGCTTCATCCAAAGGATTTGACAAAGAATAACTACCAAAGAAGAATATACTCGGCCTCTTTGGTTGACACCGAAGCTGAAGCTTGCTTCTTGCGGCCCAAGCAACTAGTCTATTCCCGAGGAAATGACAAGTACCACTAGTGCTTTTCTGCCAATAGTACAAGCTGCATAATCTGCATCCGAATAACCTACAAGATCGAAGTTCGAATCTTTGGAATACCAAAGTCCAAGGTTAGTGGTTCCGTATAAATAGCGGATTATACGCTGATCCGCAATTAGATGTGCTTCTCTAGGATGCGCGGTAGCGAGCACATACATAGACACTAAACATGATATCGGGCCTACTAGCGCTAAGTAAAGTAATGAGCCGATCATACCTCGATATAAAGTCTCGATCAACTTTCTTACCTTTGAGATCTTTATCTAGCTTATTGCGGTGGCCATAGGAGTATCATATGCTTTAGCATTTTCTAATCCAAACTTCTTTATCAACTCCTTGGTGTATTTGGCTTGGCTGAGGAAAATACCTTCTTCGCATTGCTTGATTTGAAGTCCGAGGAAGAATGTTAATTCTCCCATCATGCTCATCTCAAACTTGCTTTTCATTAGCTTTTCGAAACGCTTGCAAAGTAACTCATTAGTAGAACCAAAAATAATATCATCGACATAAATTTGAACAAGTAAAGTATGCTCATTATATTTGGCAATAAAAAGAGTTGTATCGATTTTACCACGTTTAAATCCTTTTTCTAGTAAAAATTTAGAAAGAGTCTCATACCATGCCCTTGGAGCTTGCTTAAGTCCATACAAAGCTTTCTGGAGTTTGTAGACATGATTGGGAAATTTGGAGTCTTCAAATCCAGGTGGTTGGGCAACATACACGGTCTCTTGCAGTTCGCCGTTGAGGAATGCACTCTTTACGTCCATTTGATATAACTTGAAATGCTTGAAAGAGGCGTAGGCTAAGAAGATTCTGATAGCTTCCAATCTTGCAACTGGAGCAAAGGTTTCGTCATAATCAATTCCTTCTTCTTGCCTATATCCTTGTGCAACCAACCTTGCTTTATTCCTAGTGATGCTTCCATTCTCATCCATCTTATTCCTAAATACCCACTTAGTTCCTATCACTCCTTGATCCTGAGGTCTAGGCACCAAAGTCCAGACCTTGCATCTTTCAAACTGGTTGAGTTCTTCTTGCATAGCAACAACCCAACTGGAATCTTGGAGTGCTTCATCAATCTTCTTGGGTTCAACTTGAGATAAAAGAGAAGTATGCTCGTCATAGTTTGATCTCCTTGTTTGAACACCGGAAAACAGATCACCAATCACATTTGTGAGGGGGTGGCTAGCGACTTCACGAACCTCCGGGGTAAGTCGAGGTTGACCGAGGTTTCTTGAAGATCTTCAATTGGAACGTCGTTAGATCCTTCAAATAAGTCATGGAATGTAAGTTGACGAAGAGGTTCTATAAAATTTGGATAGGGAATTTTCAACTTCTTCTTCCCTTGCAGTTGCATCTGGAGTAGGAACTTCAGATGCGGTTTGAAAATTGCAGTTTGAGGGAATGTCAGTTGAGGGTGCTGGATTTTGCGGTTGAGAATCAGGTGCGGTTTGAGATGGTTCACCCGGTTCATTATGCTCAACAAAATCATCAGCAACATTTGGAGCCAAATGTGGCTCAAGGAGAGAATGCTCATCAAAAGTAACATGGACAGACTCTACTATTTTTAAACTAGTTTTATTGAAAACACGAAAAGCTTTAGAATGTTTAGCATACCCAACAAAAATACCTTCATCGGCCTTGGCTCCGAATTTACCTCTATTTTCTCTTCCGTTGTAGAGGACAAAACATTTGCAGCCAAAGATCTTGAAGAATGCAATGTTGGGGGTTCTTCCTCGCCAAAGCTCATAGGGAGTCTTATTATGGGTTTTGTTGATGAGGAGCGGTTACGAGTGAAGCATGCGGTATTGATTGCTTCAAATTTCAAAATACCGAGGTAGCTTCGCTTCGGATATCATTGTCTTTCCGGCCTTCAATCAACGTCCTATTCTTCCTTTCCACAACCCCATTTTGTTGTGGAACACCGGTGATTGAAAAATTGTGATCAATCCTACGGTCATCACAATACCGAGCAACACCGTTGTTCTTAAATTCTGTTCCATTATACCGATCGAACACTAACGATGTCATCTTCTTTTTGAGTTTGGGAGCCGTCTAAAAGTGCGGTGAGAATCTCATGACAATCATCTTTGGAAATCATCATCTCAACCCACGTATATCTTGAGTAATCATCCACCACCACTAAGGTATATCTATTTCCTCCAATGCGCGGTGGTTACGGGTCCAAACAAATCGATGTGAAGCGGTTGTAAGCATCTTGAAGTTGATGGAGCGGTCTTCTGGGTGAAAGACGACGCGGATCGCTTACTAAGCCGGCATGCACTGCATTTCTCTGGATGGTGGTCAGCCACTTTAGGTAAACCGCGAACGAGGTTTTCCCTACCAATCTTTGCAAGATACTTGAAGTTCAAGTGGCTTAACCTCTTGTGCCATAGCCAACTATTTTCGCTCACATTCTTAGCTACAAAACAGAGATTAGTAATACTACATGCAGAATTTAGATCAATAATGTAAATATTACTCTTACGAATCCCTGTGAGTAGGGTGACGCCGGAAATGCTATCTTTGATAAAGCAATTTGATGACGTGAAGTTGCAAAGCATTCCTTTGTCGCAAAATTGAGAAATTGAAAGGAGGTTGTGCTTGAGTCCATCGACAAGAGAAACCTTCTCAATAGTTAGGTTTCCTCTCCTTATAACACCATATCCAATGGTCTTGCCTTTGTTGTTGTCACCAAAGGTTACAGATGGACCACTTGCTTCAACGATATCTTCAAGTAATGATCTATCTCCAGTCATATGTCTTGAAAGTACCACCGTCAAGATACCATTCATTATCCTTGGAGTGACCAGCCATGAAGCAGAGGACCTGAAATGTAAACATTAAGAACGAGGTCCCCCTTTATTTCTTGGGTCCTGAAGTTAGCAACCCTTTACGACCCACACCTGCTTGACAGAAGGAGGTTTACTCTTCCTGGCATTGGATGTGAACCGCAAAAGGCATTCTGCAGCCTTGTGACCTAAACCATCACACACAGAACATTTATAATAGCTACAAGCTTCATGAGGTTTTACTAACTCCTTACTCTTCTTAGGAGTTGCATGCGATTTGGGACAAGGAAGCGGTTTGGGAGGTGCGGTTCCAGCTAAGAGTCCAGCTGAAATAAAGGGAACAGGCTTTGGTTTGACCACGTATTTTCTGGGAACGCTATTCTTGCTTTTGAAGGCAGGAAGAGCGGTCGAAGAAGAAGCGCGGTCAGATCTGGAGTTAGCAGAACCGCCTTTTCCGCCGTGCGGTTGGAGCAGTGGATTCTTCCAATTCCATAAGCCATTTCCTCTTCAGTGCTTCCTCGTAATTCTTAGGTTTTAACACGTAATTCTTCCCATATTGCTTTCCTTTAGTGGTAGACATAATTTACTTGTCTTGCTTTACCCTTACCCTTAGCATGCTTCTCCTTGGGAATTTCTTTATTAGTTCAGGAAATTCCTCATCCTTTTCACTCGAGGATGCACACTTCTCCTCTTCCTCAGATCCAAACCCTAGACCATCCTTAGTTCCAGGAGGAACTTGGAATTCCAAGATTTTATCCTTGGTGGATTGAGACTTGAGCCACGAATCAATAATCTTTTGGCGATCGTCGATTTGGGTTACCAAGTCATCATTCCCGAGTTGAAGTGCAAAGAACCTTAGTTTCAAGGATGCGGTTTTGATCAGCAAGAGGAGTCATACTTCTGATTTGGTCCTTAAGATTTGAAATTTCAGACCTCATCACAGTTTTCTCCGTCTTGTACAGATTAAGTTCATCATGAGCTAAGCTTAAGGCTTTCTTAAGATTAGAGAATTGATGGATTACCATTTCAGCTTCCTTGAACATCTTTTCATGTTCCATGGGAGAAACCTCTTCCACCACCTTTTTCAAAATTTTCTTTGGAATAGCTTTTGAAGGTGGAGCAGTTTTAGATGAGAAAATGGGACGTGAGTACGAACAATTTCCTATCTTAACGCTAGGAGTAAGTTTAATATCATCATCCAATTTATAATTTGGAAGTTTTGCAAAAACCTCCTTTTCCTCCATATCATGCAACTCAAATGATTCAGAATCTGAGTCATCAGAAGCGTCTGCAACTAAGCAGAGGTTAACCTCTTCGGTTTCACCGTCACTTTCATCCTCAGAATCTGTTTCAATCCAAGTTGCTAATTCCTTGGAATTCTCTTCCTCCTCAGCAACCATTCCCTTACGATGAGAAAATTTTGAAGGAAAAGTTTTCTTTTTCATATATTCATATTTAGGCTGTGGACACTCAGATGCAAAGTGGCCAGGTTTCCTACAGTTGTAGCATACCAAGTCACTCTTCTTCTTTGTATCTGCAGCCCTAGAAAATTTTGCAGGAGGTTTGCCTTTTGAAGATGATTTTGTGAAAGGTTTTGAGGATTTTCTAAATTTTTGAAATCTTTTCACCAACATGGCAAAATCATCATCATCCATCTCGATGAGTGATGAGGTTGATATGGAAGGATCGGTGGTTTGATTGGATGTGGATGGTTTCTCTTCATGTTCCACTACGCATAGAAAGCGATTTAGTTTTCCCTTCTATCTCTTCTATATGATTTAATTTAAGTTCATAGACTCTAAGATTGGCATACAAGTTACTTAATGACCAAGTACCCAATACTTTGGAGTCTTCTAGAGAGGTAGCCTTATTTACCCATCTAGAACCTAAAGCGTATAGGAAAGTCATATTGATTTCCTTATCGGTTAAAGTTTTACCAAGAGATCTACAAGCATTAACTACCTCAACATAGCGATCGTAGGTTTGACGCAAGGTTTCGTTGGGTTTTCTCGTTGAAGTTGTTGTAGGATCTTTCAACGGTGTATAATTTGTTTTCCTTGCACTCTTCATCACCTTCGAGGTAGCTCTCTACGGCATCCCACATCCGTTTATGC
The DNA here is from genome assembly GCA_022495995.1 of Adenophora triphylla var. japonica. Taxonomy (NCBI): domain Eukaryota; kingdom Viridiplantae; phylum Streptophyta; class Magnoliopsida; order Asterales; family Campanulaceae; genus Adenophora; species Adenophora triphylla. The sequence goes on along the minus strand of JAFEMH010001113.1, from coordinate 21,624 downwards.
GGTTTTGAGGTACATCACTTTCGTAGAGTTGATACGGGGAGGGTTCCGTAAATGATGAACCTCGCCTTCTTTGTCCAAGGCAACTATTCTCTTCTCTTCATCCGACCACTCATCTTTTGGCTTTTTGACCTCTGGAGTTTCAGGCATTTGTGGTTGCATCGGTGTTAGCCTTCATTGGAATTAGAGGGCCATTGATCACGCACTCCACCAAAGATTTCATCTTACGGTTTCCAAATGAATAAGCATTCGGCACTTCCAGATGTCAAAGTGGTCTTCGTCCAACATTGGAATGTGTGAATAGTTACCGTAGTCATTGTCTTTGAGGTTGCCATATCGAATCCCAAGACACAAGTCGTTAAGCTTGAAATACAGTGGTTTTAAAATGTGTAAGCTCTGATACCACTTGTTGGTCCCAAAGGTGGCAACAAGGGTGAAAATACAGCTAGAGGGGGGGTGAATAGCTGTTTTAAAATTTTTCGCCCTCAATTTAAAACTAAACCTCTACGCTTACAAAACCTCTTGCAGTGTATAAGAAACTGCAAGTAGAGTTGTAAAATGCACAAAGGAATATACTTAGTAAAATGCGGTTTTGAGGAGGCGGTTTTGCAAGGCGGTTTTAGTGCGGTTTCGAGCGGTTGTAAAAACGTAAAATGTAGTTTGACAATGTTAACTCCAAACACAATTTCACAATAAAGGATAACTATATAAAGATCAAACAGAGAAAAGGAAGATAATCAGTAAGCACAAGAAATATAAATGCAGAAAGTAAGAACACAATATTTGGAGTGGTTCAATCGATAAACGATCTACGTCCACTACCAAGATGGTTAGTCTTGGATTTCTAAGAGAGATTTTATATTGAGTATTTGAGAGATTACAAAGTACAATAAAATCTTTTCTATGAAGAACAAATCCAAAACTATAACCAAGGTGTATCTCAAATGAATAAACTATGTGTTTAGACAAGAGAGGTGTGTGTGTGAGAAACAAGATCAAGGCTCTTTAAATCTGTGAGATGTAGAGCTCAATGATTCTTGAATGTGTTAAGGCTTGATTGGCCGGGGGAATATTTCTTGAAGTATGAAGATGAAGATTCAAAAGACTAAGAATTTCGGGCGAGCTTCAACTTCGATGATCACAAAGCAATTTCTCAATATTTTCAAGCAATCTTCAAATGGTGAAGATTGGGGGTATTTATACCCAAGCATCTCAAATATAGCCGCTGGACACAAACTGCTCAAGGACAAAGATTTCTTGATGCTTTCCCATTGGTCCACCGATATCCACTTTTGTCCTTTAGAGTGGTTGGTGCGCAAGAAAGCCGATCGCACCTCGCCGCAATCAAGGTGGTTAGGACATCTGTCACTTTTATGAGATCTTTGGCAGACCGCTTCTCCGACATCGGGTCACGTGACAAGATATGGTGGTTGACATTTAATATTGCTGACGTGGATTCCAAGGGATAAAAGGATCACTTCAAGAAGTCAATCATTGGGGCGGTTCTGGGGCAAGCGGTTTGACAAAAGGCGGTTCCACCAGAAGAGTATTTCCAAAAGTGCGGTTTGCACCTGATTGATCAAGCGGTTTCAGATGAGAGGAATCTCAAGGCAAAAGGCGGTTCCGCTGCGGTTGCTCGAAAAGGCGGTTCAGAACCCTTGAAACCGCAATCCTAAAATCCAATGATTCTTGAGCCGCCTTCAAGCCTAAATTTAACCTATTCTATGAAATGGACTTAGTTAAAAAATTGAAGTCTAAGCTTCATTACATAGGGTCCTAAAGTCCTTAAAATAAATAGGAGGTTATGGTATCAATCAAATCTAATACAAAATAGGAGGGTTAAAACATGCATACCCAACAGCCTCAAACATGCCTAAGGATGTTGAGGAAATGTACGAGAGGGCTACAACTATTGCCTTAGCGGAGGAGCCCACAGAACTACTTGCTGCCTGCAAACCGGCCAAAGAGAGGATCGAGCGGAAACCGTGTTTGGTCATCCCTATGCACACCCAATCACTGTGAATATTCACAGATGCACCACTTAAGAAAGTCTTGCACAAACCAGAGTCCTCAGGTAGAATGTTAGCACTGTCTATAGAACTCACCGAGTTCCAGATCACATATTCACCAAGAAGGACCATCAAAGCGCATACTTTAGCATACTTTGTAGCAGAAACATCATTCAAACTTGCGGATAGCGATCTGGGGAAAAGAAAAAGGGTAGAAACCCAAGAAAGTAAAGAATCAGAGACAACCTTAACCAAAGAGCGTTTGAAAGAAATATGGACTTTGTTTTTTGACGGGTCTGCGAGCAAATTATTTAGTAGTGCAAGCATACTCTCGATTGTACCGTACGGAGAAAGGTTTGAAAGAGCCTTAAGATTCAAGTTTGAAGCTTCCAACAATCAAGTTGAATATGAAGCAATCGTTGCGGGCTTGGAGCTAGCTAAGGATATGGGCGTACCAAACCTAGAGATAAACAGTGACTCTCAGCTTATAGTCAATCAAATCAAGGGGGAGTATGATACAGTAAATCCAGTCCTAGCGAAGTACTGCGACTGGACAAGACCTTTCTCAAAAGCTTTGAATATTATGAGCTGAATCAAATAATGAGAGCGGGCAACGCAGAGGCAGACCTCCTATCAAGAATCACCGAGCAAGAAATTGAGGATCTAAATGCGGAACGCCAGATCGAGTTCGTAGAGACACCTTCTATGAATCAGATCAAAATTAATAACATTGAAGATCAAGAAAGAGACTGGGTAGATGAAATCAAGGACTACATCGAAAAAGAAACCTTTCCCGAAGATTAAAGCAAATCAAGAATCATCAAAAAGGTGTTCGCAAAGTATATAGTCGTAGATGAAATACTCTACAGAAGGTAATTCACAAAACCTATCCTAAGATGTGTAAAAACTCGTATGGTCACAAACCTACCCTACGAAGTTCACGAATGAGTTTGTGGTGGACATCCTTGAGCCCGGACTATGTCCGACAAGATAATTCCAGGGTTTCTATTGGTCAACAATGAGGAAAGACGCAGAGGAGTATGTTAGAAAGTGTGACAAGTGCCAGTGGTTTACAGACTTCCCTAGACTCCCATTAACAAGCAAACGTTGGTAGTACCAACGTGGCTGTTTGATACATGGGGAATTGATCTAATTGGACCATTTCCAACCACTAGAGCAAGTAAAAAATATGTGGTAGTGGTCGTGGACTACTTCACGAAATGGACAGAAACAAAAGCCTTGGCCACAATCTCCAAAGAAAATGTTATAAACTTTGTTCATGATCACATATGGTGACGGTTTGGGCTACCACGAGTAATAGTCTCGGACAACGGCACTCAGTTCGCAGCAAAATTCACTGCGAAATGCGAAAGAATGAAGGTAGAACACAGCCATTCCACCTTAGCTTATCCCCAAGAAAACGGACAGGCTGAGGCCGCGATCAAACTAGTCCTAGCAGCCTTAAAGAAAAACTTAGAAGGACGAGGCGGACGATGGTTAGATGAGCTTCAGACCGCATTATGGGTTGTACACTCCACAATAATAAATTCAACGGGTGAAACTCCTTTTTCCCTCACTTATGGATCAGAGGCAGTTGCCCCGGTTGAAGTAGCTCTTCCCTCTTACAGAGTTACCTACTTTGATGAATCCTAAACTGAGAACTCCATAAGATGCGATCTGGATGATCTCGATGAAAAGAGAATGAGGGCTAAAGAAAAGATGGTCAATTACAAATAAAAAGCCAAAAGCATCATGACAAGAGAGTTAGCAAAAGAAGTTTTTGTAGAAGACTGGGTATTATGAAATATAGAGGTTCAAGGAACCCAGTCCGATTTTCACAAACTGTCTCCAAAATGGGAAGGACCTATCAGGTCACTCAAGTTATCAAAGAAAGGACCTACAAATTACGGACAAAGGAAGGGAAAGACCTAAAAATGCTTGAAATAACAATCATCTCAGAAAATACTTTTTCTAGATAAGATGTACCAAGTATATGTAATTAAAATTGTGATAGAGGTTACGATCTATTAATGCAATATTTTGTATGATTTGTAACTCCAAAAAAGCACAAGAACAATTATACTCATTTCTAGAATTAACAAAATGAATGCCCATAGGGTCACGCCCATATCATGGATGCCAACATTATTAAAATTTACTGATGCGCGAACTGCCTTCAAACCGCACTTCGCATGCCCATATATGAGAAACCTGCCTTAAGTTACCTCACATTCGTGCGGACTCAAAGAGTCCAGACCGCGAAATCACTTAGGTGAAACTAAGGATGAAAATGATTCACAATAAGTCTCAAAATTCATACCGAGGAAAACCTTAAAGTCTAAAGCAAAATTAATTGTGATCATATTAAAAAGGCTAACTCCCATATAACTAAAATACTTGTTAAATAAGGGGTTAATAAGTCTCACACAGTCTGAAAATAATTAAGGCAAGATAATGCCCGCGACTAAAGAGTGAGCACAAGATATATTCGTAATAAATGCCCTTAAATCATGGATAAGACATGAATATATAAATAAAAGACTTTTTCATAGATGATAAAGGGATTACAAGTTGAAAATCTATTACCTAAGGAAAAGAAAGAAATGGTTCAAAAAGCAAAGTAAACAACCCTGTTACAAATAAATCATGTCGGAGCCTAGTTGGGTTCTTGGATCTGTTCACCTTCTGGAGCAGGGGGAGGAGCTATAGCTGAAGTTGGAGTGAGCAGGTTTGGAAATAGATCGCTGATCGCAGGTCCATTGGGAAATAGGCGAGCAACAACAACATCTAGAGAGAGTTTGTCCTCACCCCACCTCAGAGTGTCTAACTCATCCAAAAGAGAGGTGGCGGTGACTGGGGCTACTGGAGGCAAGGAAGAGGCCGTTGCGGCATCCAAGTTCATGATATCTTCCTCATGCAGAGGAACCAGGACATGACCGGGAAGACACTCCAAGTCAGTTGCTAAAAGAGAGCCAATAATGGCCAACTGCTCGGCGGTGAACTTGCCTGTGGTTGCAAAGTTCCTAAGCTTGGTCTTGCTCGCGGCCCCATACTGTGAAGAGCTCTCCTCATTCATAAGATCTCAATATTCTTGGGAGTTTTTGAACTCATCAACAGCTTCCTTCGTGGCTTGAGCAAGTGCAACCTCCTTTTCCAACCGAAACTGCCTAACTTGTCAAGTTTGGTCTCCATGTTTTTGACCTGCATCAAGCCTCCTTGAATACTCCTTATTCTCGGCCTCCAACTTCTGCTTGTGACTGCGGTATTCATCCCGTTTCTCCTTTGCCCTATCCAAAGACTTGAGGGAGGAATCCAGCTTCTCATAGACCTGTTTTAGATCGATCTCTTTCTCGGTCATAGTTTGGTTCAGAGCTTGGACATCCTCTAAGGCCTTCCCCAAGTCCTTGTTCTTGTCGATGATGGTCGCGGCCTGCTCATAGGTGATTTCTCTTAACCGCATAGCATCGTTGGGCATTTAAGACAAAAAATGAAAATAAGAGAAATGCAAAGGAAGAAAAATGAATGAAAAATAGTAAGGAAAAAGAAGTACCTCCGCGGCCATCAGACTGATGTTTCCTGCTAGGCGGAGGCATTGAGCTTGGAGCCTACGCTTTTATAAAAATCCAGACAGTAGAGCTTGTTTAAAAGGCCAAGACCTACCACCGAATTATTTCGGAGTATAAGTCCATGCCCTGGACAGGAGGAACTTTCCCCAAATTATCACTCAGCTCCCAAGCACGCTCCTTGCTATCGATGTTGGCTAAAGGATAGGCAGCTCCGCAGATAGAGCTTGATATGGCTGGCGAGCTAGTGGGGCTCACAAAGGTTATAACCTCGGGGGCTTGAACCCTGGGTTGTTTATCCTTCTTCTGGCCCTCCGCCTCAATTTACGGCCTCTTCCTCCCCGTTTCATTAGAAGAAGTCTGAGCAGTAGGGGCTGCGCGATCACCAGAGCCTCCGCGACCTCGACTAGTTTGAGATATGGGAGGAAGATCTTTGGTTCTCGGAATAACGCGCCTTGCGGCCAAGAGCTCCCCTGATACCCGATTTGTGACGTCCAACACAACCCCATAAGCAGCTACCCCTTGAAGCTTCTCTTCCCTTGATTTATTTTGGCGGGTGAGTTGGCGCGCCTTGGAAACCTTCAGTTCAACAGCCGACACCTTGGGGGCCATTGTAGGATTTTGGGGATCTGAACAAAGAAAAAGAAGAGGTCAAAATGAGTTCAAAAATAGTAAAAATAGGAATAAGCTGACAGAAAAGAAGGAAAACAAAAAAGAGACTGATCTACTTCGGCGGTTCGCAGACTGCGCCCATCCAGCAAGTCCCACAGTGGGATTCAAACTGGAAAAATTCATGAACTCCCAAGTCCGAGTTGCGATGGATAGGCTCTATCTCTACCCTAGAAACCACATCCAAGCCTTCCCTTGGGGGAGCCACCTCGGCGTATATGAGCATGGGCTTATCCTCTACTATGGCCGCCACATCAAAGACCGCGGTCACATTTTCTTTGGAAATAGTGGCTAGGTACTTTGCAACTGCGGTTTGGAAATCTGCAGACTCAGACGAGATAGGATAAGAGCTCTCAGAAACCCTGAGGGGCACTACTCCCTCCGGCCTGGGAAAAATTCACCCAAACCTGTTCCCAGTTACAAAGATACTCTTCTGGTTCCACTGGTCAAATTTATTATTTTGGGGAGAGAAGGTTTTCGAAGAGTTGGCTTTGGTTTTAAGGCCCAAGTTGCCATTGGTTATCTGGTTACTATAGAAGACATATAACCCAGAAAAGGTGGGCTCATAACCTAACAACCTGGTCACCGCGATAAAGGATACTAAGGCTCGAATAGTATTTGGATTAAGGTGCATGGGTAGGCAATTGTTGAAAGTTAAGATTTGAACGATGAAAGGGTCAAGTGGAAGCCTAAGTCCATTCTCAAACTGGACTCCAAAAAAGACGCACTTCCTATTGCTATCCCAGACATCAAAAATAGTCTCGAGATGCAGACTCCCATTATGCTCAACCTCTTGCAGCCCGCGAATAGAAAAAGTGTTCAAGTCAATGCTGAAGGTTGAGGCCAGATCGTCATCTAAGGCCTTGCGGGCTGCAATTTTCTTCTTGGAGAGACCGAGGCCAGAGGTGGAAGCACGATGTTGACTCTGCTCGCGAATAACAGTGGTCCCCACATGGCCCTCTGGGAAAGCATTCACGATCTCAACATCTCTTTGGGCAGTATCCACCGCCATATGGTTTGCGATCTTCCTCTCATCATTCTCGGTTTCAAAACTACTTCCGGACCCGAATTGGTCCAAAGAAGAGTGAGGAGGAGGATTGAGCTTCCCCCATATCTAGCTCATCCATATAAACAGCCTCGTCCATGCAGCTACCCAAGTCAATTACATCCCTAGACTGGGCTACAAGTTGTGCAACAGGTTCAACCACGACCAAAGGAGCCACGGGCTCAGCAGCAACAAGAGGGCCCCCACGCCGCATCAGGGGCTACAACCAACTCATTCTCATCATTTAGCTCTACCTTCTCCCAATCAGTTTCAAAACGAGCCATGGGATCAATACGGGCTCTCCTCACAAGTTCTTGGGCGTTCAAAACTTGATCGGAATCTTGGGGGAACCTGCACAACACCCCCATAACAAAATTTCTTAGTCGGGTGTGATCCCCTAGAACCAACATGTCCCCATTCATATACACTCTCCTCTTGGCCTCCCACAATCGGGGTGGGACCCAATTTCCCCGGTCATACCTCACAGAGAAATACTTAAAGGAGTATAGGGTGAGTTTCACCCACATCCCTCCAGCTACCAAGCGGTATATCCCACCGGATTTCCTATCAACGACGATGGTATCTGGGGTAATCCCAGAACCTAGTTCTAAGGGACGCCCAAGCCTATAAGTCATGGTGAATAATAGATAAGGAAGAAAGGAAGAGTTGCAAAAGAAATTGATAAAACCACTTACGGAGAAAAGTTAGCACAAGGGAGCTTAAGGAAGCTGGAAAATATTTATCTCTCTAAGGTGCAAACTGAAAGTTGGAGATGATAAAAGATTGTGAAGGAAGAAGGGCTTCCTATTTATAGCCCAAGGGTGGTTCGGGTTAACCCGTGTTGATAAGCCACCCGACCAAATTCCCTCGAGCGCTTAACCGACGGATTTTAAATTTTGAAATTAATGGCCGTTAGCATTTATGGATCTTTGAAATCCACGAAACGTCTCGTCCGTACTTGATACGCGCTGACGGTTTGACAACTCATGAGGCCACACAATCCTTATCAGGGAGGCTTCCGTAACCTTCCACCAACACCTCACACGTGCCTCATAGCAGGGGTCTATCCAAGAAGTGACAAAATTTTACAACACTTGTGCCCGCGACATTGATTCAGTTTGCTGACCGAGCTTTATGTATAGCTTCTCGCCCTAACCATAAATGATCAATCGCTCGAAACAAGAGGCACTAATGAGCCCAGACCCTACAGACCGGGCTCAAGGTCGCTCCGGTCAAGATCGAACTAAATGACGTGGCATTTCTAGATCGAGGCATCCCCAGTCCGCGACCGCGGTCTCATAATAGACTCTCGGTTCCAATCAAGCTTGTAAGACAAGATTTTGTACGATCTTTGACACCATCTAGCAGACCTGTCAGTGTCGTATTAAATGGAGGCTCAGACGCATATCACGTGCGTTGAGGTGCCGCACCAACTGTCACCTGCCCCCCTCATCCTCGTCCAATCAGAGACATCCTCTTCAGTACTCTTCCCTTTATTGTACTATCCAACCAAGCACAGATACATGTTCTAGGTCAAAACAAATATCTCCCAGGACTGAGATCCCTCCACCTGATATCTCTCTCCAATATAAATACTCTTACTTGTCCTCTTGGGTAAGGTAAGTCACATTGTCTAAACCTTATCACACAAACACACCAAGACATTTCAAGTCTTATTCTCAGTTATTATACCTCAGAGATTTTACTGTCACACCCGAGGGTATGAGACGGTATCAACCCCGAATTGATCATGCTTTTTGTTTGTATTGTGATCTAGGTATCAAGTTAATACAAAGTCAGTTACTCCATTTTTCGTGATACCTCAAAATATGTGGCGTAATCATCATAACTGATTGACTGTATGAAAATATATTGTTGTCATATACTCCCTCCGTCCCACTATAGTTGACACCCAAGGAGTGGGCACGGGAACTAAGAAGAAACAATTAAATAAAGAAAATGTGTGGTAGAAAATGAAGAGAGAGAATGAGTGGGATAAATAGTAGTGTTGGTTGAATAAATTGAGTGGTGAAAAATGAAGAGAGAGAATTAGTGGTGGGGTCCATCTAATATAAAAATATAAAAACTAGGTTATTTTTGGAAGGTGTCAAGTGAAGTGGGACGGCCCAAAATGGAAAGAAGTGTCAAGTATAGTGGGACGGAGGGAGTATAACATAATAGTTAATTGAGGAAATTTGACTTTAAAATGTCCATTTCTATTATTATTGATTTGTGGAGAATTAAATTCACACTTTTGTTCACTATATTTTATATTTTAGGGATGGCAATTTTGAATCGAATCGTGAATACTCGAACTGAATCGAACCGAAGTTGAAGGTTATTAACTGTTTTAACTGGATATAAGCGGGTAATGGGGAATAACCGAAATGAAAAAGTGGGAAACGGTTTGGTTTTTGTATTAGCATTACCCGCCCCATTACCTGAACCGAATGTTACACGAACTGCTTATTTTAGTAATATATTTTTACTCTTATTCATATAAGTATTTCTCATGATATAGATGATAAATGACTATTTCATAGCCATTTATAGCATTATTTTCATATCATTTACTTAGTTTTTAGTCTCATTTAGTTTGCATTTAGTATAATTTAGCCTCTTTTATATTATATTCTAGATTTTATGCTTGTTGGTATTTTTGTTTGATTGTAATCTAGTGAATCTTTCCTTATGTTTGGTGAATTGTGTCATAACTATTTAATTTTTTTTAGCTCTTATGAATGTGATTATATGAGTTTAAGTAGAAAAATTATCATTTATCAAAGTTAATTTTTGAGTTTTTTTTATCGCTAAAGTGTTTTAAAACAAAATATTAGTTTGACTAATTCCCCGCGGGAATTCCCCGATTAACTGCTACCCGTGGGAAATGAGTATGGTATGGAAAATTGATTACCTGCTGGGAAATGGGGCGGTTATGGGATACAAAATTGAATTGAAAAATGGGGATGATACAATGTATAACTGCCCCGAACTGCCCCATTGCCATTCCTACTATATTTAGATAACACTCTGTATATATGTGGGTAATTTGAAAGGTGAAGTCAACTGAAATCTGACTCTTTTATTTTGCCAAAAAGTCAATAAAGCTATTCGATAAAGGAGAAGGAAGGGAAACAATTTCCCAGAAGTAGAGGTTCCTACTACTATAAATCTAGCCCCTTCACTCTAGAGACGGAGTACCATAATCATTCAAAGGCTTTCCTTGCCACATTACTCAACACCTCCAAACAAATTTGAGCATGTCTTCAATCAAGTTGGCTTTTGCCTTGTTCCTCCCTCTTCATTTCCTCTGGTTACTCTCTCTCTCTCTCTCTCTCTCTCTCTCTCTCTCTCTCTCTCTCTCTCTCTCACGTATAAACATATATATACATTCACGACCTACGTAGGCACATTTATGTCATGTTTGTAGGGCTCTTGATGTGGATTTCTTAAGACGTTGTGTCATACGTTCCATGCAAAAAGTCCACATTTCACTTTTTTAGTGTTCAAAGTTATTTTTCAAAACCACCCTTAATTCTTTGATTAGTTATACTGATAATTTCACGTTTAAATTTCACGTTTAATGGTTAGGCTAGAGGAGTCTTTGAAACTTTTTAGAGCAAAGATTGAAGACCAATTTGGTACTTAGTTGCGTGACTTTTGTATTCTTCAATTTACAATCTGGTTTATAATTCTGTATTTTTGCAATTCGATCTATATACTATTTTACGTTGTTACAATCTGGTGTAAAAATGGACGAATCGTTTAATTTTTATCTTATATAAATTGTCTTAAAATTTCAGTTTAGCTATCTAAGCATTTTCAGAATATTGCAGGTGTGTTTGAGGCAGCGATGGTGGAAACAAAGTACAAGAACGTATTCCCAATAAAACATGTTGATTTACCACATTGTGAAACTCATCACGACTGCGCACCTCTTTGTGCAACTTGTGGCTTCTGCGCTTGCTTGAACGGCCTCTGTTATCGTGGTTGCGAGAAAGAGGAGGAACTTAGTGCTCATGAGGTCCTTGGAAGGAAGGCACTGCCTTGAGTAATCGATTTCTTCGTACCATGAAGAAACATAGTTTAGTTTGTTGTAAAGAACCCGGAAAAAAAATGGCCTTTTCTCTTTTTCAAAGAAAAAAGTGATTATATTTTGCCTTATTTTCTTTCAATATTTCGGAAAGGTCTGAGGAAATGAAAGAAATGAGAAAAAGTAGGGTTTTGGATTGTTACATTGCATCAAGAAGTTGTCTTTGGCCTATTTCTGATAAACTTGAACAAAGGCAATAATAGATTGATAGTCTCTTTACCTCCTTACAAATTACTGTATGATATTTTTAGTGTCCTAATTGTAATTTATGTTTGAACAACAAAATGAAAGTTGAGTTGGTAAAAAGTGCGTGCAATTGAACCCTTAAGCCTTATCAGTTACAAGGGAATACTTCATTTGCCCAAAAAGATTATTCTTGTACATGTATATATTAGAACGAAGGAGAAAGATACGAAGTCAATCATACAAGGTATACAAGGTAGAGAGGAATAATATGAAAGACTCAATTTTATTATATTACTAGAGGTACATATTTATAAAGTTTACAAAGAGAGTTAGAATTATATTCTAATACAAATATTAACTTTCCTAATCTATACGAAGATTGAGTTTTCTAAACTATATAATATATAACAATATATAGTATAGAATATAGTATTCTAATATTATATTCCTAACATGCCCCCTCAAGATTGACGGGCATTGGATAAGTCCAATCTTGAAGAGTGATGAGATGAACTGAGTTTGATGTAGTGGGTGGAGCCCCTACCTACTGTAGCACGGACTATAGCCTCACGGCCACAATCCGTGTGCCCAAATGGAAGTAGCTTGCCTTGGCTCTTTCGAATTACGCCACGGATTTGAAAATCTAAATAAGCGTAAGTGGAGGAGAGTGATAAAAAAAGTTCAAGAGCCAAATAGACGAAAAGGGGTCAAGACCTCGAGATCGTCTAAGGCCATAACAAATGCTATCACAGAGAAAATGGCTGACTCTCACAAAAAACTCAAACGGTTTTGAATAAAGAGTTATCAACTCATAAACGCGGTCAGCAGACATTACCATGCTCGTGACCGCGACATTGAGTCAAAAACAATTATTCCAAGTCAAAAAGCTGGAAAAAGGAAAAGCAAGTATACAAGCTTAAGTAAAGCATTGATAGTTAATATCAAAATTATTCAAACATTACAAAAACTTAAAACAGCTTAAAAAAGACAAGAATAATTGGAAAATACTTCTCATTAATAGGAAAAATGATTTACAAAATCTTACAATCTATTACAGAAGAAAGAAAGAAAAATCATAATCTATAAGCTGAGCAGACTCCTTGGCAGCCTCAGCTTCTGGCGTTGGAGAAGGGAGACTGAACGTGGAAGCATCAGTAGTTGAGGGAGCAGGAGTTGGTTCAGTAGGAGCAGGAGCAGGAGCTGATCGCGGTCCAAATAAATCGCTGACTGCAGGCCCGTTGGGAAACAGGCGAGCAGCAACTTCATCATATGATAACCCTTCCGAACCAAACCTCATCCTATCCATTTTATCCATGAGGCTTGAAACAGTGACCGCGGTCACAAGAGGCAAAGAGGAGGCCGCTGCAAGCTCTAAATTTGAAATTTCCTCCTCAGCCAGAGGACCAATGAATGCCTGGGCAGGCAATGAACATCAGTGGAGATCAAGGAGCCACTACTAGAAACAGCTGTTTTAGCGACGGAATAAACAGCGACGGAACCATTCCGTCGCTATTTAGCGGCGGAAATTAAGATTTAGCGGCGGAATTATTTTGGCGTCAAATTTAGCGACGAAATTTAATTCCGACGCTAGATTCCGCCGCTAAAACGAATATTCCTCGAATATTCGTTTAATTACCGCCACTATTTTCGCGGTTGATTTACCGATGGAATATTCCGCCGCTACATCTTAATCAACGACGGAATTATTCCGCCGGTGAAAATATATTATTGTTTTCTTTTTTTATTTATCAGCGGCGGAAATTTTCCGCCGGTGAAAATCAAATAATTTTTTTTTTGAAATGTTACACCGACGGAATATTTCCGCCGCTGATAAATAAAAAAAAATTAATTTATCAGCGTCGGAAATATTCCGACGGTGAAATGAAAATATTTTTAATTTTTTTTTGAAATATTACACCGACAGAATATTTCCGCCGCTGAATAATTAATTTTTTTTAATTTATCAGCGGCGGAAATATTCCTTCGGTGAAATTAAATGTTTTTTATTTTTTTTTAAATTAAACACCGACGGAATATTTCCGCCGCTGATTAAATAATTTATTTTAATTTATCAGCGATGGAATATTCTGTCGCTGATAATAAAATGTAATTTTTGATTATTTTTAGAACTAATTAACAAAATAACCAACTGAAAAACATTAAAATATTTAACTGAAACGTTAAAAAATTGCAAGTAATTTCAAAAAACTAACTGAAAACGTTAGAAAACTAACTGGAAACATTAAACCCTAAGTTTTACAAAAAATTAGCAAGTAATTGTCCTCAGGAAATGCTAAGTTTTACAAATTTCAGGAAGAAGGAGAATCCCGAACAAATTAGCACTAACCCCCTAAACCCTAAACCCTAAACCCTAACCCCTAAACCCTAAACCCTAACCCCTAACCCCTAAACCCTAAACCCTAACCTCTAAACCCTAACCTCACAAACCCTAAACAACCTAACCCACAACCACAACCCTACAAACCCTAAACCCTAACCCTAAACCCTAACCCTAAACCACAACCCTAACCCCTAACCCCTAACCCCTAACCCCTAACCCTAACCCCTAACCCCTAAACCCTAACCCCTAACCCCTAAACCCTAAACCCTAACCCCTAACCCCTAACCCCTAAACCCTAACCACTAACCCTTAAACCCTAAACCCTAACCCCTAACCCCTAAACCCTAAACCCTAACCCCTAAACCCTAAACCCCTATAGTATATAATGTATATGGTATAGGGTATATGGTATAGGGTATAGTGTATGGTGTATAGGGTATAGGGTATGGTGTATAGTGTATAGTGTATAGGGTATGGTGTATAGCGTATAGGGTATAGGGTATGGTGTATAGTGTATGGTGTCTAGTGTATGGTGTATAGGGTATAGGGTATAGTGTATAGTGTATATGGTATAGGGTATAGGGTATAGAGTATAGGGTATAGGGTATAAGGTATAGTGTATAGGGTATAGTGTATAGTGTATAGGGTATAGGGTATAGGGTATAGGGTATAGGGTATAGGGTATAGGGTATAGGGTATAGGGTATAGGGTATAGGGTATAGTGTATAGGGTATATTGTATAGGGTATAGTGTATAGTGTATAGGGTATATGGTATGGTGTATAGGTATATGGTATGGTGTATATTGTATAGGGTATAGAGTTTAGGGTATAGGGTATAGGGTATAGTGTATAGGGTATAGGGTATAGTGTATGGTGTATAGGGTATGGTGTATAGGGTATAGGGTATAGTGTAAAGGGTATAGGGTATAGGGTATAGTGTATAGTGTATAGGGTATAGTGTATAGTGTATATGGTATAGGGTATAGTGCATAGTGCATAGTGTATAATGTATAGTGTATAGTGTATAGTGTATAGGGTATAGGGTATATGGTATAGTGTATAGTGTATAGTGTATAGGGTATAGGGTATAGAGTATAGGGTATAGGGTATAAGGTATAGTGTATAGGGTATAGTGTATAGGGTATAGTGTATAGTGTATAGGGTATATGGTATAGGGTATAGAGTATATGGTATAGGGTATAAGGTATAGTGTATAGGGTATAGTGTATAGGGTATAAGGTATAGGGTATAGTGTATAGGGTATATGGTATGGTGTATAGGGTATAGGGTATGGTGTATAGTGTATAGGGTATAGAGTTTAGGGTATAAGGTATAGGGTATAGGGTATAGGGTATAGGGTATAGGGTATAGGGTATGGTGTATAGTGTATAGGGTATAGGGTATAGTGTATGGTGTATAGGGTATGGTGTATAGTGTATAAGGTATAGTGTATAGGGTATAGGGTATAGGGTATAGGGTATAGTGTATAGGGTATAGTGTATAGGGTATAGGGTATATGGTATAGGGTATAGGGTATAGTGTATAGTGTATAGGATATAGGGTATATGGTATAGTGTATAGTGTATAGTGTATAGTGTATAGGGTATAGTGTATAGGGTTTAGGGTATATATAATAAAAATAATATTTATTGACTCATACTTATTTTTTGGACAGTAATTTTAAATAATTTTCATATTTTATATAATTAAAAATAATGATATTTATTAAATTAAAATTAATTAATATTTATGATTTATTTATTTTTTTCAAAAATAATATTTATTGACTCATATTTATTTTTTGAGAGTAATTTAAAATAATTTTCATGTTATATATAATAAAAACAATGATATTTATTAATAATAGCGGCGGAAATTTCCGTCGCTGAGGTTAAAAACAGCGGCGGAAATTTCCGTCGGTGAACTTGCCACGTCATCGATCCATGTGCACGTGAAGGTTAGCGTCGGATTTTGCAGCGGCGGAATATTCCGCCGCTAAATATTAATTATAGCGTCGGAATTTAATTCCGCCGCTATAATTAATATATAGCGGCAGAATATTCCGTCGCTGAGAGTAATTATAAATACTAATTTTGGATTTCTGAAATCAGTTACGCGGAATATTTCCCTCTCTCTCTTCTCGCTATCTTTCTCTACCCCGCGACCTAGCTCTCACACCGCCGCCGCCGTCCACCTCTCCACACCGCCTAGCTTCGCCGTCCGTCCACCGTCTCCGTCTCCGTCTCGAGTTGCTCCGCCGTCCGTCCGTTCGTCTCCGTCCGTCCGTCCCTCCTTCCACCGTGTTTCTCTCTCTTGCTCTAAAGTTTTAGATGTATTGTGAATATATTGTTTCCTATTGTTAAAGTTGTATATTTTAATATTTTTACTGTAATACAGATATGAGTTCTAGTAGAAAGGGTAAGAAGACTAAGCCCATCTACACATCTATTACTGGGACGCAACCGTCCCGATCCGGTACTGATGATGTCGACCCTTCACGCAGTAGTACTAGCTCCACCTCTGGGGCCGATACTCAGACTACTGTCGATTACGAGGGGAGTGATATTTGTCGGATATCGTCACATTATGACCGATAAGTAACTCTTCATTAATTTGATATAAGTTGGTTCCTTTTTGTTTTATATATAATTCATTATTTAAGTTAAAAATGTTATTGTATAAATATATTTGGCGAGGTTTGTAGGTGGATACTCCTACCATGGGGACTAAGATCGGGCAATATTGGCGATCTCGGAAAATGACAGAGTATTGGCCCAACTGGAAATCATTGCCACCGAGGCAGAAGGAGGATGCTTGGGAGGAGTTTAAGGTAATGTGTTAATGGTTTTTATTTAAAACTTAAATGTTAGTTTGTTATTAAAATGTTATAATTAATAATGATTATACTCTTTTAGTTTTGTAATGTTATCATTATATGTTGTAGGGGAAATATTATTGGGCGGCGAAAATCGACGAGGCGACGGCTAGATATGTTTTCGATATACAGGCTCACAAGCTATTTAAGGATCATATTGGTAACATATTTATCTATCCTTAATTAGTTTAATTAACAATGATTATACTCTTTTAATTTTATAATGTCATCATTATATGTTTACGAGATATTCATATTTTTTATAGGTAACACGAAGAGACAATATTATACTAACCGGCTCGCGGCGAAACAACAGCCCTCGACACCTACTTGGATGACCGAGGAGGTGTTTCGTCAATTTTGTGAATATTGGGGGTCGGATGCGGCGAAGTCTATATCCGAACAAAGCTAAGGCCAATAGAGCAGCTCCTCGGGGTCGGCGGCGATGCATACCATGGGGACGCTCACGGGCCGCCGAGCATCACGACCGCATGGTATGTATGTTAGTTTAAATGTAGTAGTGTATGCATGCTTTTAAATAGGTTTATGTACGTATGTTAGCTGGGAGCCATGTTGATGCTATGAAATCCATGATTTTAGTGTAAATGTAGTGTATGCATGCGTTTAAATCAGTTTAAATGTTGCATTTATACAATTTCAAAGTAATAATCTCGCTTATTTTATTTATAGGAAAGGGAGCATGGCCGTAATATCGCTTTTGTGGATGTTTACGCTAGCACCCATCTTCGGAATCCTACAGCGCCCAATCAACCTCCGCAATGGGTTGTGATCGCTTCTGCTAATGCCTTTGTAAGTAAACTATCATTAAATGACTTGATTTTGAATATGTAAATTTATTTATGTACCTTACATTGTGTATATGATTATAATTGTTTGTTTTATTTTGATAGAGTGTAGCCGCCGTTCTTCCCGAAGGAACGCCTCCCGACCAGCCCATCCCCTTCGTGCCTGATGTTTGGCACTCGGTCACCTCTGAGGGACATCCAAAGAGAGGAGACCGAGTGTTAGGGATGGGGAATTACGGGCGGCAATGCCCGTCGACGTCGACCGGCCGTCGGCGAAATGTTGCCATGCCCACGTTTCATGATCCGAGGGTCGACACTCTGGAGGCTGCGCTGGAGGAGGAGAGACGCGAGCGGGCAAAGCTTGCGGAGGCTTTGGCGGTTTAGACGCAGATGCAGGAGGAGAATGATCAGCGTCATGTAGAGACTCAAAGACAATTGGCGCTGTTGATGGCTCGTTATATGGACCAGATCGTGGTAATTTCCGGCCTCCCCCGAGTTGATTACGGACTATTGAGTAAACTTGTTTGTACTATTTTATACTTGTTTGTAAACATTTGAGATATTTGGTACCCGCGGGAGCCCGTCCCCCTCCCGATTTGGTACGGTGATATTTAGTCTTTAGTTTGGTACGCTGATATTTAATTTTTAGTTTTCATAGTTTTAGTTTTATAAATTGAATTTTTATATCAGGTACAAAAATTTTTGGTTTATTGATATTTTAAATTATTTTTTTTTTAAATTACCGTATTTGAAATTATTTTATTTTAATTAATTTTTATTCCAGCGACGAAAATTTCCGCCGCTATCTCATTTTATTTTAATTTAATTTTTGATTTCAGCGGCGGAAATTTCCGTCACTGTAATAAAAATTAAATAATTTCAGCGACGGTAATTTTCGCCGCTGAAATTAATTTATTTTAATTTAATTTTTATTACAGCGACGGAAATTTTTCACTAAATTAATTTAATTAAATTAATTTTTATTACAGCCACGGAAATTTCCGCCGCTGAAATGAAAATTTAATTAAATTAAATTGATTTAACGACGGAAATTTCCTTCGCTGAAACCATTAAATCACAGTGAATTAAATTCCGTGGGTAAAATCAAAAAATCGGCGGAAATTGACCCGTCGAGCACGCTGCGACGGGCTGGTAGCGGCGGACCACCGACGGAATTTTTCCGCCGGTGTTTATTTTTAGCGACGGAAATTGAATTTTAGCGACGGAAATTTCCGTCGCTAAACCACCTTTTTCTGGTAGTGAGCCTATTAAGGCCAACTGCTCCACAGTGAACTTGCTGTGGCGCAAGAATGTTTTGTAGCTGGGTCTTGCCGCCAAGCTCGTATTGAGCCATCGCTTCAGCCATGAGCTCCTCCTTGCACTCCTCTGAGTTTTTGTACTCCTTAACAGCCTTCTTGCGGGCAGCAAACAGTTGGGCGTCCTTCTCCAGCTCAAACTGCCTTAGAGGAAGCAACTGGTCAGAGAGCTGGTCCACCTTAGCCTCCAATTCCAGAAGCCTCCAGCTTGTCCAACAGCTCAGCGTTCCTCTTCTTGAGGATTTCCTTCTGCCCGCAGAGCTCATCCCGCGCCTTCTTGGCCTTATCCAGAGAAGTGGTGGCCGCCGCCAGCTGACCAAGAAAGGCCTTCAGATCGGCCTCCTTCTCAATCAAGGAGTCCGTCAGAGTCCTCACCTTATCCTCCGCCTTTATCAAAGCCTTGTAATTTTCCGCCAGAATATTGGTTTGCCCGGAGTAGGCAGTGGCCCGCTCGTCAGAGATTTCTCTCAGCCGCATGACCTTATTGCTCAGCTGCAAAAGATAGTTTCGATTAGTAAACCAGTCCGAAAAGGAAAGATATGGAAATAAAAAGAAAGCCTAATCCTAAATTTACCTCTATAAATGAGAGGCCAATATCACCCATCAGGGCAGCTGCATTCTCCCTAGTAGCAACATTCTTGTAGAAGTCAGGGGCGTAGAGCCTGTTCAAAAGACCAAGCCCTACGACGGATTGAAGCCCTCCGCGGGCATAGAGATCCACCCCTTGATTTCGGGCACATCCTCCAGTTTATTCTTCAAGCCCCACACGGTTTCACGTGTGTTGAGGGACAGAACGGGGTAAGAGAGAGCGCAAACCGTGGCCCCTCTGGCTGGGGGAGTGGAAGTTGGGCATGTGCCACATCAGCTCGATAGGTCTTCAGTCTCTCTCCTCCTCTCTCACACCCGCGATCTCACTCTCGAGGCAGACCTCTTCTGGAATGATCGGTGTGATCAGTAGAAATGGTGCGAGTCAGCCTGACTGGAACCGCTGGCAGTCTTTGGTGGAGGCCCTTTGGGAGGCAGAGGCAAATCCTTGGTTTGAGGAATCCCCTTAGCTCCGTCCAGTGAAGCACCAGATGATTTGTCAACAAAGGGCAGAGAGACGCCCTTAGCAGCAACTTTGCCCAAGGCCGCTTGCCTAGCCGCTGCTTCTTTCTCCTCTTGGCGAAGTTTGTTAGCCTTCATTTGTGCAAAGAGAAATCTTGGCCATCTTAAGAATATTTAATTGGATCTACTACGAAAGAAAAAAGAGTTTGATTAGAGAGCAGTTCAAAAGATGAAAAGCAAAAAGCAAATCGGCAAGCGGTTTATCATGACGGGAAACGAGACCAATCCACTTGGGAGGTTCGCAGACCGCACCCATCATGCGAGGTCTTGCGGCCTCAAATTTGAAAAAATCTGAACCCTCCAATCGGGATCACTGAGGTTGGGAACCAATGGCTACCCTAGGGGCATAGTAGCAACCCTCCCTCTCGAGGGCCACCCTTGCGAAAATCAACAAGGGCTCACCGTTGATGATCGCGCTCACATCAAAAACCGGTTGCACTCCCTCGGCTCTAAAATTTGGCTAGATAGAGAGACAGAGTGATTTGAAGCTCTTCGAAGCATCCGAGTTAGGATAAGAGCTGGCAGTAACCCTAACAAGAACAGGACTCAAAGGTTTGGAGAACGACCACCCAAACCTAGACTCATGACCGTGGATGTGCTTCGGGTTCCACCGGTCAAATTTATTTGTGGGGGCAGAAGGTCCCAGGAATTGTTCTTGGTTTTAGTGCTCAGTTGCCTTTGGTTATTTGGTTGGAGGAGAAGGCATACATGTAAAGGGAAGGTTCAAAACCCAAAACCTGCCGACCGCTATGAAAGAAACAAGGGCTATAATGGCATTAGGGGTCAGTCCATGGGAGACAGTTGAAATTGAAAATCTGTTGGTAAAGGATCAAGAGGAGCCTCACCGTTCTCAAACCGGACCCCATAGAAGATGCAGGCTCTATTGTCCTCGCGGACATACGCGCACCGTCTCTCGGGTCTCGGTTCCTTACCGCTTCATCTCCACTTGAAGTTCGCGGACATGGAAGCAATTGAGCTCAACTGCGCATAGGTTGTATATATTCGACTCCCGGTCAGGTAGGGCCACCTCCTTGGCTTTCCTCTCTTCTCGGCCGCGACCGTGATTTGGGGCACCTACATGGCTATTGCCGCGGGCAGCGACATCCTCCTCGGGCTCCTCCTTGAAAGCATCAACGATCTTAGTTTCCTTCTGAGAGGTGCCCGCAGCCATGCGGTCTTCCTCCTCGCGGTCATCTTCCATGTCTTCGCGCTCTTAGAGCCAAAGAGACGGGTAGATGACCCTCGAGGCTCCTCATCTTCTTCCACCTCCATATCATCACCTTCATTATCATCACTACGCTCCAAGTTCATTACGGGCATGAAAGGAGCCTCGGTCTGGGCTTCAGGGTAAACGGTGTTTAATGGTTCCACATCTAAAGGTGTGTTCCAATCTTCCAGAATGTGCAATAGGTTGCATTCATTTGTTTAGGATCCATTAGGACAACTTTCTCCCGATCGGTTATCACTCGGGGATTATGAATCGCTCTCCTCACCAGCTTAAACGGCGTTCAACGCCTATTATCTCTCTCGGGAAACCCGCAACAAACCCCCATCACAAAATTTCTTAAACGGCAGAATCACCCAAAACCACCATCACCATTCACAACTTGACTTTT